>CM050164.1:443058806-443411136 GCA_027410445.1 Discoglossus pictus
TTTAACCCTATACTAACTTGCCAAGGAATAACAGCACAGTGCACACATTCAGAGCAGCTATGCTGCTCTAGCAGAGGAGCTGATTCATACCAGAGGGGAGAGAAAGCTGTGTAGTGGGAACAAAATATTACAAATTCCATGATGCTTTGCTGCATAGACTGAATCCCCACTCATTTCAACATTGTTGTACCTGCCTCTGATTGGCCACAACGAATTATGCATTTTATGTATATTTTAGCTTGGATTTTTAGGAGCATTCCTTCTCAAAATAAAGTGCCAGGAAACTGAAGCATGTTACAAACTTTAGGGTAAATTTATTAATATATATGTTGGGATTTTTTCATGCACAAAAACGTTTACATACACTACGGATTATCCAGGAAGCTTCTATATACGGTACGTTTAAGGTGAGTGCTTTCTCACTAGTGTGATCAGCTCCTATGTTATAATGTAGAGCTTGGGACTGAGAGTAGTGAGATAGCACTTACATTAGTAGATATTCATCACACTACCAAGGTGCAGCAGCACAATATGCCCAGGCACCGCATGGTGGAAGCCACTTTGTACAGAGTGAGACCAACAGCTGTCAAACCTCTGGATCCAGACCGTCAGTCACTCCAGGCTTTATAGATAATCAATGTACTCACATATAGAAAACTATATTGAATTCCAGTATGTATAGAGTAATGAGCATTCCCTGCTACTATCTGAAGTGATTTGAAAAGAACGGCAAGAGTGCACACTTTGTGGAAATTATTTATTGACCCACTGAAGTTTCTCTGTAGAGGTATAAAGGGGATATTTACTAAGCTAGGACAGAGGTTGGGATGGGGTGTGAATGGCTCTTGTTGTTCCTATATGAAAATGAGTACACTAACCACAGCAAAGCTGCAGCCCATGCAATGGTTAGTAAATATTCCTCTAAATAAGAAGATAATTATGACAGTTTGGGTAGAGAGGTGGTAAAAACTTTACTTCTGACCCTTACATATCTTTAGGGTATAGTGTATATATTTTGTATAAATACATTTAAATTAAATGTCCCAAACAGTAACAAATATTGTACGTGAAACAAGTATGTCTCATTCAGTAAAGAAAACAACCAAAGGCAACAAATTACATTAGAAGCACTTTCCAAGTATTGCTAAAGTTTAGTCAGTGAAGATTCCTTTCTCTTCTTTTTTATTCTTTTTCTTCTTCCTCGCTCTCACACATTCCCTCTCCACTCTCTTCTCTCTCTTCTCTCTCTTCTCTCCCTTATTTCTCCTCTATCTTCCCTCTCATCTCTCTTCCCTCTCTCTTCTCTGTCTTCTCTCTCTCTCTCTCTTTCATCCCTCCCATACTCCAGGAGCAGACTTAAGTTGTAGTTACACAGGTCACAATATATATATATATATATATATATATATATATATATATATATACCTGATTTAATATTGTTAAATAATTCATTGAGAGAAGGGAAATAGCTTTATTTATGTGTGCCCACTACTAAAAATACTGCAATAATAGAAAAATTTGCTGTGGCCAAGTTTCAGTTTACATCATGGGTATAGGAACCAAAGAAAATCTGGAAAATCCAGAGCAAGCCCAATGCGTGGCATGAGCCATGCATGCACATAGCGCTCTGCGAGTGAGGAGGGAGAGACAGGGGAGAGTTTGGGGGAGAGATATTGAGCGGGGCGAGTGAGGAGGGAGAGACAGGGGAGAGTGTGGGGGGAGAGACATGGGGTGGTAGAGAGGGGAGAGACAAGGGGGAGGGGGGGAGACACCCATCAAATATTATCCCGTCAATTTTGACAGGCAAGTTACTAGTGTATTGTGACCTGTGTAGCCCCAAATTAGGCCAGCTCCTGGAGTAGGGGAGAACTGTTCATGATATTTGAACTTGCTTACACTGCTGCTAATGTTGCTAGTTACAAACCTCACAAACAAGTGATTTTTTCTTGAACTACAATGACCTGCAGCCCTATTAAATTCCCCCAACGTGTAAAACCGTAGCCTGTAATGGCTCTTAAATTGGCATCTCAAAGCTACCCGCAAACGACCTGCGGGTTACAGTTGGAAAAACCCTGCGGGCTGCTGAAACCTGAACTCTGTTGCCGCAAAGACTTTGATTGGTCAAGCCCGTAACATCGGAAATCACTATTAAATTGCTATGAATCCACTGGCGTTCAAACCCGTTACCCGCAAATGAAGCCAAAAAGACAACGGGTACTAGAGAGGACCCACAAGGCGGTTAAAGTCCTATCCGTAGCACTGTAAATGCAAATATCAACACACGACTGTACTTATAGTTAAAGGGAAAGTGATGTTAGGTATTAAAAATAATAGCACAACCATCTCAAGTTCGCAAATCTGCAAGATAAAATACTTTTTTTATGTTTCATTTCTGTGTCATATCAATCCCGACAATCAATGTGTAAATACATATAATGGAACTCGCATGGACTAGTATAATATATTTACTGATTTATTATTATTGCATTATTTCTGGAATACGGGTCTGATCGAAACCCGTAATTGAAACCCGTAAAGCTTTGAAACCTAACCTCCTTTTTTCAGTGACTTAATGATGACGATCTCTTTTGCCATTGGCTTCATCTAAACCCGTAACTAGGGGTTTTAACTAATTGATCATGTTCATGGCCGCACAAGCAATGTGCGCAAGAATGGTTTATGGGTTTGCGCCTCCAGCCCATTGGTCGCGGCATGCTTGAATGTGATAGCTCTGTAACTCCGGCAAATTTCAAGCCCGTGCAGGTGTACCGGTGCCACTGCGGGCTTGGAATTTAATAGGGCTGATGAATTACAAATTGTTTCTGGACATAAATTTATTCTATTTAAATAGTAACGTTGCTGAGGTGAAAAAAGCCTTTGGTTCATCAAGTCCAACCAATTTAGATCTCCTCTGATCCTTGTTATTAGTGAATTATAAAATATGAATTGATCCAGAAGAAGCCAAAAAACAAACAAGCATTGAAACACTGCAAATTGTCTCATAAATAAAAACAAAAAATCCTTCTTGCTCCCAAAATGACCCTTAGTGGTTTTGTCACCCTAAGGCTGATAGGGGACTCCAGACGTGGACTCCTTGTTCACTTTATCTTAGGGAGTTCAGCTACACCCTACTGACGAGGCCCAACTAGGGCCGGAATGCATGTCTGGGGTTTGCTGTTTCTCCTGTTCAGAGTAGAATTTCCTGGTATTTTGGGGCTTGATCACTCTTTTGAGTGAGACCAGACTGATATACTACAGGATATTTCTCTTTGTGAAGGGCACAAGTGAGCTAAAAGAAAGTTGGTTGTTAAAACTATATTTCAAATATAAAGGTCTAGTGCCCTCCATAACTATTGGCAAAAAAAAAATAAGCAAAAGTGCTATAAAAGACATCTTTATTGTTTATCACTGTTACATTGAAAATAGGCAAACTATATACATTTTCAGTGAGGTAAAATTTTTCAAAGAAAAGCTTTTGTAGGATTTAAAATAAATAAATAATTTTACCTCCTGAAATGGTTAGATTTCTCTCATATTTCAGAGTAAAATCGAGCTTATAAAAAACCACAACAACATTCTTTTCACAGCTATTTTTTTGCCGGGGGCATGGTATCTCAATCATATAAAAATACTGCATTAGCAGTGAATGTAAGAAATGGTATTCTGGCAATACATGTATTTATTATATAGAAACATTACAAAGTTCAATTTCCATTTTATGTCCCAAAGCCAGTTTGCTATTTTAACAGCCATGAAAATTCACTGCTCAAGAATATACTCTTATTCTGTCACTGGAAATCTCGTTTTATTTTATTATTTGTGGATCGTTTTTTAGTCAAACAAGCTTTTAACAGATAAAATACAATTTGGCCTTGAAGACTGAAAACAGCACAAGGAAAAGAAAATATTGGATTGAAAACTTTGACTTTAACTAAGAGCATAATTATGCAGGAAAAAGTCATACAGCTAATTTTTAATTATAGAAAATATATATTGATGCCTCTGCCGGGTCCACAATAATACATAAGTGGAAGATGTGTGTGAGAGAGGGGCATTTACATTTCTAGAGAGATATGGTTGCATTTCTTGAAGCAAGTAGTCTGCTTCTGGACCAGGGAGGGCTGTAGTGTCAATTTAAATTTTATCCAATTATCTTAACAAAGGTTTTCGGTTCCTTCCTTCCCCACCTCTCCTTTCACTAAAAGCCAAAGCACACACCCTCATGGCACAGCTCTGAGGAGGTGATGTAAAACCATAATGGATTCCTATAATCATAAAAATAATTTAAAAAAATTATGATTTTCCCCCTCAAATTACTATGCCCACGGATTACACAGGTGCTAATATTATTAGTTGGGTACGTACTTGACAAACAAATGTCTTTATTTTTAGGTTGTGTTTCCAATTTTACTATGCAATGACATTTTTATACATTAATATCCAGTAATGTATTGAAGCATACAGGTCTATGTGTAATACATTAATTTGGCTGTGTAGTCAGAATAGTTGAAGCTAATTAGAGCAGGTAGTGATTGGTATTTTTCTATTAAAGCCTTAAAAGACGTTGCAATCAATTTCTGAATGTGTTGGGAAATTCCTTTTCTTGGTCCCCCTCTGATGCCAACTCATTAGCCAAGAGGCGGTGAGGGTAGTGAGATGCAGCGAGGGTAAGAAGAGGTGAAGTAGCGGGTGGAAAGGGGAAAGAGGAGCATCAGGAAGGAATTACCTATTCTGTTCCCCGTCTTGACTATCCCCCATTTCCTCCTCTGTGACCCTCCCACTGCACTTCGGAAAACATAAAAAAAATATATTATAAACAACATGTGCATTTAGTAGGGAACAGCTCCTGCCCCCCTAGAGGTGAGGGCCCTGGTGCAATCCACAGCTTGTATCAGCAGTAGCTCTGCCCCTGTTAAAAGTACTATTTAAGACAGCCTTTTGCAAACACGACATTTTATTTAGATGAATTTAGAGTAAAAAAATAATTTCCAGAACCCTTTTAAAGTATCATTGTAGTCATATTTTAAAATGTACTCTTTGGAAGAACTACACTTGAAAAGAATATAAAAATATATCCCAGCCTCTTATTTATTAGCTTTAATATGCAGTTATACTGCTGTGGAATCATTTGGTTGCCATTTTGGTTTCAGTAGATCAATTCCCTGAACGCACAGGAAGTATGCATCTACACAATGGGAATGTGGCAGCTGCAACTTTAGCGGGACTAAAGGGAAGCTCATTACTTTAAAATGACAAACCCTCCAAAGAAGAGAGAGCAGAAAGAATAAATGCACTTAAAAGTATCAAAATATAATGGTTGTTATTTTCTAAAAACATTGTGCCCATTTTCATGTTTAGTTATTCAAAAGGTTTAAATAGGTTTGCAGAAATGATTGTCGAATATGTATATATTTATTTATATAGTGATTTAATCCAAAGAGAATTACAGGGGTACACAAACAGCACACACAGTTACTGTACATGTAGGTAATTAATCCCTATTAGGATAAGGCGGAGCAAAAAGATTGATATTGGTGTTATTGGGATGTTGCAACAGGTAGGAGTCACTGGATTGAGCTTGTGTGTAGTGCACCATGAAATAGCAGAGGAGAGAGTAGTAATCAGGATGCGCTTTTGGTTGGTGACCATCTAAGAGTAGATGACCTGTTAGCCGGTGTTGTTGACTAAACAGGTGTAAGTTTTTTGTGTGTGCCCTAGGCAATTTAGATTAGTGTATTTGCAGATCCTCTTTTCCCCTTTTTATATCTCAAAACATACATTTGCATATGTATGGTATCTCAGATACACTTACAGACGGCAATATCACTGTATACAACATATTTCAATATGCTGCATTGCACTTTCAGGCTGCATGGTGCCCCCTAACAATGTTCTGCACTAGGCCTGGGCTTCATGGACCTAAGCAGAAACACATCCATGCTGAAGATATCAGTAGACAGATGACGTTTCTGTTGAAATGCTGCTTGGAATACAGAACTTGTTCCTTAGAGCAGTTGCTATGCCCCCATAGGAGACAATGCATAACGATGAAGGATCTTTGATCCCTGACATTCTTATACTCTGGCCAGTCATTATTTAACAAGATTCTGGATATGTTAAGAATATACTGATGCAATCATATGTATTATTGGTTAGTAATCTATTTGGATCATTTCTGATGTTCATTTACCAATTATTTTACTTGAATTGTGAAATTACCATGACCATTTGGCAGTGACATGGTTAAAGGATAACATTATGGTGAAAAATATAACCTATTATATTTGTCAAACTGCAAGTTGTTGCCATGCTTGCCGCTCAAAGGGCCGCAACTGCGAGCCTCGCGAAGCGCAACAAACTGTTTGCGGGCCGTAGGGCCGAAACTGCGAGGGGCCGCGGGACTTCCTGGTTCCTGCCACAGGAGAATTTGTGATAAGCGCCGGAGGCTCATTGCGAGGCACCCCTGGCCTTGCATCAACCCCAAAGTACCTGGTTCCTGCCAGTAGACGGGGGCTGCAATGAGTGCCGAAGGTGCTCATTGCAGGGCTCGCATCACCCCCAGTGTCTCCTTACCCTCATCCTCCCTCCTCATCCCTTCCCCCCTCTCCAATTATCCCTCCTATCCCCTCACTTACCTTGATCAGGTGAGCTCCTGCTGTTGTCTGCTCTCCATCACCTGTGTCCGCCCGGCATATGCTAATGAGGTGACGCGCATGTGACGTTACGTCATTAGCATATGCTGGGCGGACAGCAGGAAGATGCGATAAAGAGCAGAGAACAGCAGGAGCTCAACGGATCAAGGTAAGTGAGGGGAGAGGGAGAGGGGGTTAATTGGAGAGGGGGAAAGAGATGAAGAGGAGGAGGAGGATGAAAATGGGGGAAGGGATAAGGAAGGGGAGGAGGATGATAACGGAAAGGGAGGGAGAGGGAAAGAGACACAGGGGAGGGAGAGGGTGTAAAGAGACACAGTGGGAAAGAGACACAGGGGAGGAAGAAAGGGAGGAAGAGACACAGGGGAGGGAGAGCAGGGGGAAGAGACACAGGGGAGGGAGAGCAGGGTAAAGAGACACAGAGGGAGTAGAGGGGGAAATAGACAGGGGAGGGAGAGGGGGGAACAGACACAGAGGAGGGAGAGCAGGGCAAAGAGACACAGAGGGAGTAGAGGGAGAGGAGGGGGAAATGAGACACAATGGAGAGAGAGGAGGGGGAAATAAGACAAAAGAGAGGGAGAGGACAGGGGAAAGGAGACACAAGGGGGGAATGATACTCAAGGGAGGGAGAGGAGGGGCAAAAGGAGACACAAGGGAGGGAGAGGAGGGGGGAATGAGATACAAGGGAGGGAGAGGAGGGGGAAATGAGAGACAAGGTAGGGAGAGGTGGGGAAAATGAAACACAAGGGAGGGGGGAAAGGAGACACAAGGGAGGGAGAGGAGGGAGGGAAGGAGACACAAGGGAGGGAGAGGAGGAGGGAAAGGAGACAAAAGGGAGGAAGTAGACAGAGGGAGAGGCTTGCGATGAGCGCCAAAGGTGCTCACATTGGGTGGCAAGCAGCATTGCCGGCATTCAAATTTTATCGCCATCATTTTTGACAGGCAAGTCGTTAGTGTATATATATATATATATATATATGTTTAATAAATTTGATTCTGATTAAGAGCAAAACTAGACAGGAACAATTTTGCAAAGCTAGTTTTTAATTAGAACAAAAACATTTTATGCCTGTACTGTCCCAAAGAACATAATATTGTGAAGATTGTGTGTGTGAGAGGGGTATTTATATTTTTGCAGGACAGAGCTTGCATTGGTTGATGCAAGCTGTTTGTTTCTGGGCATGTGTGGTGGAATGATTCAGGTGTCAGATTTCAGATGAGCTAAATATATAACAAATCCCCCTCTCCCTCCTACCTAACACTCCCTATATTGATAAGTAGATAAAAATTGCCCTCACGCTTACATTTATGCCCAAGTACTTTATATTTAAATATTATGGTTTAAACAGCTGTTAATTCTGTTAGTTTGTGATGTACTTCACAAACATGCAAGTTTATTTTTCTAAAATACAATGGTCCCTTAACACTGAAGCTGTCAATATGAGATTTTTTTCCCTGCAATGAAATATGGCCTTGAGAAATGTATTTTATTAGACTGAAAGTAGATGTGTCTTATGTTTATTGAGAAAATACTCTGTTTTCAATCAATGTATGTATATTATATGAAACATAAATACATTGTAGAGCCCATAGCTATTATGCTTTACAACAATATTCAGATACTTTACAGTTCAAGGATTTCATTTTGAAATGGTTCATCACTTTATAACTTTGTGAATAGTTTATTAGTTGTAAGCCAATTTCTAACACAGTATTAATTCTGATATATTTAAGATTTATTTTTGAATTGAGAAAAATGCTTGGTGCACAATAGGTCTTTGGCCACTAGACTATAAAAATTCCTGAAGAAAAGACAAACTAAGCACTTAATGCAATTTGATCTGTATATAAAGCAGGGAGGAATATTTGAGGATAACTATAATTAATGAAAGAAATCAACTAAAAAATAGTTATTATTATTATCTCATATTTTTTATTTATATAGCTCCAACATTTTCCGTAGTACAGTAAAACATAGCTATGACAATAGGCAGTGGCGGAGCTAGAGAATGGAGGGACCTGGTCCAAAAAAAGTTTTGGGCCCCCCTCTAGGGGTTGTAAAAAATGCCTTGCACTGGGCCCCACCGGTACTAAATCACTCAGTGCTCCTCCCCAGTCCCTTTCCAATAGCTACTCTCCTCAAAAGACCCCTTCCTATGACAGCAAACCTGCCCAAGACCCTTACTAATTTCTGCTTCACCCCATGACCCATTTCCAATATATAGCCATCCGCTATCAGCATCCATCCCTATCTCCTTTCTTAGCCCATCACAGTACCCATCTGTGACGAAGTGCCCTTCGCCACTTTGTCTTGGAGAGGACTGTTTGCCAGCCTCCTGCCCTGCGACTATGGCCCTGGGACATATTGCCCTTTAAACACAGTATTCGGCCATACCAGAGTGTATGTCACTTATTCTGGCCCTTTACATACAGGGGGGTCATTCGGTACTAGCCCTGTGTGAACCATGATACCCCAGATAGCTATGCCATGGAGCCCATTCATATAATGAAAGACTATGGGAAAGACTTTAGTTACATGGCAATTGAACTGTGTGAATAGGATCTGAGAGCTATTCAGTAGTTTTGTGCGCTTAGATCCCAGCTATCTGGGGATATGTGAAATGTGAGTAAATGTGAATTGCAGTAATGCTGATGGGTTGTCAAACTAGAGAATTGACCAACAAATACTTTTGTCCGGACATCCCCAGGCCGATCCGTTGTGATCAGACCGTGTATGCCGGCTTATGGTCATGGGGGAGGTGTGTAACGGAACCCATCACTGTTTTACCCTGTTTCATTATTATTATTATGGTTAAAATATGATCCTACTATTATACTGCATGTATGTTGGTTTATGCTCTGCAGAATATTGGCCCAGACTAGTGCAGACCTTGGCATGGGAGATACTCCTGTTACAGAGACTCTGCATAAGATAAGGAAGTCTATTGTATAAAGTGTTTTCATTCTCAGATAAGAACAAAGAAGGATGATCTAATCCATGTCTGATTGTATCCAAGTTGCCAGGTAGCCTCAGGGAGGTGTGACTCACCTATTGTTCCTATAGGTGTATTGTGTGGCCAACTATGGGGGAGATGTGAAATGTCTGTGTGTTATGTGTAAAAGATACTTTTACTAACTTTTGAACTAACTTTTGGTGTGTAGGTAATCAAAAAGAGAGCAGAGAGTTAATTAAGTCTGTGGATGTAACTGTTGTGAGAGATGGAGATGACAGTGCAGAAATCTGCGCTATATATTAACACATACAGTATATCATAGGTAGGTGTGGACAGGGTATGTGGGAGGACATAATGAATGAGTTCAAATGCAAAATAGAAGGCAGTGGTGTGGGAGGTTCTAGGTTTGGATGTAAAAGATACCGGGGTGAATGGAGGTGAGTGCTTCTGGTAGCTGGATGGCATGGGGCCCAGTGTCACTGGCTGAGCCTCCTGCAGAAGTGTCTGTCTCAGTTCTGATCATAAATAGAAATAATGAAAAGTGTAACAGTCAATAAAAGAAGTAATGAGGCAAGCAAAGGAAAATCAATATAGAATGAATACAGAATGAATATCTTAGCAGTGCTATTTATAGATATGTTTCAATACTATAGTAAAGAACCTGTGTAGGTTATGAAAACTTCATTTTTGTGACGTATGTAATAGAAGAACAAAACTTACAGCTTTGTGTATAAAGTCCCATCATCCAAACTTATGGATAAGCACAACCAAAGACATAAGCACCAGATCAAATTAAGTGATTGGGACAAAGTCAAAAAGTCTGCTGTGAATATGTCTAGAAGGCAAAGAAAAATTCAGCTTAAGGGTCTACAAGAATATTCAACACCTTGTAGATATAATACCAAGTGGATTGGAATGATAAAGCAGAAAACCAAAAGATTCCTGGAATCATGGGCACGTTTGGCCCGGGAGTACAAAATGAAGCAGGTAAGAGGTTAGTAGAATTATCTCAAGATAATTATCTGGTCGTAGTAAACACCCTCTTCCAACAGCCTCAGAGACGACTCTACACATGGATATGAAAATGACTGTATTGATCACAACAAAATGTGGCAGGTTCTTAAAGAGATGGTGGTACCAGACCATCATCATATGTGCCTTCTGAGGAATCTGAATGTGGACCAAGAAGCCCCAGTCAGAACCGAACATGAAACAATTGAATGGTTCAAGCTCAGGAAAGGAGTGGGGCAAGGTTGTATATTGTCGACAGAATACATTATGCGTAAGGCCAGGCTGAATGAATCCAAAGCCAAATGAAAGAAGAGAGTGCAAAAGCTGGCCTGCAGCTCAACATTAAGATGACGAAGGTCATGGCAAATAGCAATCACAGTTCTTGGCAAAGAGATGGGGAAGAACTGTGACAGATTTTTTTCCCCTCGGCTCCAAGCTTTCTACACGTTGTGACTGCAGCCATGAGATGAAAAGATGCTTGTTCCTGGGGGGGAAAGTTTTGGCAAGTCTGGACAAGGTATTAAAAAAGAAAAATTTTAGTGTCAGCAAAGGTTTGCATAACTAGAACTGGGGTATTTCCAGTAGTAACATACGGAAGTGAGAGCTGGATAGTAATGAAGGCTAAGCACCATACAGTTTACTTCTTTGTATGTGTGGTGTTGGAGAAAACAGCTTAGAGTCCCTTGTACTGCAAGAAGATCCAAAAAATGAGTACTACAGGAAATCAAGACAAACTGTTCACAGAAGTCATGATCAGAAGGCAAAAACTCTTTTTTTGGCCATATCATGTGAAGACATGATTCCCTAGACGGCAAAGGCGTAGACGGCAAAGGCGTAGATGCATAAATAACGTAATTGGATGAATGAATATTTGTTTGCAGTATCACAGCATTGGCAGGAGATAACTTGGTGGGGGTAGATCATCAAATTACCATAAACAGGTCTATTTACAGATCTGACTGGAAATTCAAGCAAATGTAAATAATATTTTTTTACAGGCAATCAAAAAAATAATGAGGAAACTGAGGGAAAATCAATACAGAATGACCTACTAGGTACCATTTTAATAGTTGTATGTGTACATAATATTTGTTCGTTTACATATTACATATTACTTGAAAATATGGTTTATCTAACTGGGCATATGAAATTATATTGGCAGACTTAGCAGCTTTATAAATTAGATGTTATGAATGATATTATATGATATGAATTTCAAAATATAGTTGTCTAATATCTATCAATTTAAAGACTGAATAACAAATAAGAACCAAAAGGCTTATATAGTATATCAATTCAGCCTGGCTTAGTGGTCCACTATTCTTCAAGGAAAATTACACTTGTTTGTGAAGTATATACTAAACTAAAAACATTAGCAGAAGAGTAAGCCATGGAGATAAAAAAAAAAAGTTTGGAAAAAAAAATCAGTATTTTTGAAGACTCTGGTTATCAGTAAAGGAATCCATTTTGAACTCCCTCATGAAAACACACAACCATGGCCCCAAGGACTGGATCATGAGGATGTATTATGTTCATTTTATGGTGATCATTTATTAATCTTTAGGACAGTAGACTAATCTTCCAGTAGATCCTCTATAAAGGAAAATGTACATACAGACAACATTATAAGAAATATCATGTATGATATTGTAGGCCCTTATTCACAGTATTCCTTTTTTGAATAACTAAACTTGGAATTAGGCTCATTTTGATATTAGATATTTATTAAAGGCATATGTTGTCACATTGTCACATTTCACATACTTGAGTTACATTTCGATAGAATAAATACCCTCTTTCATTTTCTAGCATACAGTTATACCTAGTAAGGACACCCTTTTGGTATTAGAATATATAGAGAGAGGTAACCTTAAATACATAGATGCATTTAGCTGTTTCTTTATGAACGTGGCAATGTTGAGTGCAAGCAATATTAACATGTTTCCGAGTGAATATAGCCAGACATGATCTTTATATAGCCAGTTTGGGTAGTTAGGAGTCTCCTTTGTAGCTCTGGAAAGGGAAAGGGTAGGGTAATTTGTACAAAGCCTCAATAGAGCCATTAATAGGAAGTAATTCCAAGAGTGTGGAATTTCCGTGGGATATGTAGCTCGTTTTTTTTCATCATTTTTTTTACATATTAAACATGTTAATACTTACATTTATCTTATATAATAAAATAAAAAGTATGAAATCAAGTGATCTCGCTAGATTCCCATCCAGGGTTTCCATAAACACAATATGTCAATTATTATCATAAACATAGTAAATATAACCATGTTGGTTGTATACAATTCATTTATTTTAAATCACTTGACAAATTTTCCGCCAAACTTTGCTTCCGTTAACAGGTCAGGGCAAGAAAACAAAAATGGAGGATCACCACTTTAGTTTGAGGCTCCATTTGTGTTGCTCTGATAATATTTTCTTAAAGTTTATGCTTTTTTTGAAAAAATGTGATGTGGAAATGTGCAAAATGGCAGTGCAAATACTAGCATATTCAGTTTTGCTTTAAGGATTAAGGAACTGTGCTGTTGAAAGACTTGATGATAGACTTGATTGAAGAGTAACCTCCATTGGAAAACCATCAATCTCAAGCTACTTGCAGACTAGCATTTTAAAATGGAATCACCAATGATGCAAACAGAATCAGTTAATATACAATTTTCTCTAAAAATTATTTTATGTTCCCATCTTGCATACCTACTAATGTTCCAGACTATACAAGAGAGAAAGTACACATTTCTAGACTAACTAGTAATGCCCCAAACTGCAATATGGGTTCTCAATTGAAAAGGGACACAGAAAACCTAGAGGGCTGTCATATTTATATTCCCCAGTCAACACACAATTGCAGTCCCTCGGCAGGAAAATAAAGATGGATTGTTCTTAAAACGTAACTTTTATTGTATTACATATAATTTAAAATCCGACGAATAAAAAAGTTATTTACACTAATATCTGGAGCTGTCGCCTGGAACTCATAAGACAGAACACGTGTAAATAGGGAAGTACATAATTGCTGAGAACAGTAAGTTGATATTTTGTATCAAAGAGCCAGTTCAGCCTAATATGTCGGACACCAGTAGTTAGTGTTAGTGACTTGTGTTTAAGTTGTACTTGGGAGATAACCGAGCTTTGTAATTCCCTGCGGGGTACCCAAAACCCTTGACTTTGAAGTTGCCTGTGCCCATCACAGAATAATTTTATACCTATAACCTGTAGATTGGACGTTTGTGAGTTTTCAATCTTGCAAAGACAGGGCCCCCCATCATTTGCAACATTTTAATACTGCTATTGTTTTTGATCGTAACCCATGTATATCGCTACGGAATATGTTGGCGCGTTGCTGATGATAATAATAATAATAATAATAATAATAATAATAAAAATATTACCTACTAATGTTTCTTACATAATTCACAAGCATATGATGTTTTCCACACTGCATTTGTCCTTCCATTACAAATGATTTAGTTTGCATGCAAATAAATATTTTTTTTTGCTATATTTATATGAGGCTCTGATCTCTCCTCAGGCTCGCTTTGTAAACAGCACATGGATGTTTGGGAAGGGCATGTGCCATGTCAGCCGGTTTGCCCAGTACTGCTCTCTGCATGTCTCTGCATTGACACTAACAGCTATTGCTGTGGACAGACACCAGGTACGTCTTATCTCTGCATTTATTAATGTTACAACAGAAAATTGAAAAATATCTCACCTTCCAACTCTTGAGTTATAAACTAATAAAAAGGAGCATGAAATATTTCTGCTCTTTCTATTGGATTTTCTTCTTTTCTCTTTATTACATTCTCTCAACATTATATTCCTTGGAAGCTGCTAATAATTATTCAAATCCAACAAATGTTTTAAATAAAGCTTAAGGACTGGATGGATAGCCATTGGTTATATTACTCAATAAATGTGCACAGTTAGACAAATGATACTGCCTTTATATGGTTGTCATTGATTGAACCTTTTGATAACCTTTGTGCTAACAGTTATGATTGGCATTGGCATTGGGGGAGTGTTTCATAAAGCAATATATAAACAGCTATGCCATTTGGATAACAGCAGTACTGAAGTTATAAATTTGAAACTAAGTTTATGGCAGAAAAAATCAGAATAATAGTTAAAGAGAAAAGAACAATGATAATGCAATACAATAGTTATGTTTTCCCAAAGTCTGTGGCAGTGCTTTTTGTGAAGGTTCTGGTAAAAGTGGTAGGTTCAAACATAAGAAATGTAAGCATTAAGGATGACTAATCCAAGTCTCAACTAAGGCACACCTTTAGATAGATAATGCAGGAATGCTAAATGGTCCTTTTTGGTTCTTATCTGCAGTCAAATCTAATTTTCTACAGTATGTTTAAATGTGCTCTGCACACATGGGTGTAGGAACTTAGGGACAAATCCCCCCAGATTTTTCTATGTTTGTATGTATGTATATATAAGCTATTTTACAGGGTGTGTAAACAATGCACTGTATCCCCCCAGAATTATTCTGGCTCCGACACCCCTGTCTGTAACAGGTCTTCGCCAGATGCGTATTGCCACCATCCTCCCTGACTTGGCATGTCCATGATTTATAGCTACAATTAGTCTTCCTTTGATCCTATTACTTGACTCACTTGTTAATTGCAGTTTTTCTGAAAGTTTGCAACTCACGTAGGAGAATATCATACCATAACTTATTAATTGGCTAAAACTGAAGGAGCATTATGATGGGATGGACTGTAAGCTATCTGTGAACAGTGAATGGTGAAAGCCGGAGAGGGATTTGTTTCAAATGATCCAGCCGGTCATATTGGGTAATAGTGAATGAGTGTCTGGACAGAATGAGACCACAATTAACATATTTGCCGTCATATAAGGTGACTGGGCGTATAAGACGACCCCCCAACATTGGCACTCAAAATATAGAGTTTGATACGCGACCGCAGCGCCTCCAGCCCGCCCCTGCAACGCGACCGCAGGGCCTCTGGCCCGCCCCTGCATCTCCCTGTGACTGGCACGACTGCAGCACCTCTGGCCCGCCCCTGCAATGCGACCGCAGCGCCTCCAGCCCGCCCCTCCTCATCCTCAACCTTCCACCTCAACCTCCCTCCTCAACCTCAACCCCCCTCCTCATCCTCAACCTCCCTCCTTATCCTCAACCTCTATCCTCATACATATATAAACATATGGATCCAAGAGTAGTAATGGGCCCTGCCCATAGCGACAAGCCTACATACTGTAGTAAACCAAGGGGATGCTTGAAACTAAAGGAATTGTGGTGGGAGGAGCATTTACAAAGTTAGGTTAACAATATAATAAGCAATGTTGTGATTGGGTACAGTAGGATGGGTAACATAAGGCAAAGAATATGTTGAGAGTATTACTGAGATAGTTAAGCAAAATAAGACGTGACAAGATATGCCAATTAATGTGTCATTAACCAGCTCTAAATATACCCTTACCTATAGATCTGGAATCCTAATCCGGATAGTGCCAGATAATCAGGGTGGCAAGCTGGATAGTGACTAAAGGGAATGCTAGTAGTGTCAGAACATGTAAATCAATAAGAAAACAGAAGAACCAAAGTGTAGACTAGTAATACCCAAACTTTATAGGGAACACATATGTCTTGATATTTAGGTTGCACTATACATATTTGTCTGCTCGCTGTGATAGTTCTGGGTATGTGTATCCTCTAACAGTTGCGGTAGACTCCTCAGTCTGTATATATTATTTTACTCACCGTTGTTGTTTTTTTACTCAATTTTATATCTATACTAATTAATCTGTGTTTTAATCATTTTTTGCCTGTTCTGGCATCTGTCTATTCCTGATTTCTCATTACGCCTGTATTTGTAAATTTGGGTATTACTAGTCTAAACTTTGGTGTTTCTGTTCTCTTTTTGTATTACTGAGATAGTGCCATGGGTGTCAAAGGACATAATATAGGGGATGTAACGGTACAAGGATGATCTGGTACGGATAGTCAAAATGTGTTTAATTCCAAGCAGGTTCATCAAATGATCTGGTGTGTCTCTATAAATATAGAATAATCTGGGAGAGTGGAAGGGAATTATTTGATGTTTTCAAAAATGTGGAGTCCTATTGCAGGCTTGAATGAGCCTCAGGAACAATGAATCTTCTTTGCTTGGTATTTTCAGAAGTGGGTTGACCAATTGCAGGATTAAATGAGCCTGTGTATTATTATTATCGTTTATTTGTAATGCGCCAACATATTCTATAGTTCTATACAGGGCAAAAAAAATAGCAGTATTAAGGATGGAGGCCCCCCATATCAGCCCTTAGAATCCATTGTCCAAAGTGCTTTCCACCCAAAAAACACTTTATAGTCTAAATTATAGTCTACATCTGTGTACATCAATCATACATTGCAATCATGGATGTGAATTGGGCACTTGCTTGGCTTAAGGGGCTTAGAGCCTCATTCAATTCAGAGGCGCAAGTTATGGAGGTATAGGCCGTAAGTCTGCGGGTCTCCTGAGGGCCAGCAGCGTCCACAACTTATGGTGCTATTCAATTGGCCGAGCCTGCAAGTTAGGGCTCGATAGCGAAATCGAAAACCATGCCGTCATATGTAGCTTTTTCAAGCTTGAAGGCAGTAACTCCTGAGCTAGAAACAGCCAATGGAAACAGAGATCGTCATCATTACATCTATGGAAAATGGAGTTTTGATTTCAAAGTCCTATAGGCTTGAATTACTGGTTACTATCTGACCCACATGCCAGATATGATGCAATATTGATAAAGCTGTAAAAATGATATTGATTGCCGTGATCGATATAACACGGAAATGAAACATGAAATAAAGTATTTTTTGGAGCCGATATGCGAACTTGAGAATGTTGTGCTATTAATTCTAAGACCTAACAACACTTTTAATAAGAGTACAGTATTGCTTTTTTATTTGCTTTTAAAGTGCTTTAAAAGTGCTCCGGACATGTCATTAAGCCCTTTCTGAGTCCTCCTTGGTACCCGTGACTTACGGTTCCACTTTTGCCGTTTGCGGTCTTGGTGGAGTGATTAGTGAGGGGAGTCGCAGCAACTGAATAGTGATCCATGATTTTAGCGTTCGCAACTCTTGCGGGCGTGAAAGATCAATGGCTTGGAGGGACATTAATTTGTGATGTGAACCATTGCAGTGAATCAGAGGCCGAAACCCGTAACCCGCTCTGAGCCAGCAAAAAGATGCCAAATGAATAGCAAAAGAACTTGCGGGCTACATTTCCGAACCCAGCTCTCCCGAAAGCTCAATTGAATGAGGCTCATCTTTTTTTTATTAAAGACAAAGTTAAAGGAATACATTAAGGGGTAGCAGGTCATGAAATACACATACAATATGCAATAGCATCACCCTATCCTTATGAATAGTTGCTAATTCTTAAAACATATCAGTAAACAGTAAAGTAAATCTATGCTGCTGATATATAAAGGCCTGTACACCTGAAAAGCATTTCTTATCTTTTCTTTTTATACTAGCGACTTGCCCGTCAAAAATGACAGCAACAAAATGTAAAGCCTTGCAATGCCGTTTGCCACAAATTCAAGGATATGGTCCTTTTGAGCACCTTCGGCACTCATTGCGAGCCCCTGCAATGAGCGGCTTTGCCTCGATTTGCGAGGCTCGCAGTGCAATGAGCGCCTTTGGCGATCATTGCAGCCTAAGTCCTGCAGCATGCCTCAATGGCTCACCGCACTTCGCAAGGCTCGCAGTTGCGGCCCGATGGGCCGCAAACGGCTCTCCTCACTGGACAGCCATTAAAGTTGTATTTTTGTGAGCCCCGCAGTCCATCTACATGCTTTGGGTCTCAAGTCATACAGCCCATTTTGCCAAGTCCCGCGTGTCTCGGGATGAGCACAAACTAAGTGCTTCTCCCCCTGTGTACTTTATATGCCTGTATAGTTTAGGGGCCTACTTGCGTGGGTTACGTGTTATACTGCCTTGGGCTCAGTGTTAGTGGCTTGAGTTAAATGATACTGCCTTGTATTAAGTGTTACTGGTTTGCGTTAAGTCGTTGTGCTTAGGGCTCCTATTTTGGCCCTTCAGACTCGTTTTATGTCCTTCGTCTTTGTTTTCGTCTTGCTTGCGTTTTTCGGCAGCCATTTTTTTTTCGCTCTGGCGATTTACAATCATAAAAAAAAGCAAAATATGACTCAAATTAACTTGCAATGTCACTCACAAGCTCCCTGAATCTCCCCCTTTGCTGTATGTGAGTGAATTTGAGGCATATTTGTGTGTGTTTTCCTGTTTTTCCTGTTGGGTGGCTGACTGTGTACATGCTTCGGGTCCTAAGTCATACAGTCCGTAATTTTTGCCAAGTCCTGTGTGTCTCGGGCTGAGCGCAAACTAAGTCCCGCGTCTACAGCTGCAATGAGCGATTGCATGCTTCAACTGCTCGTCTCACTGTGACGACAACTCAAAGTTTGACAACTATTATATGTGATATTTGTTTATATTGCCTGATAGTTGAACAACTGATTAAATCAGAACAAACAAAACAAATAAAATTAACTTGGGAAGAGTAGGAAGGTGAAGGGAAACATCATCTGTCAAACTCACCCTCTAGAGTGTCTTGTGGATGTAGCAGGCATTTATGGCAATCCGAGTCCCTCCGGCCTCAGCATCCCACCAAGATTGGCCTTGTCTACTTCCCAAGTAGACAACTATAGCGAAATGCTATATATGAGCAGAAGCAAGCCATGGTGTCCAAATTTTAAGAAACAGGGGATACGTGTTTTGTATAATATGTAGTTAAGTTTAATGATAACCTCGTTGAATGTCAATGAGGTTTTCCAGTGTTTTGCTATAGTTAGTTTCACTGCTAAGTATTGCCAAAGTTTATTTTAGTGTGTAGACAACATTTTAGCATGTATACCCAGGAGGCATGTCTCTATTGTGGGCTGTAGTGGAGTACTAATTATTTGTGAAAATAGCCTTGTTGTTTCCCCCCACAGACCTTGTACCAGGGGGCATGTCCACCAAATATGATGGAAATCCGCCCGAAAATGGCATGTTCTAAAGCAATTCACACTTAGGTGTGGATTTATTTTATGCATTAAAGATGGTGTATAGTTGATTCTGTGCAGAACCTTGATTGAAACCTCCAGTAGTCTGTATGTAAAGGATCCTCTCGACAGGTTAGAGCACGGTTCCTTCCACATGCTAATATCAAAGTCCCTACCCAAGTCCCCCTCCCATTTTAACATAAAGCTAGGTTTTTGGCTCATAGTCTTTTAAACAAAATTATCATATATTGTACTTTTTATTTAAATGCAGTTTGTCTTTAAGCTTTACATAGTATACTACACTACTATTATTGTTCTCAATTTTAATTTGAGGAAAAAAAATACTGTCTGGATCCTTTTTTTTCACATTTTCCAGTTTAATGACAATACAAATAATAAATTAAAGATAAATAAAGATAAAAATTCTGTCCAGATTTCTAATGTTTTTACATGTTTTTTTATTAATATGATGGGGAGTTGAATAGCTATTAATGCTTATAAACATATATATATATAGTATATAACAATACTATACATTTTCAAACAGTACACAACCTTCCATGATAGTAGGGTTATTTTTCTCCAAGCCATTGATGCTACAAACCTGAGGCATTGTTCATTGCCTTCTATGTTTTTTATAATTTCATCCCCAGTATAGTAATGTCATAGATAAATAATAATATAGATGTTATATTTCATGTTTGTGGGTCACCTCTTTCTATAACATGGAGACATAACATCATTATGAAGTGGCCATTAATTTTATATTGAAGTGTAGCTAGACAACAGTTTTATGGCTGTTCAGTTGAGACAGAGTCACTATAATTTGTTCATGATATTTTTATTTTTTCCCAAACTTGTAAATACTTTATTATTACATCTAGACTACAGTATGGGGCATTCACAAAATAGAACAATACCTCCAGTCATTTCAAATGACCAAAGAGGGACACATATACTCTCAAACAGTTATGTATTCTTAGATAGATGAATCACCATGTTGTACAATGTGTAAACTGAGATTTAGAGAAAAACACACTTAATATGTGCACAATGTTCCATAAAGACATATATTCTGTAGAACTGACACTTCAGGCTCCTGTCTGTCTCTTAAAGTTTGAGAGAAAAAAGCAGTAGGTATCTGTGGTACAATATTTTACTTTGAAATGTGGGAATTTACGGTACTTTATAATAGAGAAGTTTTGGATTCTACAATAGGGATATTTTGGAGGTTTAGACGGCAGGAGATTTCGCCTGAAAATAAAGACTGGTCCTCCAAAAGAGGGATACTTGGGCTGTAGTGCAAAACTGTAATATATTCACTTTAAATTAAAATAAATATAGTAAATGACTAAACGACAGAAATACCACAACAGAAATACAGGAAAGCTTACTGAGGTAACATAATAACAAGCGAGCATATCATAAAGTATTTCAGAATTGTAGGGTATATTATAGTGAAAACAAAATTATAGCGCCAGTCATCGTATTTTGAGACAGATTACAAAAGTCTTATAAAGCCAAAGAAAGTCATTCATGTTATTATTATTAACATTTATTTGTAATGTGTCATTATCCGTAACACTAAACATGGTAGATACAAGTCAAAAACTATTTTAAAAAGTTATAAGAAAGTGGAAAGCCCTGTTATTGAGTTTAAAACCAAGTGTATAAAGTGCTTAATTACCGTAAAAATTTACACCACACCGCTTCCTTCTCAAAGGTCCATCTTGTTTGCATTAGAAAATGCAAGAATCCCATCCAGAAGTGTTAATGGCCTTCTCACCCACATATCTTTAATGAACATCACATGGATGCCTCCAGGGTCCAGCAAAGTCATTTTATATATATATATATATATATATATATATATAAACTAGCTTAATAATCTTTTTCTTGCGAAGTCATGCTCTTAGTCATAAATAAAATAAATAAATGTATATATATATATATATATATATATATATATATAGTAAATAAAAAGTACATCTGTGTTCACATTTGAATGTCTAAAGAAAGTTAAAAACCCTGCTTCCAGCTCAGAGTTCTGAGAAAAACAGTTATTACACTGCATTCTGGGAAGCTGAGCTGGGACACACAAATGTGGCCACAAATGCCTCGCTCTTCTTTCCGTAGCCATTATCAAACATGGCTTCCTTTAAGCTTATGCATGCTGTATTACACAGCTTTAATGCAAAGCCAAGGTTGGAATAAACACAGGCTGAGTATCCAATCCATGTACAGCTGTTTCAAGCTTACTGGCTATCATCAGCATGGAGCGGGATCTCAGCCTTTGTTGTGGAAATTATGAGTAGGTAGTTCACCACAACAATCATTTATAATATGATGGGCAAAAGAGCGATAGAAGCCCTCCACCGTACAGTAGTACAGTAAATAAAAAGTACATCTGTGTTAAATATGTTATAAAATATAAAAATATGTAAAAAATATACATCTATATATATATATATATATATATATATATATATATATATATATATATATATATACAGTAGAATCCCAGTTATCCGATACCCAACTAACCGGGTCTCTCAAGCAACCGGCACCGACATCAATTCCCCATTTTCAATTTACTCCTGCTAAATCGGTATAACCGGCACTATTCGGAGTTCGAGACTGCAAAAAAAAATGCCAACTTTTTTCTAATTATTTTTTCTGGGCCTAAATGGCCCTGTTTAGGTGCTAATGCCTTTTAAAGGCATTTTGATGGGTTTTGGGGTGTTTAAGGGGTTGTTTAGACCATTAAATTCGGGGACTCCTGATTAACCGGCAACTACAGTTATACGGCAATAGGGAGTCTTCATTAGTGCCGGATAACAGGGATTTTACTGTGTGTATATATATATATATATATATATATTTTTTTTTTTTTTTTTTTGTGCAGCAGTCATTTTGTTTTAAGCACATCACCATCCTTCATTCAGTTTCTGTTCTCTAATTTAACAACTGAGATAGATACAGTGCATATTATTTTATTTCTCTCAATCCAAGAAGACATGTTTAAGAACAAACTCTGACACATCGCATTTAGAGCCACTTTAATTTAATTCTAATAGATTTTACTTAGGCTAATCTATCACTCAGCCCTCTGCAGATAGTTTAGTGGAAGACAGCTATTGATTAAGTGTGTATCCAAAATTACCAATCTCATGTTTAACTTGAAAAAAGGAACATTGCACTGTGGCTATCCTGAAAGATGAGACATTACAACTAATTTAGACATTTAAAAAGTTACTTTTGAAGTGTTATTTATTTGGTTGAGTGCATTCTTTTAGAAATTATATTGTCTATCTTGTAAAAGGGTACCATTGAGGTTAGCCAGTTCCAACATAAAAATGTGCTTCCCTATAAGTACACATTATGTACTATTCAAACAGGATTGTAAGTAGGAGCCAACATGGATTTATGAAGGATAGGTCATGTCAAACAAACCTAATTAGTTTCTTTGAGGAGGTTAGTAGGAACTTGGATCAAGGCAACTCAGTGGATGTAGTCTATTTGGATTTTGCAAAGGCTTTTGATACAGTGCCACATGGGAAACTATTGAGCAAACTAAGGGATACAGGAATTGCTATAAATATTTGCTTATGGATTGAAAGCTGGCTAAAAGACAGGAAGCAAAGGGTTGTGGTAAATGGAACATACTCCGATTGGACTAATGTGGTAAGTGGGGTGCCTCAGGGTTCAGTATTAGGTCCCCTCCTTTTTAACATATTTATTAATGACTAAGATAATTAAATCAGAAAATGATGTACTTTCCCTCCAAAGGGATTTGCATAAATTAGAGGAATTGGCATCTAAGTGGCAGATGATATTTCATAGAAATAAATGGGAAGTTATGCATCTGGAAAGGAAAAATAGCCATGCAATTTATAATCTTAATGAAGCAAATCTAGGGGTATGAGATATTGAAAGGGATTTGGGAGTACTTGTGGACAACCGCCTAGGTAACAGTGCTCAATGCCAAGCAGCATCTGCAAAGGCAAGTCAAATATTACCATGTATTAAGAAGGGTATAGAAGCAAGGGAAGCAAATATAATTCTCCCACTATACAAAACCTAGTACGCCCTCACTTGAAATATGGAGTACAAATATTGCACCACTACATAAAAAGGACATTTTAGAACTGGAAAAAGTACAGAGAAGGGCAACACAACTAATAAAGGGAATGGAGGGGCTATGTTATGAAGAAAGACTAACAAAATTAAACATATTTACTCTAGAAAAAATGCGTCTAAGAGGGGATATGATTACCTTATATGAATATATCCAGGGTCAATACAAGGCTTTGTCGAGGGAACTTTTTGTGCCAAGAGGTTTTCAACTGACAAGGGGACATTCATTTGAGATTAGAAGTAAAACGATTTCACCTTAAAGAAAGAAAATGGTTCTTCACAGTAAGGGTGGTTAATCTGTGGAATTATCTACCAAAGGAAAAGGTGACAGCAGATTCAACAGATAACTTTAAAAAGGGATTGGATATATTTTTAAATAAAAAGGGCATTAGGGGCTATCCTGGATAAATAGAGAGGGAGTATTGATCCAGGGATGAATCCGATCGCCAGTATCTGGGGTCAGGAAGGAATTTATATTTTGTCCCTGTTGAGACAATTGGCAAAGTTTCACTGGGGTTTCTTTTTCTATTTGCCTTCCTCTGGTTCAATTAACAATAAATCTGCGTATTGCAGATCAGAGGAGATCTAAAAAGGTTGAACTTGATGGACTAAAGTCTTTTTTTTCAACCTAAATTACTATGTAACTATGTAACTTTGTAACTAAGTTTATGGCAAATAACAGATCAAGTACACTAACAAGTAGAAATGTCACTGCATATAGATATATATTTGTGTATGTGCACACATTGTTCCATGGCACCTTCAGGCAATCTGCTGCCCCCTGATATTGTGCTAACCTAGGTATGGGCCTTGGTAGAAACACACTACTGGTCTATATCTAGTTTGTCCATACTAAGTGCTCAGATACTTAAATAATTAAGTCACTATCAAACAATGTAAAAATGTCATATTTCAATTATAAACAACTTCTACATCCATGGTAATTTAAAGAACTATAGTGTGAAAACTTGCATTGTAAATCTTCTTTTTTCCTGTAATCTGTAATGAGCTGTTCCTCTTTATGTCTTTCATAGTTTTTATCTGGGATAAAAAATATTCTGACAAAGGAGCTTTAAGACAGAAACAGGGCAATATCACTGCTGTTGATAAAATATATAGTTAGCCAAAGACTGGGATTATATCATATTGTTGAATATTTATACAAGCAGAGACCAGGGCCGTATGTACCTTTTTGGAGCCCCTAGGCAGTGAAGTGGAGGAGCCCCTCCATACGCAAGGTATGCACAGACCCATTTTTGCCTTTTCTGTGCATGTAAGTTCCCTTTACTGCTGTAACTGTCTTGTTCTAGGTGGATACCCCCTAGTAACCAGAATATGAACTGCAACATTTCATTTTTTTTAAGACAGGAACTATTTATTTTTTAAGAAGTGGCGCCCTTCACAAGGAAGTGCCCCTGGGCGACTGCCTAGATGGCATAATGGGTAACCCGACCATGTCACTGATAGAAGTAAATATGCTAGAGAAGAGAAAAAGAGAATAAAATACATTTTTCCAGGTAAGATTTACCTTAAAAAAATATTAATTTAAAAAGAAAACAAAGTACCTCAGCACTTGCCTACCTCAAAAGTTGTCAAATTTGGCATTGACACATTGTGTCAAGAAAAAAAGGCATCAGCAGTCATTGTTTGCTTGGTACTCATCGACGTTGGGAACTTTTGTACTCGTCGTTTCCCCACTTGTCGTGCCTTCTGGAACCAATTAATGACGAATACCAAGGTACAACTGTGCATTGCAAGGCTGTTTTGCTTACTCTACACTGGTGAGTGTTTGAGCATTACAGTGACCGTATAAGGAATTCAAATTGTATATGTTACATACTTGCATTAAACATCAACAGTTACACACATGCATCAGTTTGTAACATTATGCATATTTATAATTATTTCTAGTTAAGAAACTAAAAAGCTATCACAAATATTAAAACAAAAAATCTGTGTAGGGTATAAGCTGTTATCTAAAATTCTTGAGAAATAGTAGGATCATGTATCTTGTAAATAGCATTTGTTAAAATAGGTTAAAAAATATTCACGTAGATGTTTGTGGATAAGATGTAAAATAGCTGGTGGTTTCATACAACCTGCATTTTTATGCTTAAATCTATAAGAAAAAACTAAGAACCCAATTCAATTGCAAGCCAGCATCTCAGGGGATACTGGCCGCATGTCTGCAGGTGTGCTGCGGACCGCCAACATTACAGCAGTAAAACATGGAGGTTACGTGTCAATCAATTAGGTTCGGGGGTCCGATATGCGATCATACTCGCAAACCCTCAAAATAATAAAAATGAATGCCAATAATGTTCTAGTCCATGTGGGTGGCCTGATATGTATTAACTCATGAATTCTCAAGATCAATATAACCCTGAAATAACATATAAAAAATAGGATTGTGAGTTTGAGACTGTTGTGCAATTAATTATATTGTCTTTCATTGCTTTCCCCGTTATTTACAGTGCATTATTATTTTTTTATCTGCATTTACAGTGCTCTCAGACAGGGGTTAAACTCCCTTGCAGGTCCTCTACAGTACTCCTACATTTGTCGTTTACGGTTGTGAAAACATTTGCGGGCTTGGGGAATTTGAATTTGAATAGCAATTTGTGATTTTTGTGATCGTAGCTCTTGCGGACGGGAAGGATCAATGGCTTCAGGAGGCTGTAAGCTAGGGGGTTTAACCACCGAAAAGTTTTCAAGCCTGTAACCCGTAATTGAATAGCAAATTAACTTACGGCCTTACTTACGGGCTCTAGTACGTTACGATTGCTCAATTGAAACGGGCCAATTTTTTTAAAAAACGGCATGCACTGTATATGTAGCTTGCCAATATAAGCCCAAAGAAATGACTAGTGCTAGGGTATTGTATGAAGGTGGTTACCAGTCATGTCTGAATAAATATTTCTTTTGGGATATAATAAAAAATTTGATCACAAAAATGTTTCTCACTTCTTGAAGCATTACATTGATTGCTTGAGGAGCATTATGCACATATGACTGAATTTCCTCTAGTGTTTCTTATATTATATTTAACAAAAAATGTTCTTGATGTAGCATGCTTTACATGTTCTTATGATTTGCTGCTTGATTGGGATACAGTTCCTTCTCTGCACTTACAGGTTAGTATAATCAGGTTAAATTCATCTCTAGATGATGAGGAGAGAGGGTTATGTGTGTGCAGGGTGGACAGATTATTAAAAGAAGCAGATTGAATGTGCTAAATTTTATGTGTAAAAAGCACTTGAAATAAATGTACGTTTTATAATATACTAGCGAATTGCCCGTCAAAAAATGACAGAAATGAAATTGTAAGTGAGCTAATGCTGTTTGGTGTATAATAAAATAAATAATAGATTAATAAATGAATATACTTTACCTATTTTGAAGTAATATATGCAGGATGCATTCTGTTGAAGAGCTGGCAATCTATTTTGATGTTGCTGCAGCATTAGTGGTGTGGAGCTGCTGTGTAAGCGTGATGAATGTGTAGAGTGTAATAGTGTGCGTGCGCGAGACAAATCCGTTAGCGTAGCTGTGTACTTCCGCATTGTATAAGTTATTGTTCTAAAATGGCGGCTAATGTGTGGTATGCGGCTGTAGCTCATTTAGCGTCCTTCGTTTTGGATGTCGTCTGACTTTTTCGGAAAATATCCGTAGCTGTTTGGTGGTGTTTTGCGTGTTTATGGTGGTGTTTTGCGTGTTTAGGGTCGTTTAGCCTCGTTTTCGTTTTGTTCGGCGGCCAAGATTGGAAACTTGCTACTTATAGTTTAAATGGAATGGAAGAGGCAGAGACCTAGTGAGGAAAAGATAAGGAATAGCAAGGAAGGTCAGGAAGGAGGTGAAAATTTGCTTAGATGGAAGGTGTGAAGACTTGGGAAGGTTTTTTTATTTACTGGCAGAGGGAAGGGGTCTCATAGAGAGTCATTTGAGGTGACAGGCTCTAATATCTAATTTTTTATCTGCCCAAGGGGTCAAATAATAAAGCCTTCAGGTGGGAAAGTCAGGGGTTAACTTTACAAGGTGGTGGAGTATACATTTTAGACATAGCAGAGAGGCAGCATTCAGACACAGGGAGTATGGACAGAGTTAGCAGCCCCGGGTGGGACTGAGTAAGGGGTCAGGGTTAGAATATATACTGTATCTTCAGCAACCAGCAAAATAAGATTGGAGATGAGATGAAATCAATGGCACATGGTGCTCTGCAGTTTCAATGCCATTTATTTAAAATGGTGCCGTTTGTCTAGTCACGGTACACTGTAAACAGAGCAGCATGCAAATAGTTCACAAACTGCGCTGTTTCAGAAATACTGCCACTCTTGGCCCGTAAGCCTATGATCATCTTCTTTTTCAAAGTAGGTTAAATGGCACATTTTATCCATGACAGCGATGGTTGATATTTTGCAGAATGCCTACATGTCACCTTATATACCCTCCAAGCCACCATACGACAAGTGCCATTTTTCATTGGCGACAAGCTATGACATCAAAAGTAGGCAATAATCGTAATAATGTGACTGAACCTTGTATTTCACAGTTTATTACTTCCATTGATATTTGGAATATCACAAGAACTTGGTAAATGATGGTGAATATATGGGATACAACTAAATGGGTTGGTTACAGCTCTACTGAGACAAGCCCAGAAATAATTTTAACTTGGATTCTCAACTGTTTAGTATGTATAATGATATTGCGTGTCTAAACCTAATCATTTATAGACTGAATGATATACATTATGAAATACTGAATCCCTTTAAAATGTTCCAAATGGTGTTGAGAATATGAAGATCTGTTTGCCTCTTGTTGGTAAAATGACGAATATATATGAATCAGTATATTAAGATAACATTGGATGATTTAACAATTTTCAAATATACTTTTCAACATTTAAATAGAGGGTTAAAACCCTACTGCGAAATTCAGAAAAGACAAATACACCAAACAAATATATTAAATCCAAAGAATAAATCCCCAGGTCTATAATCTCTTTGCTGCAATAAATTGTTCTGCGGGGGATCTCATGACACATTCTGGTGACTTCAAAGTGATGCAAAGTTATTGCACCTTAGGAAACTTGAGTTAAGTAAACAAACAAAAACAAAGCTCTTTATTGATGATTTATATAAGGATTTTCATACAAGAACTTAAATAAATAAATTTCAGAGCAAATGTTGAAGTATTCATACCCTGCAGAAGTTTCAAGCTTTCCAAAAATGTTTTCATGAGTACTGATAGTGTAGCCTTTTGTAGAGTGCAGTATATTAGTCAAGATTTGTCAAAAAGAAACAAAAATCGAGTAAATGTAATTTTAAAAATATTCTTATAGTGTTTTACTACTTATTATTCAAATGGACATTGTAATAGTCCTGCATATAACTATATTATTGCTAGCAACTTGCAGGTCAAAAAATTATGGTCAATAATATTTTAAAGCTGGGAATGTTGTTTGCCACACAATGTGAGTCTCTGACACTTTTAATCTTTTTGTTATCTACAAAGAAGTACAACAATTATAATATATATATATATATATATATATATATATATATATATATTTTAACATTCAACTTGTATTTCAACAACGGTTAAACAATAATAACCTTTTTTGATTGTCATGGATACAGTAATAATATAACAATGGATGACATTTGTATGAATACGTATTGTGAACCATTACATAAAGCATTGTAACATGCAACTTATATTGGAAACAATGGTCAACCAGTTATGTTTAACAATACTAAAAATGTTTAATTCTTAGCTATGCATGAGTAACATAGCAATAGGTCAACTTTGTATGAATTAGTATTTTAAACCATTACAGAATACTTCTTAACATGCAACTAGTCGTTGAACTACTGGTAAAGCATATAGATATATATAGATAGATATATTGAATCCAGAGGAAGGCAAACAGTAAAAGAACTCTATTGAAGCTTAGCCAATTGCATCAAAGGGGGAAAAAATGAATTCCTTCCTGACCCCAGTAACTGGCGATCGGATTACTCCATGGATGAATCTTCTCAATTTAATTATACATTTACATTTTGAAGAAATTATTATGCTCTTACTGACATAAACCCTTAATAACATCCAATAAAACAACTTTTCAAACCTTGTAAAATACAACATGAACTTAATGTATTAAAATTGAAACAGGAAATGTAAGAGAATGCAAGGTAACTGTTTTGTGGGGCCAATCCTGGCAAAAGTCTCTTCCAAGACATTCCAATTATTATTATTGTTTATTTGTAATGCGCCAACATATTCCGTAGCGCTATACATAAGTTAATACACAAGTTTAAGATTCACACATTGCAATGAATGGAGGGCCCTGTCTTTGAGCTTAGAATCAGGTAACCATAGCGCTTTCCCTAAAGCACCTTGCAGGATTAAAACTCGTAGACTTACAATCTAATCCAATATATTTTTGTTTTGTATGTTGAAGTGGTTCCCTTAAAAAGAGCCCAGGAGACTTGTAATTTTGTCTATGGGATATAACCACTGTTCATTGTTGTGTTTTTTTTTGTTTTTTTCCACTTGTTTTTTTGTATTCTTGTAGTTATTGAAAATAGCATATAGAGTTTCCTATGTGAAATAGTGGTCCTCTACAAAGTGACCGCCAGACATCAAAGTTTGTCCGCGGGGTATAACCACTGTTCTCTATGTTTTTTGCCATTTCATAGTTTCCTAAACTAAATAGTGGTCCTCTAAAAAGGAACCGAGTGACATAAAATTGCGTCCTCAAAATAAAACCACTGTTCCCTATATTAGTTGTGGTATTTTTTGTGAATTTCTTGTAGATATAAGAGCACTATTTATAGCACTTCATAGTAGACAATGTTTTTTTGTAAAACTTCGGCCATCATCTAATAAATCACCTTGACTTTTTTTTTTTTATATATATAATATCCTCTGGATTCTTGCATCTTGAAAGTGCAACATACAGTTGGCCATGGGCAAATACTGGTTCTTCTAAAAAGATTCCAATAGATTTAAAAGTGTGTCCTTGTGATTTATTAATGGTCATGGCAAATGCCATGATGATGGGAAATTGTCTTCTCTGAAGTACAAAAGGCAAGGTACCATTGAGAATTTCTGTATTTATGAAATGGTCTTTTAATTCTTGAACAATTAATCTGTTCCCATTACATAGTCCTTTTTTTGGGTTCATATTTTGCAGTAACATGACATTTGCACCTCTTTTTAGCTGCAAAACATGTGGTGGCATTCCAGATGGAGTTAATGAATTTATACATTTAGTTGAAAAGTTTGTCTGAGTTTCTTTGTAACCAGGTACACAATCAGCACTGTGATATTTTTTTGTGGGTCAGCTATTAATTTTAATATTTCATTATTCAGAAGCAATGCATCTTTATTTTTGGATGTTAAAATAACTTTGGTTGCAAGCTGTGCATAATTGTCGAATATAGCCGATATAATGTCCTGTTTGCAAATAATTTGCAATGGAATTTCTACGGGATCATCGGGTAAATTAATAATTTGTTCTGTTTTTCCTTCTCCAATTTTGATGAGCCGCTCATTGAATTCATTTTGTCCTTCTGATCTCATATTTTGTTCTAATTTGAGGTGAGTAAAGAGGTTTCATAGTGTACTTGACTTAATACATCTTTCTACAATGTCTGTGCGATTTCCATGGACAACAATAGGTAATGTTTGCCTAAAATCTCCACCTAACAACATCACCTTTCCACCAAAAAGCAAATCATTATCCATGACTTCACGCAACAAACGGTTGATACATTGTAGCGCATGACATGACATCATTGTAGCTTCATCAATTATAATTAAATACTATTCTTAATTTTTTTTTGCTTGTAAAGATGTCAATCGAATATCTGACACTGATGTTTCCAGAATAGGAAATGGCAGATTAAATCCACTATGCACAGTTCTTCCACCTTCTAACAAAAGTGCTGCAATTCCAGTTGTTGCAAATGGTAGTGCTATTTAACCGTGTGCATAAACAAAACTCATCAATAAATTATATAGATAAGTTTTTCCTGATCTACCAGGTCCATCTAGATAGAAATAACGCTCTTTGAGCAAGTCATCCTCTAGTACACCTTTTATGGCGTTAAATGCTTGCAATTGTAATGTATTTAAAGTTGCAAGTTTTTCTTGTGTTATTTGGTTTTGAGCTGAGTGTCATAGTCTTCAAAGTTTATTTAATCTATGAGTCCTGGATCTGGCAGATTAAAATTTGCACAATTTAATCAATGAGAGAGAAAGACCTTGAATTTAAATCAATCCTTTTAATTCTGCAATAGGTTCATTGTATCGTTGCAAAATGTCTTCAGACATATTTGTTTTAAATGTGTCCCACAAAGGTAATGCATTTGGATCATTTGAGAATATGCAAATGAATGCAAATTGTTCTCTCATCTGCTATGGCATTTGACCCAGTGGCGCTTCTTCAAGACGTCTTTCCCATTCTGTATCATCAGCCAGGAAGTTTCTGTATTGCGCAGCTAAATGAAATGTTTCATAAACTGTGTCATTAACAGTTCTCTGGATTTTATGCCCTTGACCACTACAGTAGCTGCGTCATAGCCTTTGTAAATAGATTTGTAGACATAGTTAATGGATTTTATGGAAGTGCAAGCTTCCACATTAATTTGTTCATTATACTTCATGAGCAAATGTAGATTGTATGGCACCACATATCTGTTATCAACTTTTTTCCACGAATAATTGCATTTTGGCCTTCTCTTCCATATAATGGATAGCCATCACAATTAGCATAAGTTTTGTCTCTATAATCTTTTGGAAATTTTTTAGGGCATTTTTTTATTTTCCATTCATGGTGATTGTAGATTAATATCTGCACATGGTCCCTGAATCATGAGATGAGTTACAATCTCATATAGTCTACCATGTATTTCTGGATCTGGTAGTTCAGCAATAATCACTGAATCGACTTTATCACCATTATCCAATTTATATTTCTCTTTAAAGTTATAAGCATATGTGCATGTGGAAGGCCTCTTTTTTAAATTTTATGGTATAAACATAAGCATGGTATAAACAAAAACAGACGTTTGCTAAATAACTGAGTTATGGTTATGTCACATATTAATTCAGTTAATTTGATTTTGAGGACTCTTGCCACTAAATCTGGTCTATCAGAAGCAGTTGGTCCAAGTATCATATTCTGTACAATCTCTTGTCTTTGTGGAAGTCTTACTTTGCCTTTTTGACAGCAACTAACGAACTGGCTATCTCAGGGTCTTTCCTGTTTCAAATGATAAGCCCCACAAAACTGACAGAAAATATTCATAATTCCACAATTATGAACCTCTACTGTTAAAGATTTAAGTAAAGGACAATTCTGAGAACATATATCAATATGACTCTCTAAATCATCATAGAATTCGTATCAGATTGTTTAGCAACAGTTTCTAAATGCTTTTGTTTTTTAGTTGCCTTCTTGGGCTTGGATGTTAGTTTGTCAGCCGCTAATCTTTTGCTTGCGAGTTTCTCCCATTATTTTTGTCGTTGAATTTCCTTTTGCTCTGGCATCTGTTGATCTGCCCATGTTTTTTGATGTTCTCTAGTTTGATGTCTTTTTTTCCTTTCTTTGTTTTCAGTATGTGCCATATTAGCCTGTAAATAAAAGTAGTACATTAGTACTTTTGCTCCTTTTTTATTTATTTGTTTAAATTAACTTTTTTTTTTCTTTCTTTTTTTCTCCTATCCTGTTTTGTGTGCACCACTGTTTGTATTATGGGGTTAGCTTTATTAAGTTGGACTTAGCAGCTTTATTAGGTTACGGTCTATTTTGTGAAAGGCGCACAGCAAACATGATAGGTCCTTCTATTTTGAATATGTTAACAGCATCTTGTGTTATCCTGTTTTGTGTGTGGCAGTGTTGTCATTATGGGTTTAGTCATGTTTTTTGTGGGCTACTGTTGTCTTTAGGTGTTTAAGGAATGGAGTTGGGCTTAGATGGTTGAAAACCCATCTTTTATATGTTAACAGCGTTGTCCTTTTCTGTTTTGTGTGCTCCACTGTTGTCATTAGGTGTTAGGGTACTTTTTTTTAGGGGTTTACGGTTATGGGATTAGGCTTAGAGTGTTAGTTAGGTTGCAGTACGTTTCTACAAAACAGATACAAAGCAGGATAGGTCCTTCCATTTTATATGTGTAAACAGCAGTACTTGATTTTTATTTTACTTGTAATAATGTACCTCTTGTCTTCAATGTGTTGTTTATACATTCTTGTAGAGATGATGAGAATCTTCAGGCAGTGTCTGTTGGGAATTACAAAGACAGATGCAAATGTTAAAATAACATTTAAATCAATTTGTTTTTGTACTAAGAGCATACAAAACAGGATATATGCTTCCATTTTGTATGCATTCAAAGTGGTTTAGGTTATGGGGTTAGGCTTAGACAGTGGTGCAAACAAAACAGGATAGAATCTTCCACTTATTATGTTTTAAGAAAATTTGTAGTATCCTGTTTTGTGTGCCCCACTGTTGACAATAGAGGTTGAGGTTATGGGATTAGGCTTACATTTTGGTGCAGACTAAAAGGATATATTCTTCCATTTTATATGTGTTAACAACATTTGTTGCAGTATCCTGTTTTGTGTGCACCACTGTTGGCATTAGATGTTTAGGTTATGGGGTAAGGCTTATAGGATGGGGCACACAGCAGAGTCTACATCCTTCCATTTTATATGTGTTAACAACATTTTTGTAGTATCCTCTTTTGTGGGCCCCACTGTTGGTATTCGGGGTAAGGGTACCGTTTTTTTCCCCCCATGCTATCATCTTTTGGCATTAAGGGTGTAGGTTATGGGGTTAGGCTTAGAGGGTTAGTTAGGTTGCAGTGCGTTTTGACATTGGCGAACACCAAACAGGATAGATCATGTTTTTTTTTTTTTGTGTTATACTGGACCTGTTGTCTTGAATTTGTTGTCTATAAATGACAAAGGGTCCAAATTTGTTGTCTATAAATGACAAAGGGTCCCCTGCTGCAAATCTTCCTGTGACACTCTCCAGGCAGTGTCTGTTGAAAATGAGAAAAATATGGAAATATTGAAATCCCCTGTAAATATTATGAGATGCAAATGTTGAAATAACTTTTCCTTTTTTTTTTTACTAAGACCATAGTATTTTTGTTAAGCAAATTTATATTTGTACATTACCTGTTGCATTGAATTTGTTGCCTGTAAATTTCTGCAGAATTTACAGTCTGTGTTAGACTGTGCAGTGCTGCAAATTGGTCAGTGACACTCTTCAGGCAGAGTCTGTTGAAAATGAGAAAAATATGGAAATATTGAAATCCCCTGTAAATATATTTTTTTTTTTGCTAATAGCGTAAATTATGTTTTAAAATATTTGTTAATAAAAGCTATTTTCTGCTTTAAATGTCTCCTTTTTTATTATTTTAAAATTGACACCATTTTACCCCACCTAACCATTTATCTGTCTTTTAAATCTTACTATACATGAATAATGGCTTATAATTGCTTCTGTGCATTAAGATTGTTGTTTTTGACAATATTTGAAACCCCATTTTTTTTTATATTAATTATTTAATTAATTAATTATAGCTTACCTATTTGCTGTAATTTGCAGGTTTTACACTCCTAAAGTGACAAACAAGTTGCTTCAGAATTAACGCCACCAGTGAAATGTACAGTCACGCTGTTCATCACCTGAGGAGAAATGTAGAAAATTCTCGAAAGTTTGCAGTATTGTGAGCTGAAGTAGAAACCGTTATACCGCAATGCGCATGCGCTATTTGCGTTCCAGCAGTCAATTTGCGTTCCAGCCGCCATTTTGTGCAAGGTACTTACTTCTTCCATAGAAAATGGCTTAGATTTTGTATGTGCTACGTGCCGCATGAAGTATTACTGAGTTTGAGTAAGTGTTCTGAGAACGTTGTCGCCACTTTTTTTCTAGCGTAGACGAGTTCCGAAACTCGTGAAATTCTACTTAAATTTGCATGCAACCTCACTCCCGGCTGTTTTGGCTGTCCCCCAGTGCTGTGTGTGAAGTTTTTTTTTTTTCTGTGTGAGTTTTTTGTGTTTTTTGATGTGTGCGGCTCGGCCTTAAACTTCATAGATTTTCGACCCACATGGGTCATATTTCCCCCCCCCCCTAAGTTCCGCTTTTGCACACAACTTTTTTAAACTGCTACGGGTCTCGCACTGTGAATTTTATAATTTCTGTTGATCTGTAGTCCCACGGGTCTTGGGATGAGCGCCTATGGTGCTCATCTCCACCAGCGCAGTGATCACCTTTGGCACTTACTGCTTAAGTCGTGCGGGGTCATACGGCGCTCATCTCCAGTAGCGCAATGAGCGCCTTCATCGCTCACTGGCTAAGTCGTGCAGGGTCGTAGGGATGAGCGCATATGTCGCTCATCTCCACCAGTGCAATGAGCGCCTTTGCCGCTCACTGCCTAAGTCATACGGGGTCGTAGGGATGAGCGCCTATGGTGCTCATCTCCAACAGCGAAATTATCGCCTTTAGCGCTCCTTGCCTGCAACTGCGGCCCTTGCTTTGTGTTAGCAAGCGTTAGCAACAACCTACAATACTCACAACTATATATGTGATATGGTACTTTGAATGTTCTGCACTGTGCTGCTGTGAGGCAGCTGCAAGGAAAAGTGTTTCGCAACCATTCAAAAGTTTACAAAATATAGGAAGAGTTCAAGTCTAATGATGTAGAAAATAGCTAACAGAGTAGGTTGTTTTTACAAAAAGTTTATAATCAAAATAAAGTTTTTAATGCTGTCATGTATTACTTAATCTGGATCATTACAGTGACCCTTCAAAATTAACAGCAAGTTGTATAGTTGTGTGCTAGATGTTTGGCCACTAACTGTTCGCGGTCTCATCACTTAACTAATCAATCCAAATTGTACCTATTGATAGACCAGGATGATTACATAGGAAGTAGTCTCACAATAGAAAAGGGTCATATGTGCTGAAGAGTGAAGCACCATTGGAGAAATTAGATCTTAGTAGATACTCCTTGTACGATAAAATACCAATAGCTCCCCTTCATAGTATGCATTTCTCTTTGTCTAACGAGAACATATTACTTATATCATCATTGTATAGAAGCTTAACCATCTGTGGTACAGTTGTGTTATTGTTGATGTGTCAGACTACCTCTCTTTTTTAGTAACCTCCAGCTCTTTCTATAAATGTATCTCTTCAAATCAACTACACCCTTAAAATACATATAGATTACCAACTGGCTCAAAGCCCAGAACACAAAGCCACGTAAACAGCAAATCATGAACAGATAATGTCTCAAGGACAGGAACTACTGCTTTAGACTGTGATCTGTAGGACACAAAGTGGAGTATAACGTGATACCTCTAATGGCTGACTAAGAAAGATTACAATGTAAGCTTTTAGGATATCAGAATCTACTATAATATAGACATCAGATTCGGACATTACTTTATGTTACACAGACAAACAAGATAAACAGCAGGTCTGTAAAGATAAAATTCATACTCTGACATCAAATGAACAGCACATCTCCTTAGATCATTCTGGGTTGAAACAAATGGTTTAGGACTTATTGGACTCATTGATAAGCTTTAATTTACTAATACCCAGTGAAGACATTATAACATTATATGGAGTAATGTGACAGGGATTCCTTGTCACAGTTTAAACAATGAGCTAAAGAGCTACATTTTTTCTTTTAAGTTAAAATTTTTCTGTCTTTTTGTGTCTTAAAGTTCCCCATTTATATTGTGACTCTCAGATCTTTGGTGCTGTGTCCATTTTTCTAGAAATGGGGCCTCACCATAGTTCTGTTCTCTACTTGTTAATATTAAATCTGTGTGAGCTTATCTTATTACATGGAGAATGTCCTATTTCCCTTACATAAGTCCAGTGTTTGGACTTTTCTAACACATGAGATGAGATTTACCACATTAGATGATCTGAAGAAAAAAGTACCAAAGAGTTTATGGTATTGGTCACAGTAGGGTAGTGGTACTTTATGGGTCGTATTTATGTGTGCGCAGATAGCACATCTCTTTTGTAGGCATGGAGAGGTACTACGGGTTGAAGGTCCTACAATCAAATTATTTGGGGAATAGACGCATTCAGACAAATTATATTAAAAGAGCAAGTGCAAATGGAAGGGAAGATAGTAATGAGCACCTAATAAGTGCTGTTTGAAATTTTTATTGACAGGGAATTCTCTAATATTTTGCGGCAATGTGTTCCTGTTGCATTATCATAGAGAAAACAGACAAATCAGCCTACTTGGAAAGACTAACATATTCATTAGAAAACAGGTTATTACATTATGGCAAGAAATCAGCCTCTTGGAGTTATACATAAACCAAAATCTATTGAAAAAATGAATGCTCTTAGTTAGACTAATATTTTCCTTATATCATATACATCTCTATACACCCAACATTAATTAGTCACTCACTTTTGCAAGGAGTCAGACAAATCATGCACTGGACTGGCAGATCATCTACTTTGTGTCTTATGATTTGCAAGAAAGCTGAAGCTAAACTCTAATATGGTGATGAGCATGTTGAGTGTCTTTTTACAATGGGTACCAATCATGGATGATATTGCAGTAAGAAAAAACTATATCATGTCATGTAAGGTACTTTGGAATGTAAGCCACCACTAATAAGGTATATTTCTTTCCCTCCAGGTAATCATGCATCCTTTGAAACCTCGAATATCTACTGCTAGAGGAGTTACGTACATTGCCATCATTTGGATCATGGCTACTTGCTTCTCTCTGCCACATGCAATCTACCAAAAACTATTCACCTTTGAATACAGGTAAATTGAAATAATGTATACAAAGAGCAGGGTTTCTCCAGAGTGATTCTAATTCAGTGTTTCTATGTTTAGTGTTTCTATCTTATTGATTATTTGTTGGCTAATAATGCATTTTTATGTCTTTACTATACAAGTCTAAAATGTTTTGGTGCAATCCAGTATGGATGGATGGAGACTTGTTATTGGTTTTTAAGCTTTAAAAAGATACTGGCTGAGGTTTAATAGCAGTGGATAATTTTCTTAGCATATTAATGGTGGGAAAATGCTGTTTTTACTAAGCAATCAACTTCTCATATTATACAAAGGCAGCCATCTTTGCATCAAGATAACTTTTTAAATATTATTCTCTTATAAAGCCTAGATTTACTGTCCTTTGCATATATATATATTTCTATGTTTGTGTGGCGATCCCTAGAACCTGGTCTGGTCCTTTAACAAATCCTTTAACTGGTCCCTTTCAATGTGAAGCTGAGGTATATTATTATCATTTATGGTCTAATGTAATTTAGACATTGGAGGCCTTAGAGCTCTTTCACCTGTCCCAAAGCTCCATAGATAATCCCACTGTTCAGGTTGTAGAGATTTCTGTACTTGCACTTTTACCACTGTTATGCACATATTGAGAGTCTGAATGCTACAGGTACCAGACATATCTCTTTCTGGGTGCTCTTTTACCATTATTCTACTACCAGAATTGTTCAAGAAACATGATGTGTTGTCTAACCTAACAGCAAAAATGCAATCTTTTTTTTAAATCATTTTTTACAAAATCAATCATTTAATTGAAAGTTACTGATAACCAATTGCCTTGAATCTCACGAGTGCACTAGTACTGGTATATTTCATGATTTTCTCAGCAATCAAAGTTGAAAAATACAACACAATGGGTTATGAAAATGTTGTCAAAAGGTTGCCTTGAGTGATTGTTTCCCTGTGTTTTTCAATGATTGATAGTCAACCAGGAGTGGGCATTGTAGTATAAGCATTTTTCAAACTGTATGTAAAGACAAATAATTATGCCTGTAGGTGTAATCCATTTTAAGTGTCTTTGTTTCATTCACCTCTTGCCTAGTGTGTCTTAATGTAATGCATTATTTACTTACCCAAGGTGGATAGGCCTGCTTTTGTCCTAGCATAATCTAAACACTGCATAATGAATGGCTCCCAAAACCCTTCATGTTTATTTGCACAGTGCGCTGGAGTTGGCTGCACGACTAGTAAACAATGCAACATATTATGCTACACTAGAAGGGAGGAAAATGAAACCGACAGTTACACTGTAAATGTATTAGTACTTATAAGGACAATCAAATGAATAGTAAAATATTTAAAAAGTTGCGGTGGGCCAATAGTAACTTTATCTTTTTTTGTTATCAATTCTACTTTTGGATAGGAGAGAACTTCTATTGGAGTGTTCTTTTAATAGGTGATACATGCAGATTGAATTTGCTTTAGTATGCAGGAATGCATACAAATTTCAGTGAAAAATTCAGTTGAGTAACATTTTATCTATTTTATTTTTGAATATTCGTCTTACTCTTATCTTCTTGTACTTGTAGTGAGGAAAATATCCGAAGTTTGTGTCTACCAGATTTCCCCGAACCATCAGATCTCTTCTGGAAGTACTTGGATCTGGCTACATTCATCTTGCTCTATGTTCTGCCTCTTCTTATTATATCTGTAGCATACACAACAGTGGCAAAGAAGTTGTGGCTACGGAATGCCATAGGAGATGTGACAACAGAGCAATATTTTGCACTTCGCCGGAAGAAAAAGAAGACCATTAAGATGCTGATGTTGGTGGTGGTACTCTTTGCTGTGTGCTGGTTTCCTTTAAACTGTTACGTTGTCCTTCTCTCCAGTCAAACCATTCGCACTAATAACGCTCTTTATTTTGCCTTTCATTGGTTTGCTATGAGTAGCACTTGTTACAACCCATTTATATACTGCTGGCTCAATGACAATTTCAGATCAGAACTGAAAGCCTTGCTCAACATGTGCAAGAAACAGTCTGGGTCAAGAGAGCACATGCTCCCATCCAATGTCCCATCATACAGAGTGGCTTGGCCTGAAAACCGAAGCTTCAAAAGGTCTCTAGTGTCCCATACCCTCCCATCGACCTCAAACATCCAGTCTGGGAAGACTGACATTTCCGCTGTTGAGCCTATTGTGTCTGTTGGATGACTTGCAAATGTGAAATGTGTCGAAAGGTTATGTTTATGTGATAACATAATTAAATATCTGCCAAACACAACAAAACAAAATAGTTTATAACAGAAAAAGTGGTGTTTAGTAATAAAAAGAAACAGCATGTGCCTTGAGGGCAAAAATCTGGGTTTTAACTCTCATCAAAGCGCCAAGAAGATATATGTGTATGTTGTCCAAAAGAGCTGATGAACTGCCATGATTACTAAATGTTGCAGTCTATAAAATGTTTCTTTTGAAATAATGAATATTATTATGTTAATGTTTTATCAAATCATCTTTTGTATAATGTTACATTGATTAAATGTTTAAAAGGCATTAAAAAAAGATTAAAGGGACATGAAACACAATTCTTCTTTTCCATACATTCCATACATGTTTCTATACATCTAAGAAAGCATGTATTAAATATTACCAAAGTTGTGTTTTACATGAAAACAATTTAACTAAAATTGGTTTCACTATTCATTCAAACTAACAGGAAATGTATAGAGCATATGTACGTCTGTAGATCTAATTGGTTTGGTGAGGAGAGATCTAAGAAGGTGCCGAGATATTAAGGGCTTTGCATGTTATGGTCAAGATTTATTAATTTTATGCAGCATGATGACACCCAAGAACAACTTTATATATAGGCAGGTAGTGATATGAGCTAGTAAAGAAATTGTAGTGTAGTGAAGAAAGATAGATTTAGGAATCATACAATTGTTCGTAAAACCAAAAGATTTTGCATGCTGTTGAGAGAGGAAGTGTAAATATGAAGGAGCAAGTGAACAAGAACCTCGTGGTACACCAAGGCCCCTATTCACTTAAGCAATTGTTGGTTACTGGAGCCCGTAATGTAGCCCGTAAACTAATTTGCTATTCAATTGTAGCAAACGATTTGCGTGTTTCAGGCTGAAAATCCCTGCGGTTGTCAAAATCCTAACTCTGGCCCAGCTAAGCCCGCAATTGTTTTCACACCTGTAAATGGGAAGTGTAGAAGAAAATCCCATGAGTACTAGATAGGACTCGCATGGGGGTTAAACACTTGATCGTAGCACTGTAAATGCAAATAAAAATCAATACTGCACTTTAAAAGATGGTGAATGCGATGAAAGATATTAGAATTAATTGCACAACAGACTCAAGCTTGCAAATCTGCACTTAAATATTATTTTTCACGTTTCATTTCCATGTTATATCAATCTTGAGAATCAAGGAGTTAATACATATCAGGCCACCCACATGGACTAGAACATTTCCTTCATTCATTTTTGCGAGTCTGATCGTATTCCTGATTGCGAGTCTGATCGCATATCGTACTTCTAAACGCTAATTGATTAATATTTAATCTCCTTGTTTTAATGATGTCATGATGGCGGTCTCATTTACAATTGGCTGTTTCTTAATCGGTAGTTACGGCCTTGCTTAATGATCATGATCACGCTCTGAAATGCTACATACAGGTGCATGGTTTATGGTTTCGGCTTTCAGCCAGGTAGTTGCGGGCTAGTTCAATTGAATCTCTCTGAAACGGTTCCAAATTGAATAAGGCCTGAACTTTATGAGTTAAGGGAAGTGAGGAAGAGCCAGAAAGTGTGGTCTAGAAGGTAGGATGTGAACTAAGAGTATACTGTGACACAGATGACAAAGTATTAGAGAGTTTGAAGTAGAATAGGATAATCAACATTGACAAAAGCATTTAATTTATTGTCAGAAAGTCATTTGCTATTTGGTGAGTACCATCTCAGTGGTGTTTTGAATAAGCTGTTCTTCAATCTTTGAGGGATAGATAGGTCAGTAGTTGTTCGTGATTAATGCATGTTCAAGAGATGAAGAAATCATGCCGGTTTTAGTAGAAGGTCTAATGCTATTTTTGTGTCCTACAACATTCATGTAACTTTTCTTTCATTCTGTAAATGTATGTATCTAGCAGGATAGAAGGTAATGGTATCTTCTTTCAATGACCTCTCTGTAGGGGAAGGATCAATAGAAGGGCTCCATGCATTAAGATGAAATGTCTCTTTAGCGTGGAGAGAAAACGCTCAATTTCCTTTTGTGAGGAATAATATCTTTACAATTTGAAAGAGATGTTTCATAGGAATTGTACAGATTTCTATCATGCACTTTTACCATTGTTATGTACACATTGAGAGTCTGAATGCAACAGATACCAGGCATATCTCTTTATAGGTGCCCTTTTACCATTCTTCTACTACGAGAATTGTTCAAGGAAGAAAATGTGTATAGTCAGGATATTAAGTTCCAAAAAACAGATAATTTATCTTAAGAGTAAGTTTTTACGATGATGAAAATTTCCCAAGTCCCAAGTACAGCGGTGTTCTGGTGACCTTATTGTGGGATTTCATTTGTGGTCAACATATTGGAACTTGGTGCAGGAGTTCACAGGCATACACAATAATTTAATAAAATAATGTCTTTCTTATTTAGTAGGAATGTTTGCCAGATGACCATATATTTCTTAAGATGGTATATAAATGCAGAAATGCCAAGTTTTTTTCATTTGAAGCCAAGTTTATTGCATTTAAGAATTTTCATCCGAAGTCAATGTAGCAGCAATGAAATGCATCAGGGTAAATATTCAAGAAATATTGATTCAGAAGATTTAACATAAGGAGAAAAATCCAGGGAAGCCTAAAGCAATGTAAACAGAAATAAGATCAATAAAGCACACAGAGGGATACAGGAAAAACATTGCAAATTAGTCAAAATAATCACAGAACTCTGCACTTTGTGTACAAATGAACACCATGTGGGAATTAAAATCTCAGAATTAAGAACTAATTATGGTGAAATTGAATCACAGCAGTGTGGAAACTATAACTTGAATTTCACAAAGAAATAAACCAACGTCTTCACTCAGAATATACGAGTATAAAAAGCAAATGTGATACAAGATAATGGAGATATGACTATACATACTACCAAGCAGGTAACTTTTTTTTTCCAAAGGTAAACTACAGTAATGTATGGTTCTCCAGTCTAGAAAACAAATTAATTCCATAAAATATTTTGATTTTGTGAGAAAGGATGATTGACGTCCTGTATTAACATCATTTTAATGTTTCCCTCAAATACAAGTAAATTAGATGAAAAAACAATTACATTTATATCATTCTGAATGATGGATGAGTCTGAGGTGAGAATAGACAATGAGATTGTATATACAGTTGGTGAGAAAAGATGAGTGTATTTACATTTTTTATGTGTTTTACAAGTTTGGAGCTGTTCATTAAAGACTTTCTTTTATACAAATGTACTAGGTTGCTTACACTGGGGGAAAAGGTATCTGATCCCCTGCTAATTTTGAACGTTTGTCCACTGACAAAGAAATGATCAGTCTATAATTTTCATGGTAGGTGTATTTTAACAGCGAGAGACAGAATAACAAAAAAATAAATAAGAAAAACGCATGCCAAAAAAGTTATAAATTGATTTGCAGGTCAATGAGGGAAATAAGTATTTGACCCTTCGACTTAGTACTTGCTGGCAAGACCCTTGTTGGCAATCACAGAGGTCAGACGTTTCTTACATTTGGCCACCAGGTTTTCACACATCTAAGGAGGGATTTTGTCCCACTCCTCTTTGTAGATAGTTACATAGTTACATAGTTACATAGTAATTAAGGTTGAAAAAAGACTTTCAGTCCATCAAGTTCAACCTGTTAAGATCTCCTCTGATCTGCAATATGCGGATTAGTTATTAATTAAATTATTGATTAAATAATTATTAATAGTATAGTATTGGAGGATGAATAAAGAGTTAGTCCATCAAGTTCAACCTTTTTAGATCTCTATTGATCTTTTTAATTTGGACTATTTATTATTATTGTTAATTGATCCAGAGGAAGGCAAACATAAAAAAAAAAACATTGAAACTTTGCCAATTGTCTCATAAGGGAAAAAAAAAGCAAAATTCCTTCCTGACCCCAGAAACTGGTGATCAAATTTCTCCCTGGATATTTCTCCCCAATATTCCTTGCTAGTTATCTAGGATAGCCTTGAATGCCCTCTTTATTCAGAAATATATCTGACCCCTTTTTGAAGTTGTCTATCGAATTCGCTGTCACCACCTCCTTTGGTAGAGAATTCCACAGTTTAACCACCCGAACTGTGAAGAACCCTTTTCTTTGTTTAAGGTGAAATCTTTTTTCCTCTAACCTCAACGGATGTCCTCTTGTCAGTTGAAAATCTCTTGCTACAAAAAGTTCACTTGACAAAGCCTTATATTGACCCTGGATGTATTTATATAACGTAATCATATCTCCTCTTAGACGCCTTTTTTCTAGCGAAAATAAGTTTAATTTTGCTAGTCTTTCTTCATAACTTAGCCCCTCCATTCCCCTTATTAGTTTTGTAGCCCTTCTCTGTACTTTTTCCAGCTCTAAAATGTCTTTTTTATGAGGTGGTGCCCAAAATTGTACTCCATATTCCAAATGAGGGCGTACTAGAGATTTGTATAGTGGCAGAATTATATCTTCTTCCCTGGCTTCTATACCCTTCCTAATACATGCTAATATTTTATTTGCCTTTGCAGCCGCTGCTTGGCTTTGAGCGCTGTTACCTAGGTGGTTGTCCACTAGTACTCCCAAATCCCTTTCAATATCTGATACCCCTAGATTTGCTCCATTAAGATTATAGATTGCTTGGCTATTGTTCCTTCCCAAATGCATAACCTTACATTTATTTGTATTAAATCTCATCTGCCATTTAGCCGCCCATTTCTCTAATTTATGCAAATCCTTTTGTAGGGAAAGTACATCATTATGTGATTTTATTACCTTGCACAACTTAGTGTCATCAGCAAAAATGGAGACACTACATTCGAGTCCTACTTCAATGTCATTAATAAATATGTTAAAAAGGAGAGGACCCAATACTGAGCCCTGAGGAACCCCACTTATCACATTAGACCAATCGGAGTATGTTCCATTTACAACAACCCTTTGCTTCCTGTCTTTTAGCCAGCTCTCGATCCATGAGCAGATATTTACTGCAATTCCTGTATCCCTTAGTTTGCTCACTAGTCTTCCATGTGGCACTGTATCAAATGCCTTTGAAAAATCTAAAAAGACTACATCCACTGAGTTGCCCTGATCCAAGTTCCTACTAACCTCCTCATAAAAACTAATTAGATTGGTCTGACACGACCTTTCCTTCATAAATCCATGTTGACTGCTACCTATGATCCTGTTCAAATAGACATATTCTTGTATTCTGTTCCTTATTAACCCTTCTAAAAGCTTCCCAACTACAGAAGTGAGGCTCACTGGTCTATAATTCCCCGGATTTGCTCTTGCTCCCTTCTTAAATATAGGTATCACCTCTGCTTTTCTCCAGTCATCTGGTAGAGACCCTGTAGTGAGTGAGTCTTTAAAGATTAGATATAATGGTTTGGCTATTACAGAACCCAGCTCCCTCAGTACCCTTGGATGTATTCCATCAGGACCTGGGGCTTTATTAACATTTATTTTCTCCAACCTCTTTTGTATTTCTTCCTGCGTTAACCAATTATTTAGTAAAGGTAGTGTAGCCCCATTATGTTGCAGTGTCCCAACCACTGGTACCTCCCTTGTGTAAACCGACGAAAAGAACCTATTTAGCTCATCTGCCTTTTCCTGGTCACTAATTATCAGATGGCCTGTGTCACATTGTAATGGTCCTATCGATTCCTTCCTGGCCTTCTTCCCATTAATATATTTATAAAATATTTTAGGGTTAGTCTTACTTTCCATTGCAACTGACTTCTAATTTTCTATTTTAGCCAGTCTAATAGCCCTTTTGCAAGCCTTGTTGATTTCCTTATAGTCACATAAAGCTGCCTCTGTTCCCTCCTTCTTGTATAATTTAAATGCATATTTCTTTTTCCTCATCATGATCTTTAAGTCATTGTTAAGCCACATGGGATGTGATTTACTCCTATTCATTTTATTTCCACATGGTACATGCTGATGAGTATGTTTATTTAGTAAGGATTTGAATGTTGTCCATTTATTTTCAGTATTCTTCCCTGTAAGTTCTTTGTCCCAGTCTATATGTTGTATGGCTGCCCGTAGCCCATTAAAGTTAGCCCTTTTAAAATCTAGAGTTTTTGTTGGCCCCTTACAACTCTGTTTTTTGTATTCAATCTCAAATGAGACTGTGTTGTGATCACTGTTCCCCAAGGGTTCCCCTATTTTTACATTTGATATTATATCAATATTACTTGTGATGACTAAATCCAAGATGGCCCCATTTCTAGTAGGTTCTTGTATTACCTGGGCTAGATAATGATCCCTGAGTGTACTCAAGAACCTGCTCCCCTTAGCTGAGCTGCTTGTCTCATTTATCCAGTTTATATCAGGGTAATTAAAGTCTCCCATTATTAGAACTTGCCCATGCAATCTGTAACAATAATTGTATTTCCTCACTTTCAGCTGTATTTGGGGATTTATAGCATACTCCCACCAAAATGCATTTAGAATTAGCTCCTCCACTATTTAGCTCAACCCACAAGGATTCAATGATGCCGTTAGTGCCAGCATAAATATCTTCTCTAACTATAGGCTTAAATTCAGGCTTAACATAAAGACAGATTCCTCCTCCTCTTTTACCATTTCACCTATCTTTCCTAAATAGGTTATAACCATCCAGATTAACAGTCCAGTCATGAGATTCATCCCACCATGTTTCCGTAATGCCTATTAAGCCCCATTTTTCTTGTACTGCTAATATTTCTAGCTCATCCATTTTCCCAGGCAAACTTCTTGCGTTTGCAATCATACACTTTATGTTGCTATGGCTCTGCTGTTGTGAAGTGCCTGCCACTGTATTTGAGGCCCCTATTAATATCTCCCTACTTTCTATTGTAACCCTCCCCACTTCTCCTCCCCCATGGGTAAATAATTCATCCCTTTCCCTCTCTACCCTATTTACCCCAATACTTCTATATAGTCCCTCCCCCCCACCTACAAGTTTAAAAACTCCCCCAGCCGTTCTACCATCCTATTCCCTAGCACAAAAGCGCCCTCATCATTAAGGTGCAATCCATCCCTGCTATAGAGATTGTACCCAAGTGAGAAGTCAGCCCAGTGCTCTAAAAACCCAAATCCCTCTGCACTGCACCACTTTTTTAGCCACGCATTAACCTCCCTAAGCTCCTTCTCCTCTCCAAGTCATTAAGGTTTCAAGGCTGATGTTTGGAAACTCGAACCTTCAGCTCCCTCCACAAATTTTCTATGGGATTAAGGTATGGAGACTGGCTAGGCCACGCCAGGACGTTAATGTGCTTCTTCTTGAGCCTCTCCTTTGTTGCCTGGGCTGTGTGTTTTGGGTCATTGTCATGCTGGAATACCCATCCACGACCCATTTCCAATGCCCTAGCTGAGGGAAGGAGGTTTTCAACCAAGATTTGACGGTACATGGCCCCATCCATCATCCCTTTGATGCGGTGCAGTTGTCCTGTCCCCTTAGCAGTAAAACACCCCCAAAGCATAATGTTTCCACCCTTCATGTTTGACAGTGGGGATGGTGTTCTTGGGGTTATAGGCAGCATTCCTCCTCCTCCAAACAAGAGCTCGATTCTGGTCGCATTTGACCACAAAATATTCACCCAGTTCTCTCATTCAGATATTCATTGGCAAACTTCAGACAAGCCTTTACATACATGTGCTTTCTCGAGCAGGGGGACCTTGCGGGCGCTGCAATATTTCAGTCCTTGATGTTGTAGTGTGTTACCAATTGTTTTATTGGTGACTATGATCTCAGCTGCCTTGAGATCACTTACAAGAACCTCCCATGTAATTCTGGGCTGATTCCTCACCGTTCTCATGATCATTGAAACTCCACAAGGTGAGATCTTGCATGGAGCATCAGACAGAGGGAGACTGGCAATTATTTTGTGTTTCTTCCATTTGTGAATATTCGCACCAACTGTTGTCACCTTCTCACCAAGCTGCTTGGTGATGGTGTTGTAGCCCATTGCAGCCTTGTTTAGGTCTACAATCTTGTCCCTGACATCCTTGAACAGCTCTTTGGTCTTGGCCATGGTGGAGAGTTTGGAATCTGATTGATTGATTGATTGCTTCTGTGGACAGGTGTCTTTTATACAGGTAACAAGCTGAGATTAAGAGCACTCCCTTTAAGAGAATGCTCCTAATCTCAGCTCATTACCTGTATAAAAGACACCTGGGAGCCAGAAATCTTCTTAATTGATAGGGGATCAAATACTTATTTTCCTCAGTGACCTGCAAATCAATGAATGTTCTTTTTTAACATGCATTTTTCTTGTTTCTTTTTTTTTGTTATTCTGTCTCTCACTGTTAAAATACACCTACCATTAAAATTATAGACTGATCATTTCTTTGTCAGTGGACAAACGTTCCAAATCAGCAGTGGATCAAATATTTTTTTCCTCCTCTGTAATTGTATTATCCTTAATTAATTGTCAAACAATTTATACAACATATACAACTTCACTTAATTCCAAGCTCCCAAAATAACAGATATTCAGCTATTAAAGCCACTCCCTTTCTAACTGTTCACTCTCATGAGTGCTGGCATCTTTCACATTTTTCCTTGTGGGTGTTGCATTAGGTCATACATGTCAAACATGGCAGCACTCTTGTGAATGAAGTGGAAAAAAACAGGCAGGAACCAGCAACTAAGAATCTGATATTATGCTGGCTTCTTTGAAATAAGTGAAGTGTAAATTAATTAAGTAATCAAGTGAAACCATTTATATTGCCTGAATCATTTCTTTAAGTGAAAACAACAGGATTTAACTACAGACTGGATGTGAGGTTTGAAGGAAAGAGCAGAGTTCAATATCTCATTAAGGCTGCAATCTCAGAGAGTTTAAAAGAAATAGCTCAGAAAAAAAATGTATGAAATAAGAATTTTATATAAAAGTAAAATATTTCAAGGCTATATTTACTTGTTTTGCTTACTAAAAAAACATTATTTAGCAGGTTGAGTTATTGGAAATCATTCCTAAAAAATAGACTACAGTGGGCCTTTAAGGTGCTGATCACTATATACTTAGTGTAGAAATGAAGGATAGGCATTTCAATAGCGCGTAAAAATGAGGCAAAAAAGCATTAAAAAAAACTACCTGTTTATCAATCACAAGTCAGTTCCAGGGTAAACTCCACCGGCTCTGGAGACAGGTGTGTGAGGCTTCCAGCACCATCTTGTGCAACCATGTTTGCAGTTTTTCGACATGGCAAGAAGGCGCTGTCATTCTCTAGTCCTGATGGTCATGGCATATTATCTCTCTTTCGCTACTTCCCTGGTCATGCCTTGATATAAGCTGAGCACTAACCAGATGGTAACCAGATGAAGCTAGAGCTTACTGATCAGAAGCTGTAGGTTTAATTCCATTTATACTGAGCAGGCATCGTGATGTTCATTGTGCACATTATGATGCAAGCAGAGGTACATGGGTGGTTCAGACAGCAACCTGCTGATTGGCTGAAACACCTCAAATAGCCAGGACTAATGCAAATCTTCATGAAGACAGGATTCTAGAACTACATCTGTTCCCCTTGGAAACAGACACACAGACTTGGAACAATTTTCACACAAAACTAAGTACTTAAACTAAACATTTACTATTTTCTACTGCTTCAGAAGAATGGGTAAATGTCTATGGTGCTATATTTTTTTTATACATTGTATACATTAATTGAAAAAAGTCTCTACATACCCCCTGCATCTGTTTTTCCCATACACATTTCTTGTCTCATGTGCAAGAGTGGGAGGGTAATCTGCATGGCCAAGTCATTCAGGAGGCTTCCCTCTACCTGGCAATATGTCCATGCCTTGCTCTCTGTCTATTTATTCTTGTCTATCACTCAATTCTCTATGCCTGTCTTTTAGGTCCTTGTCTGTCTCTCTCCTTTCCTCTCTTTCTGTTACTGTAACTCTTTATTTTTTTTAACACCATTAGTGGAAAAAAGCAAAATGTCTGGGCTACTCCACAAGCTATATGTGCACCTAAAATAACTTCCCTCCCAGCCATGTTTTCTTACCAGTGGCCACTACAGTATATGTATTGCTGTGTCTTAGTGCTCTGTCCAGTGTGTGGCTAAATTAAAAGCAAGGGTGGGCCAAATGACTAAAATCGTATACTATCTCTAATGTTCCAGCCATCTTTTATGTCCTGAAATGAAGCCCATAACTTCCACCTGGTTCTTAACTCATTTACATAGGGCTATGAAAATAAAGTGTCCAGTTCTCCGCTAATAGAGACCCATGGACAGCCTCCTATACTGCATTTTATGCGTCATTACCTGAACCATAATAATAAATTATGCGGACTGATGTCTTATTAGGCAAGGTATTTTTTTTCAGATTTCAGAATTTTAGCCCAAAACTTACTGGTCACTTGAATGCAGTCTACTAATCTAACAATCTCAAATGGAATAGAGAACATTTATTTAATAACTTGAATGGTTTCCAAAATGTATTTTAGAGGTCTGAAAAATGCTGAGGATATTGATAGACAACCTTTATATTGCTGAGATTCTTTGTGGACCACCTAATGATTGTTTAATCTGTTATGTTACAGGTTGGAGTGCACTAAACACATTTAAACAAAACAATATGCTACCTTCTCTGCTATTTCTTTATGCCATATTTTTGGTATGATGTTTAATAATAGTTGTTCCATGGACTATCTAAGAGAAGATCAAGACCCAATGGTGATTCATGGATCACAGTTCGGGAATCTCTCACCTTTAAAATTACAGTGGCATATGTGTGAGTAAAGTCCTTTCTAGGTATAACGTAGATCAATAGCAGTAAATGATGAAGCTGTTATGTTGCCTAAAGAATTTCTTTAAGTGACAGCTCCAGGATTTAGCTACTGACCAGATGAGAGGTTTGAAGGATAGGGCAGAGTATCAGTATCACCTCAAGGCAGAAATATCATTAATTTGAAATGACAGACTCTGCCTAGAGAGAGGTTAAAATAAATAGCTCAGAAAAGGAAACTAAATAATATATTTATATACATTTTATATAAATGTTATATAAAAGTAAAATATTACAAGGCTATATTTTTATGTTTTATTTTGTAAAAATGTTAGTTATCAGGTATAGGTATTGGAAAATCATACATAAAAATAGGCTACAGTGGGCCATTAAGGTGCTGATCACTACATACTCTTATTGTAGAAATGGAGGATAAAAAATAGTCAAAATACAGTAAGCATTCAATAAGCTTACCTATTTATTCATGACAAGTCAGTTCCAGGATAAACTACTTTGGTGGTGGAGACAGGTACTGTATGCAAGACTTCCATCACCATCTTATTCAAGATGATTGCATTTTTTGGAAATGTCAAGAAGGCTCTGTCCTTCCCTAATCCTGATGTTAGAGGCATATCATCTCTGTTTGGCTGGTTCCCTGGTCATGTAGGAGCTGAGTACTAACCGGATAAAGGTCACCAGAAGAAGCTAGAGCTGAATGAGCAGGAGCTGTAGGTCGGGTTCTGTTTATACTGAGCAGTCATTGTGATGTTCCTTGTGCACATTATGATGCAAGCAGAGGTGCACGAGTGGCTCAGACAGCAACCTGCTGATTGGCTGAAACGCCTCATGTAGTCAGAACTAATGCAAGCCTTCAAGAAGGTTCTAGAACTAAATAAAGAAGGTGTAAAACATCATCTCTTTTTTTTAAACTTCTTATGCTTGGGCTACTAATCACTTACCTGAATCACCTCACTCTTTTTCCTTCTTTTGCTTTGAAGGCAGACAGATTAAGTCTATGTAGTTTTCCACAATAGATTTAATATTGATTATTATTACTTACACATATTTAAAAATGTTTTGGTTATGCAACACAATTTATTAAGTGTTATGAGATTAATTTTAACCAATTCTTATTTTTTTCTTATTATTATAACTTTATTAATATATAGTAATACTATCAAAGTAGCAAAGTACAGTAATAATATAAAGGTATCTAAATATATTATTTAATATACATATGGATTGATGTTACAAACAACAGTAGAAATCATTATTTATAGTAAAGGGCCTACTCTGTCTTAACCTCTAGTTTTCCTTGCATTTCCTTTTTTATGTCTATAATCAATTTGAATAGTTGTAGGAAGTATGAGTCATACCACACAATTCCAAAGCTTTTCCTCCCTGAGGTTTTCTAATACTAAGAAGGAACAATTTCATTGTTAGAAGCAGATCACATAAATCAATAGCAATTGAACAATCTTCGTGTTTGTGGGAAGAAGACAGTCTGCATTGCGAAATATAGGTATTCTGGACACAGATCATGCATGATCAAGATATAAAAATAACTTTGATCAAGACCAAAAGGACTCTTGAGTGGCCTATTTTAAATTAAACCACAGCACGTTGCTATCAATGAATATCTTCTGTAGTGGAAATAGCAACAAGGTACGATAACAATATATTTTTAAATTGACATTCTAGACAATGTCCGTGTAACATGGTCCTTTGTGATTTAGCGAAGCAACCTCTCTATTTTAGGTTCAGTATATAGCTGATGATGTAAGAAAGGAGAGAAGAGTACTAGTTTGTGTAAATTAAGTTATTGAAAACAAATAATAATAAATTATGGATACACTATATTGTCCCTAGGACTGCAGGGAAATTCCAATAAATAGTCCTTTAGGAAAGTAAGACTAACTGCTCACTAGAAGGTATGATCATGAGGCTGAAGATCAAATATTTTGGCCATATCATGAGATGGCAGGATTCCCTAGGGAAGACTCTGCTGCTTAGAAAGATTGAAAGCATAAGAAGAAGGGGACGACAGAGACGGAGATGGATAGATGAGGTCACTGAAGCAATAAACATGAACTTGATGGAGCTCAAAGGGGCAGGGACTTGGAGACATACCTTACGTGCTGAGGTCCATAGGGTCATAGAGAGTCGGATGAGACTGAACAACTAAACAACACATATTGTTCTTAAATGTGTTTATAGAGTATAATTTATACACACAACATATAAATATATTATATATGCAGCATATTGTTCTTTATGTATACACTATATTATTCTTTTATATTATATTTTAGTTGCTTTCCCATCATTAAAATCAAGAGTAAAAGCATTAAGGTGGATTCTTCACAGTTGCTCTCTCACAATGTTTACTAAGCTAAATTTATATTATATTTGATACAGTAGAAATAAATATTTGCCATGTATATATATATATATATATATATATATATATATATATATATATATATATACATTTTATATAGTGAAGCTTTTGTAGGCACATTTGCATGTCCCAGGTTCCCAGAATGCAGTGGAATAACTGTATTTCTCTGAATTCTGAGCAGGGAATACATTTTTTAACGTATTTTAGATGTTCTAATGTAAACACAAATGTACTATTTATTTACTATACTACTGTACAGTGGAGGCTTCTATCGCTCTTTTGCCCACCATAATTTAAATGATTGTTGTGGTAAATGACCTCTTCTAAAAAATACAAGCTACGAGAGGCAGTAACTTGAAACAGCTGTACGTGGTTAGGTTTTCTGGCGTGTGTATAATCCATCCTTTGTTTAAAGCTTTGTACAGAGGGCATATGCTTAAAGGAAGCCGTATTTAAAAAGGTAATGGATCAAAAGAGAAAAGCCTTTGTGGTCACATTTGCACGTACCCGGCCCAGGTTCCCAGAGTGCAGTGGAAAAAAAAAATCTCTGAATTCTGAGCAGGAAATAATTTTTGTAAACTTATTTTAGACATTAAAATTAGGAATACTGTACATTAATTGCTGTATTCTATTCACCATTCTAATAAAAACTGTAATATATAAGTAATTTTACCACAGCTCAGCTTCTATAAAAATAGGAATCAGCTTGTGAATGGAAAATATAACATACAGTATTAAACATACTCACCAAATTTTATTATTAGCTAGTGTAGGATTTTGAGCTATGGTTTAAGGATGACACATTAATTTATGTTCATTTTAAATATTACTTATTAAGTTATTTTATATCACTAGCACAGAACAATGTATATTGCAAAAGTATTCACCCCCTTGGAATTTTTTGTGTTTTGTTGCCTCACAACCAGGAATTAACATGGATTGTTTGAGGATTTCCATCATTTAATTTACAGAACATGTCCACAACTTTGAAGATGTTTTTCTTTTTATTATTGTGAAGCACACAACAAAAAGGTCAGTGTGCATAACTATTCACCCCCTAAAGTCAATACTTTGTAGAGCCACCTTTTGCGGCAATCACAGCTCCAAGTCACTTTGGATAAGTCTCTATGAGCTTGCCACGTCTTACCACTGGGATTTTTGCCCATTCCTCCTTGCAAAACTGCTCCAGCTCCTTCAAGTTGGATGGTTTGCGCTTGTGAACAGCAATCTTTAAGTCTGACCACAGACTTTCTATTGGATTGAGGTCTTGGCTGTGACTAGGACATTCCAACACATTAACATGTTTGCCCTTAAACCACTCAAGCGTTGCTTTAGCAGTGTGTTTGGGGTTATTGTCCTGCTGAAAGGTGAACCTCCATCCTAGCCTCAAATCACGCACAGAGTGGTAAAGGTTTTGCTCAAGAATATTCCTGTATTTAGCACCATCCATCTTTCCCACCACTCTGGCCAGTACCCAGTCCCAACTGCTGAAAAACATCCCCACCGCATGATGCTACCACCACCATGTTTCACTGTGGGGATGGTGTCCTTTGGGTGATGTGATGTGTTGGGTTTGCGCCAGACATAGCGTTTTCTTTGATGGCCAAAAAGTTAAATTCAGACCTGCCAACTCTATGGAGCGTACGGCTTATTGTCATCCTATGTACAGATACTCCAGTCTCTGCTGTGGAACTCTGCAGCTCCTCTAGGGTTACCTTAGGTCTCTGTGCTGCCTCTCTGATTAATGCCCTCCATGCTCGGTCCGTGACTTTTGGTGGCCGTCTGTCTCTTGGCAGGTTGCTGTTGTGCCATGTTCTTTCAATTTGGTTATGAAAGATATGATGGTGCTCCTGGGGATCATCAAAGATTTGGATATTTTTTATAACCTAATCCTGACTTGTACTTCTCAACAACATTGTCCCTTACTTGTTTGGAGAGTTCCTTGGTCTTCATGGCAGTGTTTGGTTAGTGGTGCCTCTTGCTTAGGTGTTGCAGCCTCTGGGGCCTTTCAAAAAAGGTGTGTATACGTAATTACAGATCATTTGACATTTAGATTGCACACAGGTGGACATCATTTTCCTAATTATGTGACTTCTGAAGGTAATTGGTTGCACCAGAGCTTTTTATGGACTTCATAATAAAGGGGATGAATACATATGCACATGCCAATTTTCTGGTTTCTATTTCTAAAAAATACTTTTATGTACATATTTTTCTCATTTCACTTCACCAACTTAGACTATTGTGTTCTGATCCATCATATAAAATTCAGATGAACAAAACATTGAACTTAAGGCTGTAATGTAACACAATAGGTAAAAAGTCAAGGGGGGTGAATATTTTGCAAGGCACTGTAAGTAGTAATATTGTGCAGAAAGTCTACAGTTACAAAATTCCTATTTTTGTAGAAACTCCGAGATCAGCAAGAACATGGGTGTGTGTGGAAAATGAATTTGAAAATGGCTGTCATGGCACATAAATAGGAAATTGAATTCCAAACTAACAAAAAGTATAAGATCAAGGGCCATATTAAATTTCCATGCCCATAGCCGGAACGGCACACCCGAAAAGGCTTGAAATTCTGCGTAGTTACAGAGCTATTACATTCAACCATGACGCGACCATTGGGCCATAGACACAACCTGGAAACCCTTTCCGTGCACGCAAGCTGTTAAGGGGCTGGCTGACATGCGACAGGCTGTTACGATCCAAACTCTTAAGCACAATGTGAACGGCATTTAACGCACCAGAAATGGGTTTTAAAGGGCAGGAAAACCGTAAATAATTGACTGTGCTGTAGTTGAGCAAGTGAACACACAGGTCTAGGCGTTGGTTCGTTTCTGAGCATTGGAGAGAGAGAGAGAAAGAAGGAACTTTGTAAGTTTTTTGATATTTAGACCTCTAATATATATTAACTAGAGATGTTGCGGAGAGTTCGCCCGCGGACTATTCACGGCGATTTTGGAATGTTCGCGTTAGCAGCGGACGGCGAACACATGCGCTTTTCGGTTCGCCTTCTATACTTTAGCATTGAGGAAACTTTGACCCTACACCTCACATTCAGCAGACACATTCCAGCCAATCAGCAGCATACACTGCCTTCCAGAGCCTTCCATCTGAAGGACAGCATACATTTTAGAATCATTCTGAAGCTGCATCCGTTGTGAGAGGACAGATAGTGTAGCTGCTGGAGATTCAATAGGGAAATAGATAGCCAGGCTGTGTATTTAGCTTCCATTACAGACCTGAAGGACTCATCTCATATCTGCTGCAAGGACAGCAACCCAAAAAGCCCTTTTTAGGGCTAGAACATCATTTTTTTTTCTGTGTAATCTAATTGCATATGTCTGCCTGCCAGCGTGTGTGTGTGACAGGCTAAAACCTAACAGCTTATATTGTGCTTATTTTCACTACTCATACTTGGTGGTGTACCATACATTGAAAACAACCATTTTTTTCCTGTAATCTAATTTCACTTGCCTGCCTGTGTCAGGCTCACAGCTTATATTGTGCTCAGTGAAATAAAACAACACTTTTTTTACTGTAATCGATTGAATATCAGTTGCCTGCCTACAGGCGTGTGTGTGAGGCCTACAGCTCCTACTCTGCCAACTTTTGCCAGTGCACAGTGACACTCATATCTGGTGGCACCGTAGATTGCACGCGCAGTGCCCCAAATTTGAAGTAGGAGGTCCGACCAAGCATCTTTTTCCATCTCCCTGTTCCAAAAATCAATGCCATATACACGTCCCCTAATAGTGGACGTAACAGGGATTAAACCGATAGGAATAGTACTACTTAACAGTACACACCTTATAATAACGCAGACAGAGGCAACGCAGAGAGAGGAGTCTGAAGAAGAGGAGTCAGAGGAGGAAGGTGGTTTTGAGGAGGTGGAAGACCAAACACAGCAGGCGTCCTTGTTGTCACCTTTCGGAGACCCTTGGTGGCTGGGTGGAGGAAGAGACGTTCAATGACATCAGTGAGGACAAGGAACGGGACATGCGGTGCATTAAACGGAGAGATTGGTCTGTTACTGTGAAGCGGGTGTAACCCTTACACTACCTGATCGATACAACATCATACCTGATGTTTTAAAGCATGTTATTCTAAACAATTTAGGAATGTTAGGTGATTTATGCCCTTTATGGCTTAAAACCAGACTCTGCATCAACTATGTAATTTTCCGTGGGAGTTTTGCCATGGATCCCCCTCCGGCATGCCACAGTCCAGGTGTTAGTCCCCTTGAAACAACTTTCCCATCACTATTGTGGTCAGAAAGAGTCCCTGTGGGTTTTGAAATTCGCCTGCCCATTGAAGTCTATGGCGGTTCGCCGGGTTCGCCCGTTCACGAACCTTTGATGGAACCAAAAATTTAATGTTCGCGACATCACTAATATTAACCCATAATTTACAACACACATAATTACTGATATCACATAATTCACACATATAGATTAATACGTACACATAGCTATACATAGCGGTAGGCCACAGCACATCTACCGCCCGCTATACCCCAACATACGCCCCATACCCCCACCTCCCCTCCCCATACAATTACTATACTACACATAATACTCACATTCTTGGTTTACCACATTCACATCCACATATATAATATATTTAATTATCCTTATTTTTTTCATAAATCATAGGAGAGAGAGGAGAGTGAGGAGAGGAGAAGAGGGGGAGAGCTAGCGGTATGGAGAGAGGGAGAACCAGGTCAGGGAGGGGAGGTACAAAGTAGAGGATAGCAGGAGGGGGAGGGATGTGCCCCCAGATGTAGGCACACAAGGAGGAGGGGCAGAGGGTCAGGGGCCTGATCCCAGGGGGAGAGGTAGTGGGGATTAGGGACCGGCCCGGAAGAGAACAGGGAGGCTAGGAGCCCCAGGCACAGTTGGAAGGGTAAGAGGCTGTGGCAAAGTACAGGGGCCCCAATTATAGCCCAGAAATGATATGGGTGTCCTTCTCATGGAAATCCGTGCCCGCTATCATACATAGTGGGAAATATGTGAGGATTAGCAGAGGCCTGGAGTCAGATAGCTTCAGCTGTTGTGGCATTAGGGGCTGCAAGCAGGTATGTAAAGACTGTCAAACACAGATATGATGACAGCCGGCTGAAGGTGAAGAGGAAGATGGCAGAGGAGGCAAGAGCTGCATGTGTAACCGGTGGTGGGCAATCAGCCAATATCACATACTGTAGATGGGAGCAGACCCTGAAGGGGTGTAGTGAGCCCGGGCCAGTAGTGGGCCTTCCAGGACAGATGGACACGGGAGTGCCAAGAACCATGCACAGTGAGTATTATATCACACCGCACACATTGGTGTATGAACTGCAGGGGGGGGGGGGGGTTGGACAAATACCGTGCAGATATCATGATGTTTGTATGTATGTATAATTGAGCTTTTTCTCTGGCTAATGTATACAATGAGCTGTATTCGCCTAGAATTATTCTGGCTCATACACCCCTGCCCACACACATAGATAACTGACATACAATAACACTGTAAGGCCTATGTTTATGACTAAAGATATATGGGACATCAATAACCATATAAATCCTGGTAGCAAACATGCCATTTTCATAATTAATGTCTGGACAATACCTGCAGTAAAAACTGATTCCGAGTACAATTTGCTATTAGATCAAGATTGATTTGACATTCAAAAGAGAGCACAAGTCTGGGTCTGCGCACTGCAGCATATGTGGATACAGACTCTGTAGGACTGCATGTGCGTGTCATATACTGTCCCAACCTGGACCATGTCTCAGCTGCATATTAACAAATATTGCTGGGAACATGTCACAGTTTGGTCAGTCTCACACACTGTACAGCAGATCCAGCAGAGCATGTGTCTGATGCACATGCAGATGCCACAGCGCACCTGCAGTACACATATTCATATGAGCCATGATCCACAATGCTTATTATGCAGGCAGTGGTTCATCTGTGAATCACAAGTGACCATGATGTCAATGATATGGAAAAATGTATCTGTCAATTGTGTAGTGAAAGCAACTCAAATATATTTTTTATTTTATTTTAGTACCAAGGAGGACAAGGCCTACCACAGAGGAACAGGTAGAGTCTCCACTAGAGGTGGGTGTGGTTGAGGAAGAAGACAGGGACATTCCAGAGGGCCATCCACGGAACCTGGCCATTCATGATCGCCGTCATATCAGGAGTGGGAATCACTGCCTGGGCCATCAACGGCATCATCTAGCCATGCACAGTTGTTCCAGCCCCTTCCACCGCTCATGTCCTGGCCACACCCATCATCATAGCTGCCACCTGCGACAACAAAATTGCAGCCATGACAGGTCACAACCACTCCCACACAATGGGGTCACTCAACATGGCCCCACACTCCAGTGCCTACTGCCGACACCTCAGGCACTCGTGTCGACACCTCAGGCCCTGCTGCCGACACCTCAGGCCCTTCTGCCATCACCTTGAGCTCTGCTGCCGTCACCTCAGTCCCTGCTGCTGTCACCTTGGCCACTCCTGCCATCACCTTGGGCACTCCTGCTGTCACCTCGGCCCTGCTGCCGTCACCTAGAGCCCCAATGCCGTCACCTCTGGCCCCAAGGCCATCAACACCACCACCCCTGACTTTGAGGATTATCATGGAACGTCTCACCAGGCAGAAACAACAGACTGACAGGCTACGATTGCTCAGAAGGCAGTGCCGGCTTACTCACCCTCCTGGCGAGCAACACATCGCTCCATTCTGAGATAAGGAGGCACAACCAAAGGATAGAGAGATATGAGGAACAGGCGATCGGGACAGACTGCAACTCCTCCAAGTAGCCGAACACCAGCTCATACCTCTCCAGCCTTCGGTTGCACAACTGCAACCTGAGACTGCGGCCTCCTTCTCTCAAACCTCAAAACCTTATCAACCTGATCCCCAGCAACCCATTGTAGTGGCACCCCAAGCTCCAACACCACCAAGACGTGGAAGGGTGAGACGGGGCACAGGCATGGAAGGTGGGAGCCTAGAGTGCTGCGTAAGAGGAGGTCTTAGGACCATCCACATAGTCTTCCTCTTGATCACTCCTCACTGAATACTGATTGGTATAGATGTTGACATACTATTGGCTGGCTATAGAGAGTGTACATGTCTGGTTATGTTTAACATTTCACCAATTGATGTTCAATATATAGCCAAATCTCATGACCACGAAAGCATGTTCTTCATCTTCAAGCAGTACAATACAATACAGTTCCCAACAGGCATTCGATCAGTGTCATTCACCACCGCAGATGGGTCTGAAACGCAATATATGACTACATATCTCTTCACTAATGAACATGACTGTTGTGAGTTCCAATTATAATAAATAGTTTCCCGACTGTAGATTTGTGTTTTTCTTGCATTTTATGATTGATGATTGACTTTGATTAATGTATTTCATGTCATCCACAAACAAAATGGATCCTTTCCTTGGTTTGACATCAGGATCAATGTGCATGTGTTTAGCGGTAATGTGAACAGTGCATTCTGTCTGGCCGTGGTACCACCCGCATACCTGTGAGATGTGATATCAGCATGGCACAACATTTCCATGTAGCTAGTGATAGTACTTTTTAGCTGAAAGATTGTGTTCACAGTGGAGCATTCGTTGTTGTATTACACATCCTCAACATATTCCGGGAACGCTGGTTGAACAGGACAGGATCAATATGGTTAGCACTGCTCATAGATGACGTTCATGTTAATTGCTTTATTGTAGTGTTCAGAGCAAAAACAATGTACTATAATATCAGCTTATGATTGTTCTAACACTTCCTCTTTATCATTACCAGATTTCTATAATCTATTTCGGAATCATCATTAATGTATGAAAACACACTGTGTGTGGAATTGATTAGTATCACATGATCCATTTGTAGCATCTGTTTAATGTAGCAGATGGAGACCATATGGTTGCTGTATGCGCAATAATGGTTATTTCTACGAAATGGAGTGTTATATGATGTTCCTATGTCACATCCGATTATGGTTACTGTGGTGTCCTGACCACATGTGACCCTAGTAGATGATATGCCTTATCTGTATGATGTTGTCTAACAGTTAACCCTTTAGGTGTCTTTTTATTCCCCACAACCTCTCGCCTTTCTGGGATCCTCCCACACCACACCCATTATATTAATGCACAGTCTTTTATTATTATTATTATTATTATTATTATTATTATCTTTATTTATATTGCGCCAACATATTCCGTAGCGCTGTACATGGCAAAAAACAAACTTAACATCTTATAAAGAATGGAGGGCCCTGTTTTTGAGAATCAAATGTACATAGTGCTCATTTCCAAGGCACGGACACAAGATTGAAATTCGCAAAGCTTTCAATCTAAGGGTTTAGGTGTGATACAAGAGAGCAATTTGTTTAGTCAAGTGGAGGTGTCTGTGTGTTGTACTGAAGATTGTGGGTGTAGCTGTTATGAAGCTGTGGAGTGTGCCGTTGTACATATTAAGGCTGAAGGTAATAAGATTTTTTAAACAGGTGTGTTTTTAGTATTTTTTTTTAAGGTTTTCAGGCAGGAAGATAATCTGATGGAGTGGGGCAAGGAGTTCCAAATAGTAGGGGCGGCAGCACGAGATAAGTTTTGCAGACGGGAGAGAGAGGAGGTTATGAGAGAGGAGGAAAGAAGAAGGTCGTTAGCAGAATGAGAAGGGCGGTTGGGAGAGTATTTTGAAACAAGGGGGCGCACTGTTGTTGAGGGCTTTATATGTTAGGGTCATGATTTTAAATTTGATTCGGGAAGCTATGGAAAGCCAGTGGAGTGATTGACAGAGAGGAGCTGCAGACACTGAGTGTTTGGTATGGAAGATGAGTCTAGCGGAGGCGTTCATTATGGATTGGAGGGGAGACAGACGAGAGATGGGTAGGCCAACAAGGAGTGAATTGCATTAGTCGAATCGAGATATGATGAGAGAGTGTATTAGAATTTTAGTTGTGTCTTCTGTAAGATAATGATGACGTTTGGAGATGTTTTTTTAGGTGAAACTGACAAGGTTTTGTTATTGATTGGATGTGAGGAATAAAAGAGAGGGCGGGATCCAGTAGAACCTCAAGACAACAGGACTGGGAGGTGGGAGTGATGATGGTGTTGTCAATAGTGAGCGATATTTGAGGAGTGGAAGCTGTAGTAGAGGGTGAAAAGATTAGGAGTTCAGTCTTAGACATGTTGAGTTTGAGTTGACTGGCAGAAATTCAGGAGGATATGCTACAGAGGCAGTTTGAAACTTGAGCTGAAGGAGAAGGGGATAGGTCCGGTGCAGAGAAGTAGATTTGAGTATCATCTGCATAGGGATGATACTGAAATCCAAAGGATTTTATGAGGGTGCCAAGGGAGGAGGTGTAGATGGAGAAGAGGAGGGGGCCTAGGACAGAACCTTGGGCAATACCAACAGACAGAGGCAGAGGTGAAGAAGAGGTGCCGGAGAAGGAGACGCTAAATGTATGATCTTTTAGATAGGATGTGAACCATGAAAGAGCTGTGCCCTGGAGAGTTTGCATTAGGGTTGTCAACTGTGTTGAAGGCAGCAGAGAGATCCAGGAGAATTAGAATAGAGAAGTGACCCTTTGATTTGGCGATGAGCAAGTCATTGGTGACTTTTGTGAGGGCTGTTTCTGTAGAGTATTGGGCCCTGAAGCCAGATTGGAAGGGGTCAAGAAGGGAATTGGAGGAAATAAATTGTGTGAGGCAATTGTAAACAAGCCGCGCAAGCAGTTTAGAAGCCAGGGGAAGTAGTGAGAAAGGGCGATAGTTGGAGGCCGAAGCTGGCTTCTTGAGAATGGCGTGTTTTATATGATGGCGTGTTTTAAAGAGGATGGAAACTTGCCAGTGTTTAGGGAGAGGTTGAATAGATAGATGTGTGAGAGGTGGGATTAGCTGTGATGGAATAGGATCATGTGGACATGTTGTAAGGTGAAAGGTTGATAGTAAGATAGATACTTCATCCTCTGTTACAGGGTCAAAGTAGTCCATAGTGGAAGAGGGATTGGGGAAATGCTGGGTGTTGTCGGTTTGTGGAGAAGATGGTGGAATAGGGCCAAGCTGGGAGGAGGGCTGATGGTTTCAATTTTACTTTTAAAATGGCTGGCAAAGTAATCAGAAGTGAGACAGGAAGGGCCAGGAGGTGGGGGTGGGCAAAGGAGGGTATTGAATGCAGCAAATAAGCATTTAGGGTTGGAGGACAGGTTTGATATTAGTGATGAGAAGTAGTGTTGTTTGGCAAGATTGAGGGCAGAGAAGTAGGAGCGCAAGGTAACGTAGTGGAGAAAGTTCCCTGAAGTGCGAGATTTCCTCCATAGTCGTTCTGCAGTGCGTGAGCATCTCTGTAGATAGCGTGTTTGTGTAGTTTGTGTAGTCTTTTCCATTGCTGATTGTGCTCTGTGTGTGAAATAAAGCTTTTTTTATACCGTTCTCACAGTGTCAGTGTGTTTTCAATGGGGTTATGGGACATCCACATACATTTCATTTGTGTCACATTCCTATATATGTAAACTAATGAGCCCTAGTTACTATGCAATAGATCAATACATATAACAATAATAATAATAATAATAAAATTAAATATCATATAATAATATATATCATATAAAATGATAATGGTTAATACACATGCAACGTCCAATTTGTGATACTGTGGAGTATGAACATTCCCCTGAGGGCCTGATAACATTTTGACAAGTGATACTAGAGTGGGTTACCAGTTCCTTCTCTAGTGGACTATGATTTGTCTGACCTTTCTGCTATGACAAGCCCACATGGAGTGACCCTACATGGTATAGCTCACAGCTTCATTGCAGTACATAAGCCCCTTCACCACCACCACTTAGCAATGCTCATAGGGACCAGGGAAACATACACCACAGTTATCTACTCTAACCCATCATGAGGGTCCGCAAAAACCCAAGGAGGCTGTGCAGAGGCACATGGATCAACAGCCTTTCATCTACATCAGGGGTAATCTCCGCTCTTGCCTTCATTTGTGGGTTACGGGTTTGAACACCAGTGTATCTTTGGGAATCCATAGCTATTTAATACCGATTTTCTAACGTAACAGTTACTGGCTTGACAGATGAAAAGTTTTGCGGCAACAGAGTTCAGATTTTGACATCCTGTAGGGTTTTTCCGCCGGTAACCCTCAGTTCGTTTGCGGGTAGCTGTAAGAGGCCAATTAAATAGCTGTAAGTCTTGCGGGCTCTGCTACGGTTTTACACGTTGGGGGAATTTAATAGGGCTGTTAGTCTGGTTTCTTCTCCATAAAGTTTTGATTGATTAGTTCCCCAGTTTACCTAGTTTCACATTCTACAATTTAAACAAAATATATGTTTATGATGCACTTGTTCAAGGCTGGTAGCCAGAAAAAAAATAGTTTAAAAGTCACGGTGATAGATATAATGCAGAAACCATTAGATCGTCTGCATATAATGCTATTCTCTCTTTGTCTGCAAAATCCGTTATGCCTTTGAATATTTCGATAAAAGAATCTAAGAAAGAAAAGAAGTTGTCTGTATAGAGTGAAGAAAAAGTGATCACTATCATCTACAGGTAATATCAGATAATTATTTTCAACTAGAATTATTATACACAAATAAATAGTTCTAATTATATCATTATGAGATAGCTGATCAGTGGGTAGAGAACAGGAAAACTGCTTAATGAATATTGTGATGTAATTAAAGCTCGTAAGGAACTACTGGTGATTCCCGAAAGGAAGTGGACAGAAGCTACAGAATAACAGATTGTGCGTCTGGCCTGGATCTGCACACAAAATATCCACGTTCAGTCCAAAGGTCGGCGGCAGGAATCAAAATCAAGGTACAAACAGATAGTCAGGGCTGGCAGCAGACAAGAATAACCCAGCATCAGGTAGTGATTAGGGGTTGGCAGCAGGTAACAAAATAATAATGGTCATAATCTGGATCAAACTAATAGGAGCATTCAGATTCTGACAGAATATCACAGGGATAACCTCACAGTGTCCTTAATTGGGTAAGGAAGAAATGACATTTGGCTTTTTTCCCCAAATTGGTGATACACCAGCTGGCCCATTCCATCACAAAAAGATGTAGATGAAGCTTCAGCCTCAGCAGGAGTGGCTCCTCTCTGAGAGGAGATGATAATGGAGCCTCGATAAAGCTCAGTGCCATCCCTGCATAGAGGCATATGGCCAAAAGGAGTAACCTTAGCCCACATAGCCCAGTTGCAGTGACTAGATAAAGTTGGAGGCTGTGTTTATGGCTCTGCTTTTTATTTTGTTTTGTCTAGATGATCCAACCCTCTGCAGGTCCATTGCTACCCACCACTCTATTTGTCTCTATAACTAAGACAATTATATTAGGCTGGATCTTTGTCATGGATATCATAAAATGAGTTATACCCACAGACACAGGCATAGAGGTCCTAATCCCCTGGTTTCTTGTGGTGGTTCCATTCCATCACACACATTTGAAATCTCCAATTTATTTAGGACCATAGTTGTTCTTTACATGGAGGTTTTATAAATTATTGCAGTTTTACAGCAAAGTAGTGTGTGTATATCTATAATTATGTATATTCTAACAAGTCAGCTCTGAATAAGATTTATACCAGACACTAAATTATTCTATACTGGTTATAAAGATAATCAATAAGTACTTTTTCCACCCTCATCTCACAGATGCACAACCAACCTCACACGATGAACCTCATATAAGGGTTTATGGCAAGTCATCTAATTCAAGGCTCTGATTTGAAGACATCTAAAGTCAAAGTAAATACTTCTGAAAGGATCTGATGCTTAGTGCGTTGAGACAAAACGTTCCATTCTGAGCTCCATTTGCATGTCACTACCCAGAATCCTTATCCAGTCTGTTTGAGACATGTTGGTGTACAGTTTAGATAACAGAAGAGCATTCATTATTTGTTTCAGATAAAACACACTAATCAGAGAAAAACCCATGAAAGACTCTCAAATCTATTTTGTCACACATAGGGATTAATATTTTAGTCATCAAATACTGAGACTTTGCATTCAATAAAGATTAAATATAAATATGCATTTTTGTCTGATCACCTTTATGTTTAGTATAGTATATTTGCCAGTGTATCTGTTTGTCGGATTTTGCTTTTCTGTTCTGTTCTAGCCTTATCTTCTACCTATCCTGTCTTAAAGCCTTTAACACTTGGTGAAACTTGCTATGTCACCCTGCCAAGAACATTTTTCAATAAAAGGTAAGAAGGGAGAGCGGGCAAGGTCTTGCACTAACTCGGAATTACGGCTAATTCCGTATATTATGTTGAACATGCTAAGAAGAAAATGACTTGTGTGCTTTATTAAGGCAGAGAATCTAGAAAACATGTCTGTAGTCATAATAACCAACAAGTAATCAGCTTATTACAATCTTCTTTTCTTTTTTGGGTGTGAAAGTGGGTGATAATGTACCAGTGTGTTTTCTGTTTTGAAATAAAGGCATACAAAACTGATTCCAATATTTTAATGCAGTAATAAGCAGTAATAATAAGCAGTAATAGAGGTGTGAGAGTACTTGTCTGCATGTATGCTCTATATTTTGCATTTTTGCATTTTTCATGCAAAACACAACTTTTGTAATGTTTAAACATGCTCTTTTAAATTCATAGGACAAAAAAAATGTCCTGCATGTCCTTTAACTTTATGAGTATACATTATTAACACTGCTTTTATTTCACTTTACTCACATTAATAATATTAATAGTATTACATGCATACAAAACAATTGCTTTTATACTTTATGTAACAAATGTAAAAGAAAATGTGACTTATATGTGACTAAACAGTATTTATGTTAGTTTACCTAACGGAATGGAATTTGTTTTAGGCGAAATAACTCTCTTCACTCTCTCTCTCTCTCTCCCTCTCTCTCTCACATCCACTCACTTTACTCTCTACCTCCTCTCTTTCTCTCTCTCCCCTCTCTTTGTCACCTCTGCCTATCTCTCTACTCCTCTTTTTCTCCCTCTCTTTCTGTCTGTCACCTTCTCTATCTCCCCTCTCACTCTCCCCCTCTTTCTCTCCTTCTCTTTGTCTCCCTCTCTCTCTCTCTTTCTTTCTCTCCCCCCTTTCTCACCCTCTTACTCCCCCTACTTCTGCCTCTCTCTCCTCTCTTTCTCTCTCTTTCTCTCTCCCTCTTTCTCTCTTCCCACTCTTTGTCTCCATCTCTAGCTCTCTCTCCCTCTTTCTCTCCTTCTCTTTCCTTCTTTCTGTCTCTCTCTTTCTCTCCCACCTTTTTTCTCTCTCACCTTTCTCTCTCCCTCTCTTCTTCCCCCTCTTTTTATCTCTTCCTCTCTTCCCCTTTTCTGTATCTCCCTCTCTCTTTCTCCCTCTCCCTCGCCCCCTCTCTTTCTCTCCCTCTTTCTCCCCTCTCTTTCTTTCTCTCCCTTATCTCTTTGTCTCCCTCTACCTGTCTCTCCCTCTTTTTATCTCTTTCTCCCCCTCACTTTCTTTCCTTCACATTCTCTCTCCCCTCTTTTTCTCCCTCTCTCACTTTCACTCTCTCCATCCCTCATCTTTCTCTCTCTCCCTCCTCTCCCTCTCTTCCTCCTGTATCTCCCTCTCTTTCTCCCTCTTTCTGTCTCCCCCTCTCTTTGTCTCCCTCTACGTATCTCTCCCCCTCTCTCTCTCCCCCTCACTTTGTTTCCCTCTCTATTTCTTTCTCTCTTTCTCTCCCCATCTCCTCTCTCTCTTTCTCTTTGTCCCCTCTCTTTCTCTCCCTTTCCCTGTCTCTCTCCCCCTCTATTTTTCTCTCTCTTTCTCTATCTCCCCCTCTCCCTCTTTCTCTCTCCTCTTTCTTTCTTTCTCTCCCTCCCTCTTTCTGTCTCTCTCCCTTTCTGTCACTCCTTTTCTGTATTTCTCCTCTACCCCTCTTACCCCCACTTCCCTTACTTGTGTGCCCAAGCCCGTTCAGTAGCTACTCCCACTGGTGGCTCCTTCTCTCTGAGAGCAGAGACTAGGGGCTGTGGAGGAGGAGGGAGCCAGAGGAAGGTGCAGGAAGAGGGAGGCAGGAGGAGGGAGCCAGGGGGAGGGGATTGAGTGATTTAAGGTGGGTGGCAACTGGGGGCATTTTTGCCACCCCCAGGGAAGTGCTACCCGGGCGGTCCGTCCCTGGCTCCACCCCCTAGCTATGCTTCTTGGCGAGATAGAATTGATTCTCTAATATTTTGTCCATTGAAAATGGGAAAGACCGGTTCAGTTAGAAGAAAGACAAAACAACACTTTCAATTACTTTTATTTGCAAACACTCTCAGCCCTATTAAATTCCCTGAATGCTTAAAACCCATAGCCCGTAACATAGCCTGCTGGACTTAAGGCTATTAAATTGGCCTCTTACATCTACCCGCAAACGACCTGTGGGTTACATGCGGAATAACCCTACGGGATGTCGAAATCTGAACTCTGTTGCTGCAAATCCTTTGATCTGTCAAGCCCGTAACTGTTATGTTCGAAAATCGCTATTAAATTGCTACAAATCCCCAAAGACGCCCTGGCGTTCAAGCCTGAAACCCGCAAATGGAGGCAAAAATATTACGGTCTCCAAATAGGACTCGCAAAGGGGTTACAGACAACTTCTCAACACTGTAAAAGACAATCTAAACACACCAGTGGACTTTAAAATATGGGGAAATCATGGAAAGGCATTACAATGGCTTGCACAACAAACCCCAAATACAAAATAGACATTTCAAAAATATTTTATTTCATCATATGTTGGAATTGTCATACATATGCCAATATGAAAAGTCATGCTGCAACATGTATAAAGCAATTAAAGACTACCTGATTAAATACCAACACTAAAATATTAAACTGATGCCATATTAACCCTTTCTCTCTCACAGAGGCTCTAATATGGACACTGGAATATATATATGAATGCATTTACATCTCGCTCATCACATCTACATTTGGGAAAACAAATAGTTGCCAAATTATCCCGCCACATCACATATATCAAGTACCAGGGGAACATTTTATTATCTGATTTCAGTCCTTTCTGTTGTGTCTGACTCTCTGTTCTGTTCCACATGATTTGCATGCCAAAGATACTGGGGTGGGTTGCCAGTTCCTTCTCTAGTAGACTGTGATTTGTCTGACCTCTGCTATAACCTGCCCACCTACACTGACCCTACATGGTATAGCTCACAGCTTTTGTCAGGTATACAAGCCCCTTCACCACCACCACTTAGCAATCCACAAGAGGACCAGGGGAACATACACCACACTAATGTAAATTGATGAGTAGCAAAACATAATGGGAGGTCACCAAAAGGGAATGGGTATATATCTTGGTACATGGCCACCAGCAAGTTTGTGGGACTTTCCAGGATGGGCGTAGCGGAGATTACCCCTGATGGAGATGAGTTGGAGGTTGATCCATGTGCCTCTGCAAAGCCTCCATGTGTTTTTGTGGCCCTCCCTGATGGGTTAGAGGAGATTAGTGTGGTGTATGTTCCCCTGGTCCCCTTCAGCATTGCTAAGTGGTGGTGGTGAAGCTGTGAGGCTTTACCATGTAGGGTCACTTTAGGTGGGCAGGTCATAGCAGAGAGGTCAGACAAACCACATTATACTAGAGAAGGAACTGGCAACCCACTCCAGTATCACCTGTCATATTTCTATCAGGCCCTTAGGGGAATGTTAATACTCCACGGTTTCACTAATTGGACTGTGCATGTGTATTAACACTTTAATTTGATTATATATGATACATATTATTACATGATATCTAATGTTATTATGATTATTATTCTTTTTATATGTATCGATCTATTGCAATAGTAACTAGGGATCATGAGTTTACATATATAGGAATGTGACACAAATGTGATGTGTGTGGATGTCCCATAACCCCAGCCATTGAAAACACACTGACACAGTGAGAATGGTATAACAAAGCTTTATTTCACACACAGAGCACAATCAGCAATGGTCAAGACTGTGCATTAATATCATGGGTGTGATGTGGGTGGATCCCGGGGGAGCAAGAGGCTCATGGGAAAAATGGGATACCAACAGGCGGTAATGTCATAGTCTAGAATAAGCATGATGCATAGCACCTACCAGGATAACATGTGGTCACTACACCACTGCAAACGAAATCTGATGAAAAAACGGATCATCACAAATCATTCCATTTAATTGACGAAACCATTAATGTGCATAGCACTTACAACTTGTCTAGATCTGCTCAATGAAACAGGTGATTCAATCTTTGTACTGGGTAAACTAATCCAGTATCACACATACAGTATGGTGACAAAACAAACATGTGGTTAATAAACTTGTGTAACAACCAAAATAAAGTGCTCTTTCTCTGCAGTAAATAAACTTGATAAAATTGTGATTATTGGGAATATATATTTTGTTATTTTTTTCTTTTCTGTGTTTTGAAGTGTGAATTTATATTATACTTTTTACCTTGTGGATGTAAAAACAAACTACTACCAGTACCCTTGAAAAAAAGTTTTCTTTTTAGTCTTTGTTCTTTTTTATTTAATTTTTTTATTTTAGAACACTTAAATACCTCAGCTCCTTGGACTCTCTAAATCATCACTGGATTATCACCCTTACTGGTCTGTATTCCTCTCAGATTTGTCTAGGGGTTTATATTAGTAATAACTAACTGTTTTTCTTAGAACATGACAATCTATATCAGTTTAATATTGAGGGAGCAGTCCTTTACTTTACCTCATTGCCACTACTTACCCTATATAGAGTTTTACATATATTAGATGGTTGTGCTTATATTTTCCTGGTGGCATCTGTTGGTATGCTGCCACTTTCATCCCCATATTTGCTATGCTTTCCCTTGGGTGACTTTCTTTGTTTTTTAGTACCTCATGGCTATTCCTATTATATAGTTACTACTTTACCAGCAATTTTCAATATCTGTATATTGCTTACTATTACTTTCACCTTTTACTATCTCATTTCTTGTATATATATCTGTTTATTGCTTCTCCTTTTCATATTCGTGTATGGGCTTACACTCCTGACTGTCTAATTCAAAATAATTCTGTAATCAAAAAGAATCTGTGGAGCTCTGTTTGGAGGCGTCTACTGCAGCTTTTAATATCCCTTTACTATCAATAGGCCAAATCCCCACATTACCTCCTTTATCAACCATTTTAATATCTTCATCTTCCCAATCAAGTATCTCCTGAATAGTTATTCTTTCCTCTATAGTCAGGTTATCATCAAACCCCTCGTAATATGCTGGCAAACTAGACACAAAAAGACCTGTGCTGTGGTGAGATAGAATTGATAGTGTAAATGCTGCTTACATTCATTCCATTTATAATATTTCTTGCCATTCTTCGGTAGTATTGTCCTCATTTTCTTTTATTAAAGATTCTAAAATATTCATTTTTTTCTCTACTTCTGACAAAATAGGAGAGCCTAAGTCTGAATTGAAAAACGTATTCAACAAAAATTTCCTTATAAATAGATAAATGTCTTTCATATTATTAGATTTGTCTGAAGGTTGTATAGGTATAAATGTGAGTCCACGAGTTAAAATTGATTCCTGTGTTGTAGATAACTTATTAACACAGTCACAATGTTCAATTCTTCTCCCTTAATTGTTTTATTTTGGGGGGGGGGGGGGTGACAGCCTATTTAATGTTAGAGTGATCATCAGTTTATCATTAACGTGTTTACGTGTCCTCATTGGACACCATATCTTCAATCTGTGTATGAGTTGTATACCTTGTTCTCACCCAGAGTAATGCATTATATTATTGACACAGCACGCATCACCTCTTGTTGATGGAAGTCAGTTTTCCTGCATATTGTGTCAAATGTGAAGCAAATTGAACAAATATTTAAGCTGCCAATGTATGTCAGCCTTTATTTTGCTCAAGGTATAAAGTATTTAACTTTATTCAAACTTGACTGAAACAAAAGAACAGTCAAAAAATTATAACTTTATTCAAAAGTCATAGCATAATTCTGATTACTTTTGTTATTTAGTTAAACCTAAACTGAATTAGTATTTTTATAAATTAATTTAATTGCTTTTTACTTTATTTTGCAGCAAGTATATATCTGTGTCTTATCCACTTATATATTGGTGATTGGATTTTTCCACTATTGCATCCAATAAAAAATAGAAGTAGCTATGACAGCTTCTTCATGGCTTTTATCTCACGTTCATGTATATATAAATGCTACTACTATTATAACTGGTGTTTCAATCTGGATATATCACTGATAATCGTCACAGAGGAGGACAGAAGAAGAAGAGGAACAAGGACTCACTGAAACAGTCCCTTGTATAGGTGTAGGAACTGGGGAGGGGGGATGAGGGGACCCCCCAATTTTTTTTTTACAATGTGTGTGTTTATTTGTTGAGAAGCAGTTGTGTAGTATTTTTATACTATCTGCAGTATCCCCTGCAGAATTTATTTGTCTCTGACACCCATGGTCCCTTAGTACCTGTCACACTAACCATCTTCAATGGACGACTTTAGCTTCAGACCACAAGGCCTGCAGAAGCACCATTCCCCAGGTTGTCTCCTCTTTCGAGAGAACACGCAGGGCTGGTCTTGAGTACAAAAGGAGATGGAGGAAAAATGTTGTCACTGCAGCACCCCACCCAAACCAGGGCAAGCCTTCCTGTGCAACCACTGCGGTTGAGTCTGCCTGTCTGGCATTGGCCTCCTCAGCCAATTTTTTTTTTTTTTAAATCTTTGTTTGTGAAACCAAGACAAACTTGTACTATTTCTTTAAATCCTTGGTGTGTTCACTTTACCATTACCTTACAATCATCTATGTGACCGCTACACTCAGTTTCTATATAAAATCGATTCCTCTCAACTTTCTACACTTTCAAATGGCATCAAAAAGCAAATCCCAAAATCTCAATTTAGACCGCTACAGCCAACGTCAATACAAAGGGAGTTGGATTTAACTGTATGAGCATTACTTTTCATTCTTGTTAGTTACATTGTGTACTAACACAAATATTGATAAGAATATCACATACGTTGAGGTAAAGCTTCTACTTACAATTAATTCAGTAATTGAAATTATGATATATATAGAATTAAAAAAAAAAGAAAAAGAAAAGAAAGAAAAGACACTCAAAATTAATTTTACATCCTCAGGAATTGGATATAAATAGAGGGAGAAAGAAATTAAAATGACAATTTATTGTTATATATTATAACATATGGAAAACAATGATTATAATTTAAAAGCACGTCCACTATAGTCTTATACTTAAAGTGAAAGACATGGGGAACTGCAGTATATATATTTACAACACACCAGAAATGCTTGACTTTATACAATTGGCATAGTAGAAAACACCTATTAATGACTACACATAATGTAGGTATAATTCACAATTGTATTGGTCATCCAATTTCAAGTAAATAAATGTCAATCAGATAATTATAATTAAAAGTGTATCTGCACATGTGAATCCACTTCAAAAGAGATAGTAATATCAAAGCGTCTATATAAGTGTACTGTCAATAATTGAAATCTGTTATATTAAATTAAAGTACACAATGGCGCCCATTCAATTCCAAGCCCAGAATTACAAAGACCGTGGGTGTAAGTCAACGGGTTAGAAATTTGTTACAATTCTAGCTGTATTAACTTGACTCAAGCCCAAAATTACAGGGCTAAAGCCTAAAACCGTAAACCATGAACCTGTAGCATTTCAGGACAAGATCATGATCAATTAAGCAAGCCCGTAAGTTACAATTTATACAGAGTGAATAGTAAATGAGACCGTCATCATGACGTCAGTAAAACATGGAGTTTAGATTATAATTAATTAGTGTTTCCCTGTATTTGGAAGTACAGTATTGATTTTAGATTTGCTTTTACAGTGCTACGATCAGGTGTTTAACCCACTTGATCCTATCTAATATTCATACACTTTTTTTATACATTTGCCATTTTACGGTTTTGAAGGCAATTGTAGGCTTGTTGGATTGTTGTAATAGAATATGGATTTTGTGTCTTTAGCACTGGTAAAATTTACAGGCTTGAAACGTCAAAGGAGGAGATAGGATGGAGTTACATTTATGACAACTGCAGGTTTTTTGAGCCTGTAACTTGCAAATCAATTGCGGGTAGCTAGAAGAGGCCAATCGAATATTAGTAACTTGTACGGGCTCCATTACAGGCTCCAGTAATTACAATTTGGTCAATTGAATGGGGGACAATAAATACTTTACATTTGTGTGTATATAATTAATTATCAATAAATTCTAAGTTCAATTTACAATACTAAATAGATATCATACGTCTTTTTATTTTTTATTTTTTAGTAAAGGTGACATAATTACAATTTCTTACAGTTGTACATATAAAACAAAATCAAGAATCGGTAAACTTATATAATATAAACCTATTTCCATTGAAGGTGGTATAACATATTAGAAAATATATCTCAGTATAACCACTTTGTAATTTATGTCATTGTGTCGAAGGTGTTTTATGAGGAACATTTACCTATATTTTCCATTTTTTATTTTATTTTTCAACAAACTAAAAGATAAACTACAAATTCGGTGAGGGGTGGGGAAAGTTAACATTATTATCTCTTGTCACTGTGTCAGGTATAAATGCTGTATATGATCCTTACGGCTTACCTCTAACTACTGCCTCCAGTGCGGGTCCCCCGCTAGCTGACCCGGTCCGATGTCTTTTCAGAGTGTTGTTGTATCGTTGTGCGGCTAGTATAATGAGGTACTTATACTATGTGGGCGACCATGGGTTCCATATTTTAGTAAAGCTAGAGAGAGGGTCTTTGAGACTGTGGGAAAGTCTTCCATTGATAAGAAGATAATTTAATTTGTTAAAACCATTTTAATGTGGAGTGAAGTCGTTTTCCATTGACGGGCAATATGACTTTTTGGGGAGTAGTAAGAAGAGGTAAATGATGATTCAAGAGGCTAACTTCAGCTTTTGGAAAAATCTGTTAATCAAATATATCTGATGCCATTGTATAGACCTCTTGCCAAAAAAGTGAAACTTGAGGGCATGTCCACCATGTACGAAAAAAAGAGCCTGTTTCCCACATTCTGGAAAACAGCTAGGATTTGGATTAAGTTTCCATTTGTAGAGTTTATCAGGAGTATAATAGATCCTATGGAGGACCTTTATAGAGGTTTCTAGTATACTACTGTTAAGGGAGCCCCTAGTGAGGTTTATTCAAGTATCCTCCCAAATATCCTGGTCCCAATTGCAATTTAAGTCTCCCTCCCATTTACTCATATATTTAGGTTTAAATGTGAATAAATCTATGTTAAGTGAGTCATAGATCACGCTTAGAATGCCTTTTGTGAGTGGAGCTTTGTCACAAATTCTCTATAGCCAGGAAGATTTTGGTTTACCAAATGATTGTTTCTGGGTTTGAATAAAATGTTTAATCCTACGATAGGCATATTTTTCTTGGTTAGGGATTTGGTAGAGGGTGTCTAGTTGCTCATATGTGAGAGATTGATAATCTTTATGCCATGTTCCTATTCTTAGTAAACCAGCAGTTCTCCACCAAGTTAAGGAGTTCATACAGATGTTTGGTATGAATTTTGGGTGGGGAATTATCGTTGGGGTGAGAACAGAGAGTTTTGGTGTTAGATCCGATTTCTGATTCGCCCAGTTCCAATGGTTGAGTGAGAGTTTAGTGAAAGGGTTGATCCATGCCCCCAGTAAAGAAAGGGGATTAGGGAGCAAAAATCAAGCGTATGGTGCCATCATGAAGTTTTTCTATGAAAATCCATAGGAGGAAGAATGAGCAATGCGAATACATGAAATTTGTGCTGCTTTATAGTATAATTTGAAATTTGGGCACAAAAGTTAGATTTATGCTTAAACATAATTGTTTTTGAAATTCTGTGTGATTTATTATACTAGATAAATCTAAAGGTTTGGTACTGGAGTCTCTCTAGTTCTTTAAGATTAATTGCTATTGAGACGGAGTGAAATAAATATAAGGGTCGGGTAATATATTCATTTTCATTGAATTTATACAGCCCAACCAAGAAATGTTTCACTTAGACCATGTTATATCATTTTGCCCTATCTCTTTATATAAAGATATAAAGTTAGCTTTGTGTACATCTGATATTCGATGCGTAATATTAACTCCTAGATATTTAATATGAGAATCTGGCCATGCAAATTGAAAGTTCTGGTGTAGAAATTGAAGATCAGAGCATGGGAGAGAGATATTTAGTGCTTCAGTTTTGTCTATGTTGATTTTCAATCCTGAAATATGACCAAATTCTTCTAATGCTAGTAATAAGGCCAGGACTGAGGTGATAGGTTCGAAAGAGTACAAAGAAGGTAATCTGTGAAGAGACAGCATTTAAGGTGGTGGTATGTTAATTCCATGTATACTAGAGTTGACCCTAATAGAGTGAGCTAAAGGTTCAATCGCTAAGGTAAATAACAGGGGGAGAGTGGGCAGCCCTGCCTGGTACTTCGTTGAATATCAAGATGCACTTTGGAATCTCCAGGCATTTTTAGGAATGCCTTAGGGTTGTGATAATATGTCTGAATCAGGTTCATAAATGAGCCAGAGATTTCATTTAGATAAGACCATTCTAGAGAATCAAACGCCTTTTCTATATCTAAAGCCAATAAACATGTAGGGGTTTGGGTTTGTTTGGCCTAGTGAACAGTATTAAGAACTTGCCTAATATTAGCAGCTGCATGTCTATGTGGTATAAATCCTACTTGATCCTTATGAATAAATTCCAAGAGCCTCATGCAATTGAGCAATTGTTAGTTACTGTAGCCCGTAAGTGAGGCTGTAAGTTAATTTACTATTCAACTGGCGTCTTTTTGCGGGCTCCGAACGGGTTATGGGTTACTTACACCCTTACAGCCTCCTGAAGCCTTTGATCTTTCACAGCCGCAAATTGATATTCAATTGCAAAAATCGATCAAGACCATACCTACAGGCAAGCCCGCAAGCAGCAAATGTTGGCCCAATGCTTACAGTTTCCAAATAGGACCAGCAAAGGGTTTACAGACTAGTTAGGAAAACTGCAAATGACAATAAAAAGACACCAATGCACTTTAATATATGGGGAAAGCAATGGAAGACATTACAATTACTTGCACAACAACTCCCAACTATCAAATCTTGCAACAAATACAATTTTATTTTCCTCATAGGTTGTAATAGTCATGCATATGTCAACATGAAAAGCCATGCCCCAACATGCTGAAAGCTATTAAAGACACACTACCTCATTAAATTGCAACACAAATACATGGAAATGACTGACATATTAATCCTCTCACTTACAGAGGCTCTAATGTGGACCCTAAAAATACAAAGATCATCTTATATACATCTCAATTATCACATTTACATCGGGACAACAAATAATGACCAAATTACACAGCCACATGGCATACCAGCAGAATATTCTAGTTTTGCTTGTTCGATCCCTCAGTAGTGTCCGACTCTCTGTGACCCTATGGACTGCAGTGCACTTACTTATGTCTCTGTGCATATTCACAAGGTTTGCATGACAAAGATACTAGAGTGGGTTGCCAGTTCTTTCTCTAGTGGACTGTGTTTTGTCTGACCTCTCTGCTATGACCTGTCCACCTACAGTGGCCCTACATGTTTTAGCTTCATTCCGGTACACAAGCCCCTTCACCACCAACACTTAGCAATCCTAAAGGGGACCAGGGGAGCATACACCAGTATTAAGAACTTGCCTAATATTAGCAGCTGCATGTCTATGTGGTATAAATCCTACTTGATCCTTATGAATAAATTCCAAGAGCCTCATGCAATTGAGCAATTGTTAGTTACTGTAGCCCGTAAGTGAGGCTGTAAGTTAATTTACTATTCAACTGGCGTCTTTTTGCGGGCTCCGAACGGGTTATGGGTTACTTACACCCTTACAGCCTCCTGAAGCCTTTGATCTTTCACAGCCGCAAATTGATATTCAATTGCAAAAATCGATCAAGACCGTACCTACAGGCAAGCCCGCAAGCAGCAAATGTTGGCCCAATGCTTACAGTTTCCAAATAGGACCAGCAAAGGGTTTACAGACTAGTTAGGAAAACTGCAAATGACAATAAAAAGACACCAATGCACTTTAATATATGGGGAAAGCAATGGAAGACATTACAATTACTTGCACAACAACTCCCAACTATCAAATCTTGCAACAAATACAATTTTATTTTCCTTTATAGGTTGTAATAGTCATGCATATGTCAACATGAAAAGCCATGCCCCAACATGCTGAAAGCTATTAAAGACACACTACCTCATTAAATTGCAACACAAATACATGGAAATGACTGACATATTAATCCTCTCACTTACAGAGGCTCTAATGTGGACCCTAAAAATACAAAGATCATCTTATATACATCTCAATTATCACATTTACATCGGGACAACAAATAATGACCAAATTACACAGCCACATGGCATACCAGCAGAATATTCTAGTTTTACTTGTTCGATCCCTCAGTAGTGTCTGACTCTCTGTGACCCTATGGACTGCAGTGCACTTACTTATGTCTCTGTGCATATTCACAAGGTTTGCATGACAAAGATACTAGAGTGGGTTGCCAGTTCTTTCTCTAGTGGACTGTGTTTTGTCTGACCTCTCTGCTATGACCTGTCCACTTACAGTGGCCCTACATGTTTTAGCTTCATTCCGGTACACAAGCCCCTTCACCACCAACACTTAGCAATCCTAAAGGGGACCAGGGGAGCATACACCACACTAATCCACGCTAACCCATCAGTAAGGACTGCAAAAACATATGGAGGCTTTGCAGAGGCACGTGGATCAACTAACTTCCATTGGGAATAATTTCCGCTATACCCAACCTGCCATTGCTGGTGGCCATGTGCCAAGATGTATACCCATTATCATTTGATGACATCCCATGAAGTGTTTTGCTATCAATCAATTCACATTATCACCTGTCATATTGTTATTAGGCCTTCAGGGGAATGTTGATACTCCACAGTATCACAAATCAGACTTTCCATGTGTATTAACCCTTTATTATGATATATGATATATATTATTATATGATATCTTATGATATTATTACTATTAGTATTATTGTTATTATTGTTATTATATAGATAGTTACATAGTTACATAGTAATTAAGGTTGAAAAAAGACTTTCAGTCCATCAAGTTCAACCTGTTAAGATCTCCTCTGATCTGCAATATGCGGATTAGTTATTAATTAAATTATTGATTAAATAATTATTAATAGTATAGTATTGGAGGATGAATAAAGGGATAGTCCATCAAGTTCAACCTTTTTAGATCTCTATTGATCTTTTTAATTTGGACTATTTATTATTATTGTTAATTGATCCAGAGGAAGGCAAACATAAAAAAAAAACCATTGAAACTTTGCCAATTGTCTCATAAGGGGGGAAAAAAAGCAAAATTCCTTCCTGACCCCAGAAACTGGCGATCAAATTTCTCCCTGGATCAATATTCCTTGCTAGTTATCTAGGATAGCCTTGAATGCCCTCTTTATTCAGAAATATATCTAACCCCTTTTTGAAGTTGTCTATCGAATTCGCTGTCACCACCTCCTTTGGTAGAGAATTCCACAGTTTAACCACCCTAACTGTGAAGAACCCTTTTCTTTGTTTAAGGTGAAATCTTTTTTCCTCTAACCTCAACGGATGTCCTCTTGTCAGTTGAAAATATCTTGCTACAAAAAGTTCACTTGACAAAGCCTTATATTGACCCTGGATGTATTTATATAACGTAATCATATCTCCTCTTAGACGCCTTTTTTCTAGCGAAAATAAGTTTAATTTTGCTAGTCTTTCTTCATAACTTAGCCCCTCCATTCCCCTTATTAGTTTTGTAGCCCTTCTCTGTACTTTTTCCAGCTCTAAAATGTATTTTTTATGAGGTGGTGCCCAAAATTGTACTCCATATTCCAAATGAGGGCGTACTAGAGATTTGTATAGTGGCAGAATTATATCTTCTTCCCTGGCTTCTATACCCTTCCTAATACATGCTAATATTTTATTTGCCTTTGCAGCCGCTGCTTGGCTTTGAGCACTGCTACCTAGGTGGTTGTCCACTAGTACTCCCAAATCCCTTTCAATATCTGATACCCCTAGATTTGCTCCATTAAGATTATAGATTGCTTGGCTATTGTTCCTTCCCAAATGCATAACCTTACATTTATTTGTATTAAATCTCATCTGCCATTTAGCCGCCCATTTCTCTAATTTATGCAAATCCTTTTGTAGGGAAAGTACATCATTATCTGATTTTATTACCTTGCACAACTTAGTGTCATCAGCAAAAATGGAGACACTACATTCGAGTCCTAGTTCAATGTCATTAATAAATATGTTAAAAAGGAGAGGACCCAATACTGAGCCCTGAGGAACCCCACTTATCACATTAGACCAATCGGAGTATGTTCCATTTACAACAACCCTTTGCTTCCTGTCTTTTAGCCAGCACTCGATCCATGAGCAGATATTTACTGCAATTCCTGTATCCCTTAGTTTGCTCACTAGTCTTCCATGTGGCACTGTATCAAATGCCTTTGAAAAATCTAAAAAGACTACATCCACTGAGTTGCCCTGATCCAAGTTCCTACTAACCTCCTCATAAAAACTAATTAGATTGGTCTGACACGACCTTTCCTTCATTAATCCATGTTGACTGCTACCTATGATCCTGTTTAAATAGACATATTCTTGTATTCTGTCCCTTATTAACCCTTCTAAAAGCTTCCCAACTACAGAAGTGAGGCTCACTGGTCTATAATTCCCCAGATTTGCTCTAGATCCCTTCTTAAATATAGGTATCACCTCTGCTTTTCTCCAGTCATCTGGTAGAGACCCTGTAGTGAGTGAGTCTTTAAAGATTAGATATAATGGTTTGGCTATTACAGAACCCAGCTCCCTCAGTACCCTTGGATGTATTCCATCAGGACCTGGAGCTTTATTAACATTTATTTTCTCCAACCTCTTTTGTATTTCTTCCTGCGTTAAACAATTATTTAGTAAAGGTAGTGTAGCCCCATTATGTTGCAGTGTCCCAACCACTGGTACCTCCCTTGTGTAAACCGACGAAAAGAACCTATTTAGCTCATCTGCCTTTTCCTGGTCACTAATTATCAGATGGCCTGTGTCACATTGTAATGGTCCTATCGATTCCTTCCTGGCCTTCTTCCCATTAATATATTTATAAAATATTTTAGGGTTAGTCTTACTTTCCATTGCAACTGACTTCTCATTTTCTATTTTAGCCAATCTAATAGCCCTTTTGCAAGCCTTGTTGATTTCCTTATAGTCACATAAAGCTGCCTCTGTTCCCTCCTTCTTGTATAATTTAAATGCATATTTCTTTTTCCTCATCATGATCTTTAAGTCATTGTTAAGCCACATGGGATGTGATTTACTCCTATTCATTTTATTTCCACATGGTACATGCTGATGAGTATGTTTATTTAGTAAGGATTTGAATGTTGTCCATTTATTTTCAGTATTCTTCCCTGTAAGTTCTTTGTCCCAGTCTATATGTTGTATTGCTGCCCGTAGCCCATTAAAGTTAGCCCTTTTAAAACTCTGTTTAAAACTGTTGGCCCCTTACAACTCTGTTTTTTGTATTCAATCTCAAATGAGACTGTGTTGTGATCACTGTTCCCCAAGGGTTCCCCTATTTTTACATTTGATATTATATCAATATTACTTGTGATGACTAAATCCAAGATGGCCCCATTTCTAGTAGGTTCTTGTATTACCTGGGCTAGATAATGATCCCTGAGTGTACTCAAGAACCTGCTCCCCTTAGCTGAGCTGCTGGTCTCGTTTATCCAGTTTATATCAGGGTAATTAAAGTCTCCCATTATTAGAACTTGCCCATGCTTAGCTGCATTTCCAATCTGTCACAATAATTGTATTTCCTCACTTTCAGCTATATTTGGGGGTTTATAGCATACTCCCACCAATATGCATTTAGAATTAGCTCCTCCACTATTTAGCTCAACCAACAAGGATTCAATGATGCCGTTAGTGCCAGCATAAATATCTTCTCTGACTATAGGCTTAAATTCAGGCTTAACATAAAGACAGATCCCTCCTCCTCTTTTACCATTTCTTTTACCATTTCCCCTATCTTGCCTGAATAGGTTATAACCATCCAGATTAACAGTCCAGTCATGAGATTCATCCCACCATGTTTCCGTAATGCCTATTAAGCCCCATTTTTCTTGTACTGCTAATATTTCTAGCTCATCCATTTTCCCAGGCAAACTTCTTGCGTTTGCAATCATACACTTTATGTTGCTATGGCTCTGCTGATGTGAAGTGCCTGCCACTGTATTTGAGGCCCCTATTAATATCTCCCTACTTTCTATTGTAACCCTCCCCCCTTCTCCTCCCCCATGGGTAAATAATTCATCCCTTTCCCTCTCTACCCTATTTACCCCAATACTTCTATATAGTCCCTCCCCCCCACCTACAAGTTTAAAAACTCCCCCAGCCGTTTTACCATCCTATTCCCTAGCACAAAAGCGCCCTCATCATTAAGGTGCAATCCATCCCTGCTATAGAGATTGTACCCAAGTGAGAAGTCAGCCCAGTGCTCTAAAAACCCAAAACCCTCTGCACTGCACCACTTTTTTAGCCACGCATTAACCTCCCTAAGCTCCTTCTGCCTCCCTGGGCTAGCACGTGGCACTGGTAGTATCTCAGAAAATACTACCTTGGAGGTCCTTGTTTTAAGCTTATTCCCTAATTCTCTAAAATCATTCTTTAGGACGCTCCATCTTCCACTAACTTTGTCATTGGTACCAATGTGTACCAAGACCGCCGGTTCATTACCAGCCCCTCCCAATAATTTATCCACCCGATCCACAACATGCCGAACCCGAGCACCCGGGAGACAGCAAACTGTTCGATTGCTGGGATCTGGGTGACAAATTACCCTGTCTACCTTCCTAATAATAGAGTCCCCTACCACCAAAACATGTCTGTTGCTCTGCCTATTCTGCCCTCCCTCTCCTCCAGTAGAACTGTTCTCCCGGCTGTTAGAGGGAACAGCTCTATCTGGCATTGCCATTCCTGAATGGACATCCCCAACAGTTTCACTCAATCTGGCAAATCTGTTGGTGTTTGCCAACTCAGAACTGGCCTGCCTCCTCCTGTACCCCCTGATTCCCCTTCTAACTGTAACCCAGCTACCTCCCTGGCCATCCTCACTAGCCACAGCTCCTCCCTCCATACTAGGCCCAGCTAAACTGTGCTCCGTGAGCACCAACTCCCTTTCCAGTGGAGCAATATCACTAAGTGCTGCAATTCTCCTCTCCAGATCTTCAATTTGAGCTTCCAAAGAGGCAACGTGCTCACACCTGTCACAGAGGTATGGACCATGGATCATCTGTTCCAGTAGTGCATACATTTGGCAGGATGTACACTGAGTGAGGTTTCCACTGGACTGACTCATGATTATCAGTTACAAAAATACAGTGAGAAAACAAATCAATGTATTTGTATAAAGATTTATTTTCCACACCTTAAACCAAACAAAACAGAAACAATATGTACGTTTGTTTTCTGTTTTCTCTTATAATACCCCTTATTTGGATTTCCTCCTTTTATTTAATCTCCTACACACCAACTACACTTACACTAGAAATGATTGCAAGCTCCCAAGCTCTCCCTTGCCTTGTTAAAATAGACCCCGCCTACTTGCCTGTACAATGATAAAAGAGCACAGGATAGAAAACACGGTCCTGCCCCACAGAACCGATTCAACAGAAAACAACAAAATACACACAGATATAACTTACACAGCCCAAGCCACACCCACACTCACCTGTACTCTGATTATTGCAACAGACAGAAAACTCTGCACTGACTTAGAGCAGATTCAAACAGAACTCACACAATTTCACCCAGATATAACTTACACAGCCCAAGCCACACCCACTCTCACCTGTACTCTGATTAATGCAACAGACAGAAACTGTGCACTGACTTAGAGCAGATTCAAACCTGACCTCACACAAATGCACCTAGATATAACTACACAGGCCAAGCCACACCCACTCTCACCTGTACTCTGATTAATGCAACAGACAGAAACTGTGCACTGACTTAGAGCAGATTCAAAACAATATGTATTAACCTATTGCATACTAACTACTGCTCATTAGCTTACAGATATAGGAATGTGACACACATGTGATGTATGTGGATGTCCCATACCCCAACCATTGAAAAAACACTAACACAGAGATAAAGGTATAACAAAGCTTTATTTCATACACAAAGCACAATCAGAAATGGACAAGACTGTGCATTAAATCATGGGTGTGGTGTGGGTGGATCCCCGGAAGAGCAAGAGGCTTGTGGGGAAAAACGAGATACCTATAGGGGGTAATGTCATAGTCTAGAACAAGCACTTCACCACTGCAACCGGAATCTGATGAAAAAAAGGATCATCAGAAAATACTCTATTTAATTGAAGAAACCATTATTGTGCTTTGCACTTACAACTTGTCTAGATCTGCCTAATGAAACAGATGATTAAACCTCTGGACTGTGTAATCCAATCCAGTTTCAGACATGCAGTGTGTTCTCAAGACAAAAAGCTGAAAAAGTGGTAAAAAAAAGACAGAAGAGGATAAAAAAACAACAACATGCATGTACAGTATAGTGCTAAACTGTAATTATGTAATTGTAACAATATACCAACTCACCTGATTCCCATCTGCAAGCATTACTAACCATTAGCTAGTTCTCAGGTTAACTCACTGACCATGACCATTAATAATGATGTGTCATCTCGCAATAAATGCTTAGCTGTGACCAGAGTCAGTAGTCAAGGTGTACTATCACCTTCGCAATATGATATTGTTTCAATATCACTTACATCAGACCCAAGGATCTGTTCACAGACTTATATTGAGGTCAGGATCACATGCTTCACTAGTGCATATATTAACATATCATTGTGAGACTTTGCGAGTCCTCCGCAATAGCGGTATTAGTCTACATTTAAGCTAACAACAATCATGTCTTAGACATCTAGCTATATGATAGCTGTAGGATTGTGGGAGCTACATGTTAAGGGGGGCTGTCATTAAAGGAATGTCTATCTGAGAGGCACTGTTAAAACCTTAAACCCCACAAATTTCCTTCACAATGCTTGTAGATGCAGAAGATGCCTTCATGGATTTTAATTGTACCTAAAATACAACAAAACGTGCCTGGCCAGGTACGATTCAGTCATTAGGCGGTGCCTCCATCTCGCCTGGCCAGACTGCGCATGACCTCAGCATGAGCGGCGGAGATGCTGGCCTGGATCCCCCGAAGACACTCCATCTGCTGCCGCATGAGGGTCAGCATCACCGCCTGTGCAACCTGGCTTGATGTTGGGGATGGATGCTCCTGGGGCATGGCTTGGTAAGGAGGTGGTGTGGTGGTGGCTCAGTGGGGAGGATTTGGAGCCCCGGCTGGAGCCAGGCTCAATATGGGGGCGGTGGGGTTGGTGGGCCCGGTGGTGGTGGTTGCGGCCAGCCATACGTACTGCTGAGGGGAGGCGGAGGTGGGGTCTAGTCCAGCTGGTGAGTCTGGTAGGAAGGCCCTGGCGAGGTGCTGAGTCTCTGAATGGAACTGATGCCCTTGCCTATGGCTCACCACTGGACTCAGATCTCCTTGATGGTGAAAGATAGAGAATAAAAATATATGTTTTTAGTATGATGAATCATACATTGCTTTCTGTTCATTCCTAACTATCCGACAGCTAGGCTTGAATCTGGATGATTCTCCTAATTGCAACTTAGATTAGCTATCATTTGCTAGATATGATCTATTCTTTGGTTCTTGATCTTGATTGTTCTTGGCTCCTAACTCTATCTTGATTCCAGCTAACTGCATAGGCTGCAGTGGGCACACCCATTCATGGACTCTCTATTGCTTGATTACTCTTGTTGTGCCCAGGAATGACAGTGATTGGTCAGCTTCATACATTTAATGACACATCCATCTGTCCCTTGTAAATTCAATGGAGCAGACATGTCAGTGTCCTTGTTGGTCATCATGTACATGTGTGAGTGTGTGATGTACATGTGGTGGCATGCTGGTGTATGTGATATTCACATGAATTGGAGGCTGTGCCCTGCTGGGCCACCAGGCCTGAAGCTCCTGGCTGAGAAGGTCCTTGGCCACCGTCTCCCACTCATTTTAGCACACAGTCACTTGCTTGTATTCCTTGGCCATCATCCTCCTCACCTTGGCTCTGATGTTGTTAAAATGGTGCTTGATGGACCTCACATACCTTTGTGCTGTGCCCACTGCTGTTACCTCAGCCGCTCTGGCCTGACTTTCATGGCCACTGCAGGGATCACGGGGTGGCCACGGATGACACCAAGCAGGACCACACTCTCCTGGTGTGTGTAGTTCAGGGCCCTCTCCTTGCCCTTAGCTTCTTGCCCCCGCCAACTGTTGATGAGGTTCCTTGCCTCCAGGACCTGTCCCTGAGGACTGTCCCTCCCCCAAACTACCACTCCACAGATTAAGCCCCTCCCCCTCTGTCCCTGGTCTACATGTGCCTGTTGCTAGGGCCGCCCTGCCACCCCCCACCTCCTTCTACTCCTCCACCACTCCTCACCTCCTCCTCTCCTCTACCACTCCCCAGGGTCATCTCTCTCTCCTCTTTCTCCTCCTCACCCCTTTTCATCTCCTCCTCCCTCACATAACACTCCTACCTCCATTTAAATCCCTAAAGGTTTACAAGTGGATTTACCTTACAAGTAAAGGCTAATACATTGCAGAGTGCACAAATTGTCCCAGGGGAGAAGGCAGAAGAGTAGTGCTGTTCGAGTGAAAGTGTAGGAGTTTAAATAGGGGTAGGGTCTTCAGAGAAAAGGGAGGGCAGATTTATAGTGCAAAGGAGGAAAACTTTATAGAAATATATTATTTTATATTCTTTATTTTTCCCACTGAAATTTTAAAGACAATAATAATAATTATGAGTCAGTCCAGTGGCACCCTCCCCCAGTGGACATCCTGTCATATGTATGCAATACTGGAACAGATGATCCAGGGTCCATACCTCTGTGAGAGTTGTGAGCATGTTGCCTCTTTGGAAGCTCAAATTGGAGATCTGGAGCGGAGAATTGCAGCACTTAGTGATATTGCTCCACTGGAAAGGGGGTTGGCTCACTGAGCACAGTTAAGCTGGGCCTAGCATGGAGGGTGGGGCTGGGGCTAGTGAGGATGTCCAGGGAGGTAGCTGGGTTACAGTTACAAGGGGAAGCAGGGGGAACAGGAGGAGGCAGGCCAGTTCTGAGTTGGCAAACACCAACAGATTTGCCAGATTGAGTGAAACTGTTGGGGATGTCCATTCAGGAATGGCAATGCCAGATAGAGCTGTTCCCTCTAACAGCCGGGAGAACAGCTCTACTGGAGGAGATGGAGGGCAGAATAGGCAGTGCAACAGACAGGTTTTGGTTGTAGGGGACTCTATTATTAGGAAGGTAGACAGGGTGATTTGTCACCCAGATCCCAGCAATCAAACAGTTTGCTGTCTCCCGGGTGCTCGGGTTCGTCATGTTGTGGATCGGGTAGACAAATTATTGGGAGGGGCTGGAAATGAACCGGCGGTCTTGGTACATATTGGTACCAATGACAAAGTTAGTGGAAGATGGAGTGTCCTAAATAATGATTTTAGAGAACTAGGTAATAAGCTGAAGGCAAGGACCTCCACGGTATTATTTTCTGAGATACTACCAGTGCCACGTGCTAGCTCAGGGAGGCAGAAGGAGCATAGGGAGGTTAATGTGTGGCTAAAGATGTGGTGCACTAAGGAGGGGTTTGGGTTTTTAGAGCACTGGGCTGACTTCTCACTTCGGTACAATCTCTACTGTAGGGATGGATGGCACCATAATGATGAGGGAGCTTTTGTACTAGGGGATAGGATGGTAGAAAGGCTGGAGGAGTTTTAAAAACTAGTAGATGGGGGGGGAGGTACTAGATATAAGTAATGGGGTAGAAAGTGTAGAGGGTATAAGGAATGAATTAACAACTCATAGGGGAGGAGATGGGGGGAGGGGTAGTATAGTCAATAGGGAGGTAGTACTATGTAATTTAAGTACAGTGGCAGGAACTTTAGAACTACAGACTCATAACATAAGGTGTATGCTTGCTAATACCAGAAGCTTGCCAGGAAAAATGGGAGAGTTAGAATTATTAGCAATTAATGAAAAATGGTATTTAATAGGCATTACTGAAACGTGGTGGGATGAATCTCATGACTGGACTGTTAATCTGGATGGTTATAACCTATTTAGGAAAGATAGAGGCAATGGTAAATGAGGAGGAGGGATTTGTCTGTATGTTAAGCCTGAATTTAAGCCTATAGTCAGCGAAGATGTTTATGGTGGACCTAGTGATAAAGCTGAATATTTGTGGGTAGAGTTAAATAGCGGAGCAGCAAATTCCAAAAGAATATTAGTAGGAGTATGCTATAAACCCCCAAATATAGCTGAAAGTGAGGAAATACAATTATTGTTACAGATTTAAAATGCAGCTAAGAATGGTCAAGTTCTAATAATGGGAGTTTTTAATTACCCTGAAATAAACTGGATAAATGAGACCAGCAGTTCATCTAAGGGGAGCAGGTTCTTGAGTACACTTAGGGATCATTATTTGGCCCAGGTTGTACAAGAACCTACGAGAAATTAAGCTATCTTACATTTACTCATCACAAATAATATTGATATAGTATCAAATGTTGGAATAGGGCAACCTTTGGGAAACAGTGATCACAACACAGTCTCATTTAAAAGTGAATAAAAAAACAAAATTTTAAGGGGCCCACGAAAACTCTTAATTTTAAAAAAGTAGATTTTAACGTTCTAAGGGCAGCAATACAAAGTATAGACTGGGACAGAGAACTGTCGGTTAAAATCAATGACCATTAATGGACAACATTTAAATCCTTAATAAATATACATACACATCGGCATATACCGTGTGGGAATAAAAGTAAAAGGAGTAAATCCCATCCAATGTGGCTTAACAATGATTTAAAGATCAAGATACGGAGTAAAAAACAGGCATTTAAATTATACAAACAAGAGGGGACAGAGACTGCCTTACAGGAATACAAGGAAATTAACAAGGCTTGCAAAAGGGCGATTAGACTGGCTAAAACAGAAAATGAAAAATGAATTGCAAAAGAGAGTAAGACTAACCTTAAAATATTTTTTAAGTATATTAATGGGAAGAAGGCGAGGAAGGAAGCTATAGGAACATTAGAATGTGACACAGGCCCACTGATAATTAGTGATTAAGAAAAGGCAGATGAGCTAAATAGGTTATTTTCTTCGTTATACACAAGGGAGTTACCAGTGGTTGGGACACAGAAACATAATGGGGCTACACTACCTTTGCCAAATAATTGGTTAACACAGGAAGTAATCCAAAAGAGGTTGGAAAAAATAAATATTAATAAAGCACGGGTCCTGATGGAATACATCCAAGGGTACTAAGGGAACTGGTTTCTGTTATAGCCAAACCATTATATTTAATTTTACAAGATTCACTCAACACAGGGTCTCTACCACATGACTGGAGAAAAGCTGATGTGATACCTAGATTTAAAAAGGAAGCAAGAGCAAATTCAGGGAATTATAGACCAATGAGCCTCACTTCTGTAGTGGGGAAGCTTTTAGAAGGCTTAATAAGGGATAATATACAAGAATATGTATATTTGAATAGGATTATAAGTAGGAGTCAACATGGATTTATCAGAGATAGGTCATGTCAAACAAATCTAATTAGTTTCTATGAGGAGGTTAGTAGGAACCTGGATCAAGGCAACTCAGTGGATGTAGTCTTTTTGGATTTTGCAAAGGCTTTTGATACAGTGCCACATGGGAGACTATTGTGCAAACTAAGAGATACAGGTGTTGCAGTAAATATCTGCTCATGGATTGAGAGCTGGCTAAAAGACAGGAAGGGCTGTTGTCAATGGAACATATTCCGATTGGACTAATTTGGTAAGTGGAGTTCCTCAGGGTTCAGTATTAGGTTCTCTCCTTTTTAACATATTTATTAATGACTTAGAGGTAGGATTGGAGTGTGGTGTCTCCATTTTCGCTGATGACACGAAGTTGTGCAAGGTAATTAAATCAGATAGTGATGTGCTTTCCCTCCAAAGGGATTTACATAAAATTGAGGGATGGGCATCTAAATGGCAAATGAGATTTAATACGAATAAATGTAAAGTTATGCATCTGGGAAGGAAAAATAGCCATGCAATTTATAATCTTAATGGAGCAAATCTAGGTGTATCAGATATTGAACGGGATTTGGGAGTGCTTGTGGACAACCACCTAGGTAACAGTGCTTAAAGCCAAGCAGCAGCTGCAAAGGCAAATAAAATATTAGCATGTATTAAGAAGGGTATAGAAGCCAGGGTAGCAAATATAATTCTGGCACTATACAAATCTCTAGTACGCCCTCATTTGGAATATGGAGTACAATTTTGGGCACCACTTCATAAAAAAGGACATTTTAGAGCTGGAAAAGGTACAGAGAAGGGCAACAAAACTAATAAGGGGAATGGAGGGGCTAAGTTATGAAGAAAGACTAACCAAATTAAACTTATTTACTCTAGAAAAAAGCAGTCTAAGAGGAGATATGATTACCTTATATAAATACATCCAGGGTCAGTATAAAGATTTGTCAAGGGAGCTTTTTGTGCCAAGAGGTTTTCAACTGACAAGAGGACATCCCTTGAGGTTAGAAGTAAAAAGATTCCACCTTAAAGAAAGAAAAGGGTTCTTCACAGTAAGTAATCTGTGGAATTCTCTACCAGAGGAGGTGGTGACAGCTGATTCGATAGATAACTTTAAAAGGGGACTGGATTTATTTTTAATTAAAAAGGGAATTCAGGGTTTTCAGGGTTATCATGTGTAACGGAGCTGGAACACGCAGTCCAATATCTCCGCTGGTATACGGTAAAATACTCAAGAAACGCTACAGTTTCACCATTCCCGACCTCCCATATTGGACGACACACAATTTGGGAGTCAAATGAATACTGACTTTATTTACCTTTACAGAAATATTTATACATCTCTTTGGCCACAGGTAATACACATATAGAACAATAGGTGGGGTCACACCTCCCAGGGACTAGCCGGCTACTTTGATTCAATAACAGACATTGATAAGATAATGCTTCTCTTTGTTCCGTCCCTCACAATGTGAACACTTTACACAATAGGGCTCTCCTGCCTCTAGGAGACCCTAATAGGATTATGTATTATGCTAGGTGTCTGTAATATTCTGAGCTAATATCCTGCAGAGCATCAACCAACATACATATAATATAACAGTAGGATCATATTTTAACCAAGAATTAAATAACCATAAACAGGGTAAAACAGTGATGGGTTCCGCTACACACCTCCCCCGTGACCATAAGGCGGCATACACGGTCTGATCCCAACGGATCGGCCTGGGGATGTCCGGACAAAAGTATTTGTTGGTCAATTCTCTAGTTTGAAAACCCATCAGCATTACTGCAATTCACATTTACTCACATTTCCCATATCCCCAGATAGCTGGGATCTGAGCGCACAAAACTCCCGAATAGCGCTCAGATCCTCTTCACCCAGTTCAATTGCCATGTAGCTACAGTCTTTCCCATAGTCTTTCATTATATGAATGGGCTTCATGGCACAGTTATCTGGGGTATCATGGTTCATACAGGGCAAGTACAGAATGACCCCCCTGTATGTAAAGGGCCAGATTGAGTGACATAGACTCTGGTATGGCCGAACCTTGGTTCCAAAGGGTAATATGTACCAGGGCCATAGTCGCAGGGCAGGAGGCTGGCAAACAGTCCTCTCCAAGCCAAAGTGGCGAAGGGCACTTCGTCACACATCTCCCCTTTGGGGGGAAGTCTAACCAGGCACCTGGATATTTCGCTGGGGTGATGGGGCAACACGCTGAGGGGACTTGAGGGGCAGAGGCCAGCGGCACTCTGCCCTGATGCCAGCTCTTCCGCTGGTATAACCTGCAGGACATCCTGCTCTGTACAAGGGACAAAGGGAGGGCAGAGGCCGACTGCACTCTGCCCCACTGTCAGCTCTTCTGCCGGGGCACTTGGGACATATTCCGGCTGAGTAGCCAGGGAAAGGTGTGGGTCAGTGGGGGTTAACATTTCCTCTGTTAACCCTGGGGCCACATTAGAAGTTAGCTGGGGAGGGGAATTTGTACTTACCCCCTCCTCCGGTTGTCCCAGTGACGGTAGTTGGGGATCTGGACAGGCTGTGGGCGCAGAGACCATGGTCCCATCTGCGCCGTCTGGGAGATTGGTGTCTCCCCTGGTTAGGGTAAGCTGTCGCTGGGGGGGGGAGGGCGACATCTTCAGCTCCCTGGGGTTCACACTGCCGCTGGGTGGGAAGGACAACACCTTCTGCCCCCTGGGGTTCACACGGCCGCTGGGAGGGAAGGACGACACCTTCTGCCCCCTGGGGTTCACACGGCTGCTGGGGGGGAAGGACGACACCTTCTGCCCCCTGTGGTTAACACTGCCGCTGGGGGGAAAGGACGACCCCTTCTGCTCCCTGGGGTACACACTGTCGCTGGGGAGGAAGGACGACACCTTCAGCTCCCTGGGGTACACACTGCCGCTGGGGAGAAAGGACGACACCTTCAGCTCCCTGGGGTACACACTGCCGCTGGGGGGGAAGGACGACACCTTCGGCCCCCTGGGGTACACACTGCCGCTGGGGAGAAAGGACGGCACCTTCTGCTCCCTGGGGTACACACTGCCGCTGGGGAGAAAGGACGGCACCTTCTGCTCCCTTGGGTACACACTGCCGCTGGGGAGGAAGGACGACACCTTCAGCTCCCTGGGGAACACACTGCTGCTGGGGAGGAAGGACGACAACTTCCGCTCCCTGTGGTTCACACTGCCGCTGGGGGGGGGGAGGACGACACCTTCGGCCTCCTGGGGTACACACTGTCGCTGGGGAGGAGAATTAGTTGGAGTATTCCACGTGGAGCGGTTTCTGTTTCTGGGACAATCTCTCTGCATGTGGCCCTGCTGGTTACACGTGTGGCACCTGATGTACCGTGGAGGGGTTTGGTAGTTCCCACCACCCGGACGCAGTGCTGGGGGGGGGGGGGTTAATGGTGGGAGGTGGGTTAGCAGCTCCCAAGATGGACCGCTCCCGTGCCCGCTGCATTTCCATTATGAATTTGTGGACATCTGTCATTGACCATTCCAAGGTTTTTATGGGAAGCGTACCTGGGAAAAAGGCCAGTCTGCTTTGGAGTTCTCTTTTAAACTCCGTCTGTGGGGTAATAAGAGGTACTGTAACCATGAGTTCCTTTCTGTCTGCATCCCTGTAGTCCGCAGCCGCCTCCTCCTCCTCATGATGGAACGCTGTCTGAAAACTAGCCGGTTCCATCCTGCTGTAGCCAGGGGCGCTGTACGAATACTAGCGTTGCCCTCAATTTGTACTCCAAGGAATGGTGTCTCCTGTAGCTGTCCTTCTGACCGCGGGAACAATTCCGCCACTTGCCAACAAATGTAACGGAGCTGGAACACGCAGTCCAATATCTCCGCTGGTATACGGTAAAATACCCAAGAAGCACTACAGTTTCACCATTCCCGACCTCCCATATTGGACGACACACAATTTGGGAGTCAAATGAATACTGACTTTATTTACCTTTACAGAAATATTTATACATCTCTTTGGCCACAGGTAATACACATATAGAACAATAGGTGGGGTCACACCTCCCAGGGACTAGCCGGCTACTTTGATTCAATAACAGACATTGATAAGATAATGCTTCTCTTTGTTCCGTCTTTCACAATGTGAACACTTTACACAATAGGGCTCTCCTGCCTCTAGGAGACCCTAATAGGATTATGTATTATGCTAGGTGTCTGTAATATTCTGAGCTAATATCCTGCAGAGCATCAACCAACATACATATAATATAACAGTAGGATCATATTTTAACCAAGAATTAAATAACCATAAAACAGGGTAAAACAGTGATGGGTTCTGCTACATCATGGATAATTAGAGAGGCAGTATTGATCCAGGGAGAAGTCCGGTCGCCGGTGTCTGGGATCAGGAGGGATTTGATTTTTTAATTTTTTTTTATTAATACAACTAATTAATTAATAGTTAATCCGCATATTGCAGATCGGAGGAGATCTTGAAAGGTTGAACTTGATGAACTGAAGGTCTTTTTTCAACCTTAAATACTATGGCCCTCATTCAATTGCGATTTGGCCAATTGAATAGGGCTCTAAATAAGCACACAGCATATTTTTTTAAAATAAGTTTTTAGTTAGTGAAAACCTTGCTTTTGTTTAGAGGTTTACTAACTAAAATCTTCTTAAAAAAAAATTATGTGCTTATTTAGACCCCTATTCGACTGGCCAAATTGCAATTCAATGAGGGCCAATGTGACTATGTAACTATGTAACTATGAATATAAAGATAAAGAAAAAAAAGAAAAAAATGTGTATATTATGTGTATTTAATAACTGTTGGGGGATGGGATGGGTACGTAGGTCTATGTGTGTCTATGTGTGTTCTTTAAATTATGTGTATTGCAATTATGTGTGATCTATAAATATGTGGAATCAATGAGTAAGTGTAAAATAGTAAATAGTATAAGATAAATCAACAAAACTGCAAATTACTGCTCTCAAAATACTCCTGCGCTCTCTCTCTCTCTCTCTCTCTCAAAAACCTCCAACTCCGGGACCTGCTTGCCACTTCTGAAGAAAATACAACACAGTCAAGACTGCTTTCTATTGTCGGAGAGGCCTGAGTCGCACAATATGTTATACCGTGATTGGATCGTAACAGAGGATCGCATCTTGGGCAGCCTATTAACAGTTTGCAACAGGAGGGGTTTACAGGCTTGAGACTTTGCCCCATAACTTGAGGCCTTGCTCAATTGAATAGCTCAGAGATGAACGGGAGCCCATAGCATGGCCACAGACATATGGCCTAGTTCCCCCGAGATGCGGGCGTTGCAATTGAATTGGGCCCAAAGTCAGCCTGATTAAGTTCAGGAGGGACTAGATATCCTTCCAAAATCCTATTAAACATATTAGTTAGATGAGGTGCAAGTAAGTCTAAGAATTTGTTATAGTATAGATTAGAAAACCCATCTGGGCCTGGGGCTTTTACATTTTTTATGACCCTTTTAACTTCCAATTCATTAAAGGAATCTTTTTCTAGAGTAGTAAGAGAAGGATGGTAACAACAGTCAAGAATGGGAGTAATTTCTGTGTCCAATATCTGAGATGAAGAGGTATAAAGTTTTTGAAAAAAGGGCTGTAACTTTGCCCAATGGAGTTTTAATTCTGAAAATGTTTGATTTTAAACATTTTCCTTTAAGTTTTCTAGCTAGTAAGGATTTTGGTTTGTTAGCTTGAGAGTAAAATTTATGTTGCATCCACCTCAGCTTTCTCTGTATGGTTTGATAAAACAAGATCTAGTCCAGATCTAGTTTTGTCAATGTTTTGGTGTAATTTGATAGTTGTTTTTTCTAATTTCTCTAAATCTTTTCTGAGGTGAAAATATTTTTTATGGGTGGAAGCTACTTTAATACCAGATCCTCTAATGAAGACTTTGTGAACTGCCCATACCCATCCAATATCAGATTCTGTGTCATTATTAGTTGAGAAAAACAACTCAAAGTCTTGTGCAATATAGTCTCTGAATTTCGGATTAGATACCAACATCTCATTCAGCCTCCATGAGAGTGGTCTGACCAGAGGTGTATATCCGCTTTGTTGTGAAGGTCTAGGAGGATGGAATCTAAGATTATGGTGTCTATTCTAGAGTATGAATTACTGGTCAACATCATTTTTCTGGCATAAAGTTTTCCAATGGTATTAAGGTAATTTTGGGTGCCAATTCCAATTAACCAAATCAGTTTTTGTCTATCACATCAAGTTTTTGAGATATCAAAAATTGCATTTTCAATAAAAACAGCAAATTTATGCCCATATACGAAGAACTAAACAGACATACAGACAAGAATAAGATAAGATACAATATACAATAATAATGAAACAAACATTAAATGAGCCGTAGCAGAAAGTTGTGAGAGCGACTGCATATAAATGTGCGTGAATGCATATTACCATGGAAGAATAGAGATGTGAAGATAAGAAAAATATGTTCAATAAGGTAAATTAACAATAGTGATGTTACATCTGCATAAACTACCTCTTCTTTGATGATCTCTGATGTACAGCTTGTGGAATGTCTCTCATCAAGGACCAGCAGTAATCTGCCATCATGTCGGAGTCCCATCGGCCTTGGTAACGTTCTTCCATAACTTTAATGTCTTGATGAAAGCGTTCACCTTGCTCTTCGCTCACATGACCCAAGTTCTCTGGAAAGTTGGCCAAGTGACTGTGTACCGTAAGTAGTAAACCTTGATGCTCATTCTACATCCAAGTGCTTGGAAACTCAAGAGCAGCTCCTCCACAATCTCTCGATAGTTGTCCGCTTTTCTGTTCCCAAGGAAATTCCGCACCACACCAGAGAATGCATTCCAAGCTCTAGCCTCTGCCACAGTCAATGTTGTAACAAAGTGTGGATCCCTGGTGAGTGTTCTTATTTGAGGGTCATCAAATATTCCTGCCCTTTTCTTCTCTGCACTAAGCCTTGAAAAGGTTGAACATATATAGTCTCCAGTGTAATCAAGAGCTTTGAAAAAATTGTATCGTTAACCCATGTTTTATGTGCAGTGCGGAAAATACAATTTTATTCCTATCAACCAAGAGACTCATTCTTGATGTTCTTGTCACCAGGCATCAAACTGATTCTTGGTGGCCAGGTCTTTTTCACCCAGTGTTCTAATGTAACCCTGATGTCCCAGTAGCACAGGAAACAAGGGTATATGGTGTTACCTCCTTGCTGTCCCAACCAAAAATTAACCATTTTCAAATCAACACAAATTACCCATCCAACAACATGGTATTCCAATCTATCCAGAATTGTCTTGATGTTGGCATACTCTTCTTTCATTTGTACAGAGTGTCCTATTGGGATGGAACCATATATATTTCTGTTGTGCAGTAACACACATTTCAAACTCCTTTTACTACTGTCAATAAAAAGTCTCCATTCACTTGAATCATATGTGGGCAGTCCCATATTGAGAAGAAGCCCTTCAACATCATTACAATAAACAAGTTGACCATCTGAATGGAAGTACTTTCGCAGTGCAGCTTCTCTGTTACAATAAAAGGAGACACTAGTGCCAGGTCTTGCAGCCTGGAAGCCAAAAATGTAGCAGACTGCTTTGGCAAAAAGAAATCCCTTACCAGATCATTCAATTCAGGCTGACTAAACAGCAATTTTATCAGAAGCTGCAACAGATTGCGTATATTCGGTCAGACCATCATTCTCATCATCTGTAGAAGCAGGTAAACTGAGGGTTTCAACATCAGTCTATGGTACCTCAGTAAATACAAGCACAGGTATTTCCTCACTGTTCAACTGGTCGTCTGGCAGATGGGGTATCTGGGTATTGTAAGTGGTGTTTTTTTGTCTTATTGAAACCTTTTACAGTAACAAGGCAGAAGTAGCAGTCATCCAAATAGTTTGTTGGTTCTCGCCAAACCATTGCACACCAAACTTCAGCTTAGCATTCTTTCCTTTAGACCATGATTGCAAAGTTTCAACACAGGTTTTGTCCAATTTTTGTCCTGGTCTCGCAGTCGTACTTTAAAGTAGGCAAGATACACCTTCTTGACAAAGATATTGATGTTGCGTCTTTGACCCTGCAAAGTGAAGCTGCCACAGATGTAGCAGAAGATATCTGCGTCATTACGGCATTTCCTGCTTTCGATTGTTGTAGCCATTGTTAGATCACGACCTGCAGATGAAAAATATTACATACATGTGGATATCTACATAAAATCATATTATAAACAAACTATCCTACAAATACAACACCATATTTTATCACTAAAGCAGTCACTGTTTGCAACAAATTACAATCATAAGTGACAAAGAGTTAATTTCGAATACAACTAGTGAAAATGGGGTTTGCTGATAGCATACAAATGAGATGTGACAGAGCAAATCTGAGTGCTGCCAGCACTGGGGAGCTACAGTTCATTGAGGGAACCATGAATGCCAACATGTACTGTGACATACTGAAGCAGAGCATGATCCCCTCCCTTCAGAGAATGGGCCAGAGGGAAGTATCCCAACCACACCTCCAAGACGACCACTGCCTTGCTTAAGAAGCTGAAGGTAAAGGTAATGGACTGGCTAAGCATGTCACCAGACCTAAACCCTATTGAGCATCTGTGGGGAATCCTCAAATGGAAGGTGGGGGGAGTGCAAGGTCTCTAACATCCACCAGCTCCATTATGTCATTATGGAGGAGTGAAAGAGGACTCTAATGGCAAACTGTGAAGCTCTGTGAACTCCGTCTCATGAGGGTTAAGGCAGCGTTAGAAAATAATAGTGGCCACACAAAATATTGACACTTTGGGCCCAATTCAGACATTTCCACTTAAGGGTGTACTCACTTTTGTTGCCAACAGTTTAGACATTAATGGCTGTGTGTTGAGTTATTTTGAGAGGACAGCAAATTTACACTGTTATACTTACTACTTTACATTGTACCATAGTGTCATTTCTTCAGTGTTGTCACATGAAAATAAATAATAAAATATTTACAAAAATGTGAGGGGTGTATCTTACTTTTGTGAGATACTGTATTTGACGCGGCCCTGGGTTGACCTATCTATTTGGGAGTTCAAAGCTAGATTGAGGTCCCCCCCAATACTATCTTACCTACATCCACATATTTAATGTAATAGTTTGATTAATGTTTTTTGAGGCACAGTAGTCGGGGAAATAATAGGCACACATGCGAGCCTCGGGAAGCGAGGCTAAGCAGCCGCTCATCTGTGAACCTCGCGAAGCAAGGTGAGCAGTTGAGGCACGTAACTATGGGCACCCTTCAATTGCAAATCCGTAATTGCCTATAACCGGAAATATTGGCTGCAGGTTACATTTCAAAACATTTAAACTTATTCAAGTGTCTCTAGCTCGCAACTGCCTTCCAAAGCTTCCACACTGAAACCATGTGCTCATAATAGGAATTCAGGGGGCGTGATCATATGATCTGACTATATTTAAGCAAGCACGTAATCTACTTCTTAGACACAGCCAATCGTAAATGAGACCGTCATCATGGCGTCAGTAAAACATGGAGTTTATACAAAAATTCATTAGTGTTTAGAAGTAAAATTTGGGATCAGACTCACAATCCAGCAATGTAGAAATCAATGAAAAATAATTAAATCAACTGTTCTAGTCTATGTGGGGTCGATGATATGTATTAACCCCTTGATTCCCGAGATCAATAAAAAACGGAAATAAAAGTCAAAAATAATAATTTTTTTATTGCAGATTCGCAAGCTTGAGACTGTTGTGCAATTAATTTTAATGCATTTCCATGCGTTCCCAGTATTTTAATGTGTAGTAGAGTGTGTTTAATAGCAGATGTCAGAATTATAGCCACATTAAATTCAAAGCCCGTAAGTGCAATGTGAGCCCCGCAACGGCTGCGGGCTTGAAATTTGGCTGAGTTACAGAGCTATTAAATTCGAGCAGGGAGCGAGTTATGGGCTTGCATCTCAAGCCCGTAAATCCTTTCAACGCACGCAAGCTGTTAGGGGGACGGAGGGTTACTGAAGGCACAAGTAACATCTTTTTACCGTCCTATCCTTCCTTTCTTTTTTGAAGTGTGTGGAGCATAATGGTATGTACTGGAGTTAAAAGGTAAGAGTCTGTAGAGCAGGAATTAATCCTACAATGATGCTAGCAAGCGTATTTTTCGCTATGCAATGGTGTACTGTTCACCATTCCCTTTAGAACACTTACCACTTCTACTTCAGTACTTTATAAGATGTCAATTGCCTTCTTTTCTATGTATTATTATATTTGTACATAGAGTGTTTTTCTATTTTTTCCATTTTCCCTTATCACTTTTTTCTATTAGTATTTTTCTATTTCCCTTATCTTTGATATAGTCCTATGATTGTCTAAACAGATGTATGAGGACTCCCTAAGAAGGATATAAGGATATACGAGTAATGCTTAGCGTTACTTACTCTGGAATCCTTACACATTTACAATTAATTCTATATCTACAGCATAGAGACATATCCCTGTAAGTCACCTTAGTGATCCCCTAGAGACTCCTGCTATAAGGAAGAATATTTGTTTTCTTTTTGATTGATATTAATTATTCTAGACTATGACATTACCCCCTGTAGTTATCCCCTTTTTTCCCACAAGCCTCTTGCTCTCCCGGGATCCTCCCACACCACACACATGATATTAATGCATAGGCTTGACCGTTTCTGATTGGGCTCTGTGTATGAAATACAGGTTTGTTATTCCGTTCTAAACGTGTCAGTGTGTTTTCAATGGTTGGGGTTATGGGACATCCACATACATCACATTAGTGTCACATTCCTATATCTGTAAACTAATGAGCCCTAGTTAACATGCAATAGATCAATACATATAAAAATAATAATAATCATAATAACATTAGATATCAAGTAATAATATAACATATATGATCAATATAAAGGGTTAATACACATGCACATGTCCAGTTAGTGATATTGTGGAGTATCAACATTCCCCTGAGGGCCTGGTAGGAATATGACAGGTGATACTGGAGTGGGTTGCCAGCTCCTTCTCTAGTGGAGTTTGTCTGACTTCTCTGCTATGATGTGCCCACCTACAGTGGCCCTACATGGTGTAGCTCACCGCATCATTGAAGTAAACAAGCCCTTTTACTACCACCACTTTGCAATGCTGAAGGGGACTATGGGAACATACACCACACTAATCTACTCTAAACCATCAAGAGGGGGCCACAAAAACACATGGAGGCTGTGCAGAGTCACGAGCATCAACAGCCAACTCATCTCCATCAGGGCTAATCTCTGCTACACACATCCTAAATAGTGGTGGTGAAGGGGCTTGTGTACTTGAATGAAGATGTGTGCTATACTATTGTAACCATAGAAGTTGAAACTGTTCAAGGACTATATTTACATAGGAATTTATTGTTTAGTCATTCAGTTGTGACCAACTCTCAATGACCCTATGGACAGCAGCACGTCAGGCACATCTGTCAGCCACTGCCTCTTCAAGCTCCATCAAGCTCACATTCATAGCTTTAATGGCCCCTTTCATCTCCGCCTCTGCTGTCCTCTTCTTCATGTACCTGCAATCTTCTCATCAGAATAGAGGTGTTTAATAACATAGGCATTTGTTGTTGTTTAGTCCTTCAGTTGTGTCCGACTCTCGGTGATCATATGGACACAGCATGAGAGGCACATTCGTCTTTGTTTCTGGTTGTGCTTCATATGGCTTTCATGGCAAAGGTATAGGAGTGAGTTGCCAGTTCCTTTTCCAGTGGACCGCATATTGTGTGATCTGTCTGCTATGCCCTGCCATCTTGGGTGACCCAACATGGTATAGCTCACAGCTTCATTGAGGTACTCAAACCCCTTCACCATGACAAGGTAGCGATCCAGAAGGAATAAAGAGGTTCAAACCAATTAAGTAATACAAAAATATTTGGAGTCATTTTATTTGTTTATTTTGCCTTGGTGTTATAAGATATATGTGATATGTGATTCACAGAAAATAGTTAATCAATGTAACATTGAACTGAATTTACAGGTGTATTCTCTTATGAAACAATCATATTACAGCTAGTGATGTCGCGAACATCAAATTTTCTGATCGCGAACAGCGGATGCGAATTTCATCAAATGATCGCGAACGACGAACATCAGCGAACCGCCATAGACTTCAATGGGCAGGCGAATTTCAAAACCCACAGGGACTCTTTCTGGCCACAATAGTGATGGGAAAGTTGTTTCAAGGGGACTAACACCTGGACTGTGGCATGCCAGAGGGGGATCTATGACAAAACTCCCACGGAAAATTACATAGTTGATGCAGAGTCTGGTTTTCAGCCATAAAGGGCATAAATCACCTAACATTCCTAAATTGTTTGGAATAACATGCTTTAAAACATCAGGTATGATGTTGTATCGATCAGGTAGTGTAAGGGTTACACCCGCTTCACAGTAACAGACCAATCTCCCCGTTTAATGCACCGCAAACAACCGCAAACAGTCCCTTTGCACAACCGCAAATCCCCATTTGCACAAGGTTGGATACCAAGCTAGCCATGTCCGGTTCCTTGTCCTCACTGATGTCATTGAAGGTCTCTTCCTCCACCCAGCCACCAAGGGTCCCCGAAAGGTGACAACAAGCCCCCTGGGACGCCTGCTGTGTTTGGTCTTCCACCTCCTCAAAGCCACCTTCCTCCTCTGACTACTCTACTTCAGACTTCTCTCTCTGCGTTGCCTCTGTCTGCGTTATTATAAGGTGTGTACTGTTAAGTAGTACTATTCCTATCGGTTTAATCCCTGTTACGTCCACTATTAGGGGATGTGTATATGGCATTGATTTTTGGAACAGGGAGATGGAAAAAGATGCTTGGTCGGACCTCCTACTTCGAATTTGGGGCACTGCACGTGCAATGTAATGTGCCACCAGATAGGAGTGGTGTATTAAGTTGTACTATTTATTCCTATCAGTTTAATACCTGTTACGTCGCCTATCAGGGGACGTGTATATGGCATGGATTTTTGGAACAGGGAGATGGAAAAAGATGATTGGTCGGACCTCCCACTTCAAATTTGGGGCACTGCACGTGCAATGTAATGTGCCACCAGATAGGAGTGGTGTATTAAGTTGTACTATTTATTCCTATCAGTTTAATACCTGTTACATCACCTATCAGGGGACGTGTATATGGCATGGATTTTTGGAACAGGGAGATGGAAAAAGATGCTTGGTCGGACCTCCTACTTCGAATTTGGGGCACTGCCCATGCAATCTAAGGTGCCACCAGATAGGAGTGGTGTGTTCAGTTGTACTATTTATTTCTATCAGTTTAATACCTGTTACGTCACCTATCTTTCCTCCCAATAGCACATTCTATATGTCATCAACCAGCCTGGGTGTATTTAGAGAACCACACTTTAAGGCCCTTAACCTGGTATAAGGTGGCTTGGCTATCAGAATTGCCCCAGAGCCTTAAAAACTCGCCAAACCCCCTAATAAGACACTCACTATCATACTGGAAATGGGCCAAGAAACACACGGGTTTGTTCCCTGGATCCACCCAAATGACCCCAATTCTTGACCACCCTCAGGCCCCGAAACACATGAGCACAACATCACAACACTGGTGGAGGTCAAGGAAACTAGATAGACTGGGAGACTGGTTAGTAAAGGGCCAGATGCTCACCTATGAGGAACTGAGGGACAAGCATGAGCTACCGCTGTCAGAACATTACAATTACTGTAGGCTGAGGCATTTCACACACTCCCTGACCCAGAAACAGGGGAAACCGGTCTTAAATTGGTTCTCCAAAATTTGTAAAGATAAACCTCTATCAAGGGGGATCATTGGGTCGCTTTACAAATATAAAACATTTGTTACTGGTTGAAGCGACACTGGGGGAAGGACCGGAGTGGGGGAGCCCTGGAGACCCTTCAGAAGCAACCGGAGGCAAAATCATCCCAGGAAAGGAGAGGTCGCTTACTGAAGCCTGCCCTAGGGTAACCCAAGGGTGATTGCCCAGGTTAGATATTGTAAATAATAAGCTAATACTGCTGGAGGGATGATAGCTAATAGGACTTTGGTGTTTCCTGCAGATATACTCTTTACTATTGTCTGTTTTACCATGTTTTAGGTATCTCTTAAATTGCAATCACAGTAAAAAAAAAGAAAAATTATTAACCTAAAAAGTAAAAATAAGAAGGAATAGCCAGCTAACTTTCACAAAATGTCTTTATTGTAAATATGTATTTTTGCACAACTGTTATGCAAGACTGTTCAAAAATACTTTATTTTTCATTACATGCTGTACGCCTTCTGACAATAAAAAAATTGAAATGCAAAAATTAGGTACTGTTGCAGCGACCAGAAAAATTGATGTTAGTTTGCCAATCAGAAAGTGCCCTAAAACATTGCATCTTGAACCCTAGTTGGTAGCGGATAAGTCACGCAAGTCATCCGGCATTCAGGGATAGAATACAGCAGCATGTGGACCATTATTAGCTGAAGGCAGCTCATCTATCAGGCCTTTTTTAATCGAATGTATCGCCCACTGTCAGTCCCTTCGGGATCCATCCCTCATTCATCTTAATAAAGGTGAGGTAATCTAGACTTTTTTGACCTAGGCGACTTCTCTTATCAGTGACAAAACCTCCTGCTGCACTGAAGGTCCTTTCTGACAGGACACTTGAAGCGGGGCAGGACAGAAGTTCTATGGCAAATTGGGATAGCTCAGGCCACAGGGCAAGCATGCACACCCAGTAGTCAAGGGGTTCATCGCTCCTCATAGTGTCGATATCTGTAGTTATGGCGAGGTAGTCTGTTACCTGACCGTCGAGTCGTTCTCTGAGGGTGGACCCCGAAGGGCTGTGGCGATGCATAGGACTTAAAAAGCTCTGCATGTCCTCCATCAACAACACGTCTGTAAAGCGTCCTCTCCTTGCCGGCGTGGTCGTGGGAGGAGGAGGATTATGTTCACCTCTTCCGCTGTTAGATTGCCGTTGTGCTGTGACATCACCCTTAAACGCTGCGTAAAGCATACTTTTTAATTTATTTTGGAAGTGCTGTATCCTTTCCGACTTGTGGTAATTCGGTAACATTTCAGGCACTTTCTGTTTATACCGGGGGTCTAGTAGCGTGGACACCCAGTACAGGTCGTTCTCCTTCATCCATTTTATACGAGGGTCCCTCAACAGGCACGACAGCATGAAAGACCCCATTTGCACAAGTTTGGATGCCGAGCTAGTCATGTCCCGTTCCTCGTCCTCAGTGATCTCACTGAAGGTATGTTCTTCCCCCCAGCCACGTACAACACCACAGGTACCAGATAGGTGACAACGAGCACCCTGGGATGCCTGTTGTGGTTGGTCTTCCTCCTCCTCCTCAAAGCCACATTCCTCCTCTGACTCCTCTTCCTCACAATCCTCTTCCAGCGTTGCCGCAGGTCCAGCAAGCGATGCTGATAAGGCTGTTTCTGGTGGTGATGGTGATCACAACTCTTCCTCTTCACGCTCATCTACGGCCTAATCCAGCACTCTTCGCAGGGCATGCTCCAGGAAGAAAACAAATGGTATGATGTCGCTGATGGTGCCCTGCGTGCGACTGACCAGGTTTGTCACCTCCTCAAAAGGACGCATAAGCCTACAGGCATTGCGCATCAGGGTCCAGTAATGTGGCAAAAAAATCCCCAGCTCCGCAGAGGCTGTCCTAGCACCCCGGTCATACAATACTCGTTAACAGCCTTTTCTTGTTGGAGCAGGCGGTCGAACATTAGGAGTGTTGAATTCCAACGTGTCGGGCTGTCTAAAATCAAGCGCCTCACTGGCATGTTGTTTCGCCGCAGGATATCTGTAAAGTGCGCCATGGTAGTGTAGGAATGCCTGAAATGGGCACACACATTCCTGGCCTGCTTCAGGGTGTCCTGTAAGCCTGGGTGCTTATGCACAAAGCATTGTACAATCAGATTATACACATGTGCCATGCACTGCACATGTGTCAACTTGCCCAAATTCAATGCCGCCAACAAATTTCTTCCGTTGTCACAAACCACTTTGCCAATCTCCAGTTGGTGCGGAGTCAGCCACTGATCCACCTGTGCGTTCCGGGCGGACAGGAGTGCTGGTCCGGTATGACTCTCTGCTTTCAGGGAAGTCAACCACAAGACGGCGTGACACTGCCGTATCCGGGATGTGGAATAGCACCTGTGAAGCTGGGGTGGTGCCGTTGATGTGGAGCAAGACATAGCAGCAGCAGAAGAGGACTCAGCCGAGGAAGTTATGGAAGAGGATGGAGTAGGAGGAGTAGAGGAGGTGGCAGCAGGCCTGCCTGCAAGTCGTGGCGGTATCACCAACTCCTCTGCAGAGCCACGTATTCCATGCTTGGCAGCCATCACCAGGTTTACCCAATGCACAGTGTAGGTGATATACCTGCCCTGACCATGCTTTGCAGACCAGGTATCCGTGATCAGATGGACCCTTGCCCCAACACTGTGTGCCAGAGATGCCATTACTTCCTTTTGCACAATCAAGTACAGGTTGGGGATTGCCTTTTGTGCAAAGAAATTTCGGCTACCTTCCACTGAGGTGTCCCAATAGCTACAAATTTTTTGAACGCCTCAGACTCCACCAGCTTGTATGGTAAAAGCTGGCGGGCTAAGAGTTCAGACAAGCCAGCTGTCAGTTGCCGGGCAAGGGGGTGACTTTGTGACATTGGCTTCTTACGCTCAAACATGTCCTTGACAGACACCTGACTGTGGGCAGATGAGCAGGGACTGCTCAGGGCGAGACACGGAGTGGCGGATGGTTGAGAGGGGACAAGCAGGGCAGCAGTGGTTGACGTGGCTGAAGATGCTGGACCAGGAGGAGGATGGCGGCTTTGACTTTGTGTGCTGCTTGTACTCATGTGCTGATCCCATAGGCGTTTGTGATGTGACATTATGTGCCTTCGCAAAGAAGTTGTACCTAGGTGGGTGTTGGACTTCCCACGACTCAGTTTCTTTTTGCACAGGTTGCAAATGGCATCACTGTTGTCACAGGCAGACACACGAAAAAATTGCCACACTGCTGAGCTCTGCAATGACGGCATTCTGGTGGTGGCAACAGCATGCGTTCACTGGCGTGCTGTCTGGCTGACCCCGGGTGCCGATGTATGCTGTCTGACTGTGCCACTATCTACTTTTGACGACCTACCGCTGCTTCCAACTCGTCTCCTCCTCCTCTCTGTCTCCCCATCTGAACTTTCCTCCTGTTCTTCTTCTCTTATAGCGGGCACCCACGTGACATCCACGGACGCTTCGTCATCATCAACCGCTTCACTTGTATCTGACAACTCAACAAAGGAAGCAGCACCGGGTACAACCTCATCATCATCATCAGACCGTACGTCCATGTGTGTAATGCTGCCTGACTGGGACATATCCCTGTTATCTACATCCTCTGGCACTAATGTTTGTGCATCACTAATTTCTTCCAACGGATGTGTAAATAACTCTGCTGACGGATCAAGTGAAGCGGCTGTGGTGCTAGTGTTGGTGGTGGCGGCAGGTGGGCGAGTGGTAACTGGAGAGGTGCCCGAAGCTAAGCTGGAGGAGGATGGTGCGTCTAGGTTCCGAGCGGAAGCTGTAGAAGATTGGGTGTCCTGTGTTAGCCAGTTAAACATGTCCTCAGAATTTTTCAAGTTCAGGGTACGTGTCCTCTGAAAACTGGGCATTATTCTAGGGCCAATGGGAATCACAGCACCAGATATGAGTGTCACTGTGCACTGGCAAAAGTTGGCAGGGTAGATGCAATAGACCTCACACACACGCCTGTAGGCAGGCAACTGATATTCAATCGATTACAGTAAAAAAAGGGTTCTTAAATGTCACTGTACACTAGATTGCACCAGATATGAGTGTCACTGTGCACTGGCAAAAGTTGGCAGAGTAGATGCAATAGGCCTCACACACACGCTGGTAGGCAGGTAACTAATATTCAATCAATTACAGTCAAAAAAGGGTTCTTAAATGTCACTGTACACTAGGTTGCACCAGATATGAGTGTCACTGTGCACTGGCAAAAGTTGGCAGAGTAGATGCAATAGGCCTCACACACACGCCTGTAGGCAGGCAACTGATATTCAATCGATTACAGTAAAAAAGGATTCTTTTATTTCACTGTACACTAGATTGCACCAGATATCAGTGTCACTGTGCACTGGCAAAAGTTGGCAGAGTAGATGCAATAGGCCTCACACACACGCCTCTAGGCAGGCAACTGATATTCAATCGATTACAGTAAAAAAAGGGTTCTTAAATGTCACTGTACACTAGGTTGCACCAGATATGAGTGTCACTGTGCACTGGCAAAAGTTGGCAGAGTAGATGCAATAGGCCTCACACACACGCCTGTAGGCAGGCAACTGATATTCAATCGATTACAGTAAAAAAGGATTCTTTTATTTCACTGTACACTAGATTGCACCAGATATCAGTGTCACTGTGCACTGGCAAAAGTTGGCAGAGTAGATGCAATAGGCCTCACACACACGCCTCTAGGCAGGCAACTGATATTCAATCGATTACAGTAAAAAAAGGGTTATTTTATTTCACTGTACACTAGATTGCACCAGATATGAGTGTCACTGTGCACTGGCAAAAGTTGGCAGAGTAGATGCAATAGGCTTCACACACATGCTAGCAGGCAGGCATATACAATTAGATTACACAGAAAAAAATAAATTAAAAAAATGATGTTCTAGCCCTAAAAAGGGCTTTTTGGGTTGCTGTCCTTGCAGCAGATATCAGATGACTCCTTCAGGTGTGTAGTAAAAGCTAAATACACAGCCTGGCTATCTATTTCCCTATTAAATCAGCAGCAGCTAGAATATATGTCCTCTCTCAACGAATGTAGCTTCAGAATGATTCTAAAATGGAGGCTGTCCTTCAAATGGAAAGCCCTGGAACGGAGTGTATGCTGCTGATTGGCTGGAATGTGTCTGCTGACTGTAAGGTTCAGGGTCAAAGTTTCCTCAATGATAAAAAATAGGGGGCGGCCCGAAAAGCGAATGTGTTCGCCGTTCGTTGCGAACATGAACATGCGAAAATCGCCGCGAATAGTTCTCCGCGAACTGTTCAGGACCTCACTAATTACAGCTGTTAATTCAAAATGCCTTAGAGCAGAATAGACATATCATAGACATTTACATACAATCTCAACATCAGTGTGTTCTTTATTGTCATTCATTTTTTTTGTTTTGTCTTTTATATTTTTAATTTGTATGTATTAATTATCATTTGTTGTGAACGTAGAAGACATAGTCTGAATTTAATATAGATATGGTTAATGTTTATGTTGTTCTGTAGAGAAGTTTAATTAGCATTTAATATGATAATCCTTTTTCAGATTTTTACCCCCAGTATATTAAGTAAGCTCTTGGCCATTTTCAGTGAAACCAATAAATGCCATGGGCTGATGGTGGTTATTAGAAGATTATAATTTATTAAAAAAACAGCAGTTAGTGTTTAATAATGTTCTAGTTAAACAGTATTCAACAGGAACATTCCAAAACTGCAAAACAGATAATTATGTGCTTCTTAGTTGCTCATTTATATGCTCCATACCACTGCTATCTCAGAAATTACAGAACCCTATCTATGCTGCTAAACCCATTCTATTAAGGATTGTTGTTTAGTCATTCAGTCATGTCTGACTCTTCATGATCCTATGAACCGCCGCACGCAGCACATCTGTCAGCCTCCACCCCTCTAAGCTCAATAAGCTCATGTTCATTTAGTCTAATGAATCAGAGGAAATGTATTTTCTTATACTCACGTGCTTTCTCTATTATCCTCTAGATATTTGCAATTTTATCCCTCAGTGAAACACATCTTGTTTCATATACTGTTGGAGCTAAGCTTTACCTTGATGTTATGTGGAATGAGCTCATTTGTTTGACAGTTGGAGCACTCTTTGGCACTACCTTTTTTGGGGAATTGGAATATAGACTGACCTTTTCCAGTCTATTGGTCATTGTTTACTTTTCCAAATTTGTTGGCGTAATGCAAGCAACACTTTCAAAGCATCATCTTCTAGGATTTTGAATAGTTCAACTGGGATTCCATCAACTCGTGCAGCCTTGTTATCAGCAAGGCTTTCTGGGGACCATCTCACTTCACTCTCCAAGATGTCTGGCTCCATTTCATTGTACAAACTATTAAGGTTATCAGTGCTGTTAAGGTCCTTCCTGTATAGATCTTCTGTGTACTCCTGTCACCTTTTATTCATCTAATCTGCTTTGTTAAATCCCTACCATTTTTGTCTTTTATCACACCCACTCTGGTATGCAAGGTTTTTGAGATACCCAATTGTCTTTAAGGAATCTTCTTTTATCTTTTTACTTCTCTCATTGTAGAATGTCTCATTGTATCTTCTTGCTATCCTCTGAAAATCTGAAGTTCATCTTTTCCTATCTATATTACTTTTCCCTTTTCTTTTTTCTGCTGCTACTTTCAAAGGTTCATCAGGTAGCCAGTTTGCCTTCTTGGATTTCTTTCTTTTGAGGATATGCATTGTTGCTGTTTTTTGGATCTTGTCACAAATTTCTGTCCAAAGTTCCTCAGGCATTCTATGTACCATGTCTAGTCCCTTAAATAAAATTCTAACCTCCACTGCATATTCAGAGGGACTATAATTAATTTCATATCTTCTTGGTCTGATGACTTTTCCTCTTATCTTCAGTTTATTTCCGAACTTTGTAATATGAAGCTCAGCATCTGAACCACAGTCAGCTCCATGTCTTGTTTATTAAGGGTTAAGGGAAGTTACTAGATCAAAATTATATAAATTAAAATATACTTTGTATGGAATGAAGTTATACTTAAATTTCTCATTCCAGTGAAGTCAATGGATATGTGAGTTCTTTCTCCCGGCCTGGGAATGGGCCATTTAAAAATTAAAGCTTGCTTCATTAAAAAATCACTATAAACTACATACCCAAATGAGGGGATCCACTTATCTAATGTCAAGTTTCCTCAGTGTAAGGGTTCTACAAATATTTATACCATGTCTAATTGGCTAAAAAGAGAACACTTTTCAGAAAATCAGAAAGGGGAAAATTCTAAGCTAAACTCTGACTGGTGGGGATTCACACAGTAGCAGTTTAATTTAGTGCACCATGTTTTATTTTTGGATGTCCAATTTCTAAGGACTAAAGAGAAGAAGCAAATGGCAATTCTCTTCCCTTATTTTTTTTTTCAATTTTGTAAAGACCTTTCGATGAGAACCCAAAACTTTGCTTAGAATGGAATTTTTCGGAGAACATGTAGGATCTGCAGTCAAATCTATATTTCTATATTTCTATTTGTAGTAAACAAACAATTTCTAACTTTCTTAAATTCTGTTCTTATGTTTTTAGGATATCTAGTTAGGCATGGTTTGTATTTTATTCCATGGTTTGTCTTCTCTACCTCTAATAGTCCTCACAGTCACCATCCCACAGGTATAATGTTTATTTTTTTAGAATTATCACAAATATAGACCCTTGAGATCAAAGTCATAAGGCACAAAATGAATGAACACTTTACTACGTTCAAGGTAAGAAACCACTCCTTAATATCCTGCTAAGTACAATTTTTACAATGGCATATCACCTGTATATTGCTCCACTGGCTACAGATCACAATAACTGTGTGCCCTATGCTAATCCCTGAAAAAGCACTTATGAGTGCCCTAACTGAAGAGCAAATCCTGCTTAGCTATATTAATCCCCCATCCCTAAAACATTGCGAGAGAGATCTCCTACAGGTCACTGTTCCGAGTAAACTTAACGACACAGCCGAAAAGCAAGGCATACATCTTCATTGATTTTTGCATTGAAAACAAATTACGAGTTACTCTGTTAGACTAAGGATCACTCGAAAATCAGGGCAGTGCCGTAACTGCAAAAAGCAGAAGAAAGATTTACGGGTACCAAAGACCACCCACAACTGGTTTCCTAACCTTTTCTCAGTCCCAAAGGCAGCATTTAAAGTGACGGTATAGCACGAAAAACATTATTTGACACCTAACAATCAAATATAAACATGTGTAATTAAAAAATATGATATGTTCATATTAAGCCTGTTTTATGATACAAAATCCAGGGTAACACCCAACCCAGTACTCGCAGGGTTAATATACAAAACCACGTTGCCTAGGAACAAACACTCTAATGCATTGTCTATAAACATATCATATTTTAACACAAAATAAACATATTTTATGTAATTAAGCTATAAATACAATTGATAAATCATTTTTAATATCAAAATATATTAATAAACAAAAAGCAATTACTATATATAGTTTTAGACATTCAAATGTGAACACAGATGTACTATTTATTTACTATATATATATACTAGCGAATTGCCCGTCAAAAAATGACGGGCATGAAATCGTAAGGCAGGTAATGTTGTTTTATCCATTTTTTAGCGTGAGGACCTTTGGCGCCCATTGCAAGGCTTGCGCTGAGTGCCTTTGGCGCTCATCGCATGCCTTGCAATGAGCGCCTTTGGCCCTCATTGCGTGGCTGTTGTTTTTTTTTTTTTGTTATTAGAGTGGCTTTTTTTGTGTATATGTATTGTTGTATGCCAATGAAATAATTAATAAAATAATATTCTTTACCTATTCCTAAGTAATATATGCAGGAAGCATTGTGCTGAAGAGCTGACAATCTGTTTCTATGTTCCTGCAGCATCCAATGTAGATTTGCACTGTTCTGGAGCTGAAGTATAAGTGTCAGCAATGTGTGCAGTGTGTAGTGTAAATGTGGTGCGTGCGCGAGGTAAAGCTGTTAGTGTAGCTGTATACTTCTACATTGAGAAATGGCACGAATGTGTATGTGTTACGCTGGTGTGTATTATTTTCCGTTGTTAGAAAAAGTGTATCTTTACCTCGTACGGCTTTTTGGAAAAGCCGTATGTGCTTGGTGCTGTTTTGAGTGTTTAGGGTCCTGTAGCCTCGTTTTCGTTTTGTTCGGCGGCCATTTTTTCTATCGCTTAGGGGATTTTCGTGTGTCTAAACTCGTGAATTTGGACTTAAATTGAGGTGTAACTTCACTTGCAGAGGTCCTGGGTGGCCCCCCCTTGCTGTGGGTAAGCTTTTTATGTATTTTTTGTGTGTATTTATTGTGTTTTTAAAGTTTTCAGGTGCGCTCGGTTTGGCCGTTAAGGTCGTATTCTTGCGAGGTCGTAATGTTTTTTTTTTCTAAGTCCCGCGTCTCGTATTTTTGTCTGCTAAGTCCGTAAATTTACCGCCGGTTCTTTTGTTGGTAGAGTGCCGCTTGTGTGGGTATTTGTAACCGTGTGTGAAGCGCCATAGAGCCTCCACCTCTGCAAATGCGGGCCCTCGCTTCGCGACGGTCTGCATTTGTGGCCTGCAATGAGCCTTAGGCTCATTGCAGCCGATGTTAGAGCTTCCACCTTCCGAAAATGCGACCCCTCGTTTCTTTATAGACCCCTATTGGACCGATGGGGTTAATCAGTGGCTTATGGGCGTCTGTATTAACCCCAATAGGTGACAGGATTAATTAAGGGATTATGTGGGTCTGTATTGACCCCCATGAGTGACAGGGTTAATTAAGGGTTTTTGGGGGTCTGTATTGACCTCCATGAGTGACAGGGTTAATTAAGGGCTTATGGTGTCTGTATTGAACCCTATGAGTGACAGGGTTAATAAATGGATTATGGGGGTCCATTAATTGTTTGTGTGCGGCGGGCCCTTTAAGGACCCGTGGCAGGGATTTTAGACCTTTTAAATGCAGTGAAAGACATGATCGGGACCCCCACTGCAAGGGTTAATGTTGGGACATTGCGGGGGTCCACCATGGGGACCCCCAGCATGAGCTTAATATGGGCACACTTCGGGGGTCCGATCAGACCCCCTCAGCAAGGGTTTAATGTGGGGTCCCGAGCTTATTTTGGATCTCTTAATGTGGGGTTTTGGCAAAGTTGTATGCGACTGGCAGTGTTTTGCGTGGTCTGGGGTAGGGGAGCCTTGTTTGCATTTTTTTCAGCAGACATTTTGTTTCGCTTAGACGATTTTCAAATGCCGCAAATGGGAAAATTGGGGTTAAATGTGCGTGCAACCTCACTTCCAGACATCCTGGCTGTCCCCCCGTGCTGTGTTTTTTTTTGTGTGTGCGTGTTTTTGGGTTTGCTCGGTTCGGGCGGTTACTTTATTTTCTAAGTCCAGAGGCTCGTAATTTTGGGTCGCAGGCAATGAGGGTGAGGAGGAGGGGAAGAGAGACACAGGGGAGGGAGAGGAGGAGGGGAAGAGAGACACAGTGTAAGGAGAGGACCAGGGGAAGAGAGACACAGGGTAAGGAGACGAGGAGGGTAAGAGAGACACAGGGTAAGGAGAGGAGGAAAGGAAGAGAGACACAGAGGAGGAAGAGGAGGAGGGGAAGAGAGACACAGGGGAGGGAGAGGAGGAGGCAAAGAGAGATACAGGGTAAGGAGAGGAGGAGGGGAAGAGACACAGGGGAGGTAGAGTCCTGCGTGTTTAATTGGCTTGCAGGCGATGAGCGCCTCTGGCGCTCATCACCTAAGTCGTATGCACCACACAAAGAGTGACGACGTCTCGCAGTTTGACAATTATAATATGTGATATATATATATATATATATATATATATATATATATATATATATATACTAAATAAATAGTCCATCTGTGTTCACATTTGAATGTCTAAAGCAAGTAAAAAAAAAATGCTTCCAGCTCAGAACTCCAAGAAAAATATTACATTATTACACTGCATTCTGGGAAGCTGGGCTGAGACATGCAAATGTGCCCACAAATGCCTAGCTCTTAGATCCATAGCCATTTTCATACATGGCTTCCTTTAAGCTTATGCCTGCTGTATTACACAGCTTTAATGCAAAGCCAAGGCTGGATTTTACACAAGCTGAGAAGCCTTTCCATGTACAGCTGTTTCAAGCTTAATGACTATCATCAGCATGGAGTGGGATCTCAGCTTGTGTTGTGGACTTTATTAATAGGTAGTTCACCACAACAGTCATTTAATATATGGTGGGCAAAGAGCGATAGAAGCCCTCCACCGTACAGTAGTACAGTAAATAAATAGTACATCTGTGTTCACATTTGAATGTCTAAAGTAAGACATATATGTTTTATTGCCATAGCTAGTTACAGCAGTTGTAATTGCACTTCCCACTTATTAAAAGATTTATGACATTCACATTTCCTATTGGCTCCTAGGGCCCTGTCTCATCCGTAAAGCTTGGTTTGGCTGCTCCCTAAACAGAAATCTGTTGTGTTTAAGGCAGGATTTACAGCTGTGCAAAAATGCTCTAATCTGGGGAGTAAAAGATTTACATTAGTGTAGCAGTTAGGGAAAAAAGGCTCCTGCAGCCAATTTACGACAGTGCCCTAACTTATGGCACTTGATTAACATAGTGCTCCATATCTATTACCCATATCATCACCCGGATAAGGGATGCATGTCTTTATTAATTGGAGCATTAAGAACATCTCTAAAATGTGTTATTTTAAACATAGTGGGCATATCATGAACTTCTCCTAAGTAAAATCCTCACATAGTCTAGAAAAGTGTGAACTGTTTTAGTTCTATTAAGTGATTCATGATGTTAAGCTGTATTTAAAGAATACCAACAAGAATGTTAAAGCCTCAAAAATATTTCCATGTTTCTTTAATAAAACAAAATCGTCAATTTATGTGTCCCAAGCATGTCTTCATTTCTGATTTATCACATTACATTAATAAATGAAAAAGTTGGATACAACAAAGTAATTATTTTTAAATGACAGCTGGTACACAACAGTGATGTTCCTTCACATAATTGTTCATGTAAGAATAATTATTGAAACACTAATGATACGCTTTGGATTGCACTACGTAACTGCAAAAGTTTATTGAATCAAAGTAAATTAAGAAGGCAAATTCTTTGTGAATATGCAAATATTGGGAATCCCTAGAGACAGTTTGTACTTGTTCTAGTTCAACCTGATGTATGTGCTGAAATTAAAATAATAGACAGTCTTCAGTAAAATCTGTTAATATTCCAAAGACGATGCGTGACAGGTGTGTAACTTTGTCGGAAGGGATTATTTCTATGTCGAATAAGGAAAATTTGTGAAGAAGCAGACAGCTGACACAAGTTAGGTAAGGATCAGGTCAAAATGTGACACATAGATTCTTATAGTAATCTGATTAGAATGAGCTGTTGTACTTTAATTAAAAAATGTATTGAATTGATAATTAATTATTAATTGTTATCCCCAATCTAAAGTATAACTAAAAAGGGTCCCTATGGGCCCCAATGGCACCTATAATTAACCTGTATACAATGGGGGTCCCCACAAACACCTATGATATTTTTAACTATAACCAAAAGATCTGGTATCTAAATATTAACCCCCTACCATGGAGGTCCTTAATGGACTCCTGTTGCAACTAACTATAAAAACCCATGCCACTGATGTACTTAAAGGACTTCTGTGGCATCTAACTATTAACCCTCTATCACTGAGGCCCTAAATAGACGCACATGGCATCTAATGTTAACCCAATACAAAAGCTGTGCCATGGAGGTCCTTAATGGACCCCTGTAGCACCTATCATTAACCTCAATGGATCCCCATGGTAACAATAATATTTATATCTAAAAGTGTGCTTAAATCAGAAAAATATATTGCAGTAATTCATTCTATACACATACAGATTTATTTTATCACTAATATATTTCCCTGTTATGTGTAACTCTGGCTAGCGCATGCGTACAACAGAAACTATATTAACCAAAGGCTGCTGTGTGCTGCTCTGTGTAGAAGGATCTACATATTACTGCTTGTGACTTGTATAGCTCTGTGTATGCTTTATATAGAGTACCCGGTGTATAAGGATCTGCATATTACTGCTTGTGACTTGTAAAGCTCTATGCATGCTTTACATGGAGGATTATGGGTATAAGATCTGCAAATTACTGCTTTTGACTGGTATAGCTCTGTGCATCCTTGATGCGGCACTGTCTATTAGTGCCTCCCAAAAAAAAAGACCCTGTCCCACTAGGCAATAAAAGAATTTACACCTATTTTTGGAGGTACAACTGGCTACAGCCCTTTATTGATATACATATCAATAACTTAAAACCTGGGGGAGGAGAAGCCCAGTCCAAGGCGGGAACCCTATACCCTAAGCACAAACTTAGAAACCCCATTTTTGGCAGTCAGCACACCATCATTGGGTAGGGACGATCTCTTTTCCACCATTGGGCCAGGCAACTCCTCCACCTGCCATGGCAATGCCGGACGACTGCTCTATGGCGACGCTCCCCCCAGCCAGGGCCAAGGCTCATTGTACCCCTTCCTTAAACTGTAACATTAAAAGCCCCAACCCTTTCTCCATGAGGTGTACCCCGTCATGCATGAATAAATTGTCAGCCTCATTATCTTCCAAATTATGTTGCCGCAATGCTGCCCAGCCTATCTTCATTACGAAACTGGACATAAGCTTGTTAACTTTTTGTCTTGCTCTTTTGAGGCTTGCAGATCCTCTGGCATTCCTCCACACCTTTCTCTTTACTATATCGGATATAACCAACCTAATGCCAGGGAACTTGCTCCTCAAATCTTCAATATCCATTTTCATCTCAAACCCTTGATAGGGGTACACCCCAGATCGTTCCCTCCAGGATGTATCAGCAACATGTCCGGGCATCCCAAGCGACGGGTGAGCAATTCAATGGACCCACTTGCTTGCCTCCATTTCATACCCTGAATGCCGCACCGCACACTTTCCAAGGAAAAACATGTACAGAACAACAAGGTTTTGTATTCTGTGTAACAAATTTATTTCACCACCACTGACAGCCGAAGCAACAACGAAAACATGATAGGATGCCTTTTGCCCTTTGTACCGCTTTCTTGAGCTGAACCCACATAGCACCCGTCTTACCAAGAACTCCTTAGTCAGGTAATTTTGCCCAGCTGGCTTGAACATAAAAGCTAGGGCCATTACCTAGCTGTCCAAAGATCTCTGTATCAAAGCTACTACCTCTCTGCTCTTAGTTCCCAATGCTTCTGTGAGAACTGCTCCTGATACCGTTTCTGAAACCGGGGACATGGTATGCCAGAAACCAAACATTTAGGTTCAGACACCTTAATACTAAATGCCGTAAAATTGCTCACTGTACCTTAGGGAGTTCAGCTGCACCTCACCTACGAGGCCCAAAAAGGCCGAAAAGCGTCTGTGGTTTGCTGTTTCTCCTGTTCAGGGCAGAATTGCCAGGTATTTCGGGGCTGGTCACTCTTTTGAGTGGGACCAGACTGATATACTACAGGATATTTCTCTCTGTGAAGGACACATGTGAGCTAAAAGAGGTTGCTCTCAGAATGGCTTATCATGGCTATAGAACCAACCTATTAATGTTAGTTCGTTCTCTGATGAGCACCTCTGGTTTTTTGTAAATGCCGTAATAGCCTGATGACAGGCACAGATAAGGACGTGATGCTGTTAATGGCGGTACCAATGCCTTGGTGTCCATGAAGAACATGCTTATCCTTTTATCTCCTGACCGCACGTCATTTCTGAAACCACTATTGGGAACGCCTCGAGGAAAGTGGGGATGATCCTTAAGCCAAAAATCTAATTTTCCCAGTAGCGATTGCAACCTCCGAAGCATTATTCTGTGTGCCATTGCTAATTCTGCCAACTCAGCCTTGATCACAGCAACCTTTTCCAATGGCAGACTACATTCCATCATCTCCTAGTCGATGGAGAAACCCAGGAATTGCAGCAGGTAGTGGGGCCCTAAATCTTGTTGTCAGCCAATGGAATCCCAAGGGACTTAGCTACCCTGGAAAATGTTGCAAGGATATGTTCGTATACTTCCTAGTTCCTAGGACTAATGAAGAGGAAGTCATCCTGGTAATGTACCATGCTCTCGTATCCAGATTCCTGCACTTTTACCCATTAGAAAAAGGTGCTAAAGGCTTTTAAATATGTGTACAAGTTTGAACACCCCATCGTTAGGCAAAGGCCCACCTAATACTACCCACCTAAATGACACCCCTAAAGACGGTGGCTGCTTGGGTGTACTGAAAGGAGCTGAAAAGTGGACTCAATCTTTATTTTTGCCATAAGGCCCCCTCACCAACCCCTTCACTATTTTGGTTGCAGTGTCAAATCATAGGTAGACACCGAGGATATGTCCTTGTCGATCCTGTCATTGACTGAGTTGCCCTTCGGGTAGGAGAGGTGATGGATGATCCTGAACTTTCCTTCCTCCTTCTTTGGTACAACCCCCAGGGGAGAGATCCTCAGGTTGGGAATTGGGGGAACCCGGGGTACTCAGCTACTGATTTTAGATTTGCAGGCTGCAGATCAATGTTGTTGTCTATTTCAGAGTGGAATGATGAAACCCTCACAAAATCCCTACCTCAGTAGCCTTGCTGTTTCCACCTTACCTTGAAGCCCACCAAAGTGTGCGTGCCATGGCTGCATTGCGTCCAGAACCACCAGCGTCCTACTGCGAGGTGAGCTTCCAAGTTGTCCCGACTACAGACCACAATGGACAGCACAAACACTTCACACACCCGTTCCTCCCCCGTGCTTAAGCTTGCGCTGGGTTGCAGGGGGCTGCTTTGCTAACTAGGGGTTGGCCCTGGGGTTTCTCTTGCCTCTGACTAGCTGCACACCTCCATGGTTTCCCTGCTAGGCCCACGACCCATTCACCTAGACCATCCTTGCTAATCTGGATGTTATGTAATACCAGGAAGTGTTATAGTGTTATAGGCCTGCCAGAAAGGTGTGTGTTTGTGTTGCGTCAGTGCAGTCACCAGTTTCAGATGCCTCATCTGTGTCCCATATGCACGGGGTGTGCTGAGATCCTCCGCATTCCTAGCTAGAAATCTCCTGTGTCTCCCATACTGTGTACACAACTCTCCTTCCGACCTGCAGCTCATGCTACGTGACCTGTCACGTTAAGACCTGCTAAGGCAATAAGAACCATGAGTCAGTTGTCTTTGCCTGTGCCACCCTGTACCCTGGTCACCATGAGAGGAACCACTGCTTTTGTATCTAATGCCTGAGGGACTCCCGCGCTGACCGTAGGACCTGACCTCTCTCCAGTCTCTTCTTTCTAGTCCAGCCTCCCCTACCGGGCCAACTAAATCTCCAGAACTCATCTCAGGCCCACATTCTCAAGCCCTCTCAAGTGCTATGTTAGCTGAAAATTGTCATGGGAGTCATGTGGGTAGCAGTAGTAGAGTGCTTACCCCTTCTGGGTGTCACAAAAGTGAACAGACTCTACCTTGAGGTGGAGCTTTGTGCTGTTGTCGGGCGAGACACCCTCTGGACTACTTCATCAACATCCTCGGCCGTGGTTGGACTCTGTTTTCTCATCTCTCTTTCAATCTCATTCTTCCTTCTGGAGGACACTTAGGTGGCAGCCCTGCCCCCAGACTGTGGAGCCTGTGTGGCTCCTTCGTCCCTGCTTGGGCTAGTGGATGGTGGGGGTTGAAGTGTCCTTAAGTTTAGATTTTTAATATCAACCTGTCGGTTCCTGGGTCTCACTCGATGTGGGTTGTGGGGTTACTGAACTGCCACCAGAGCACCGCAGGATTTATTCTGTATCCTTTTCCTAGCTACAGAACCCTAGTCAGGGGCAGAGATTTGGCTGGGCTGCTCCAGCACACTTGGCAGGGTGCCAACATTGTCTTTTCTCTTGCTGACAGCCATGTGGGGAGAGGGGCCTCTCCCACGGCACACAGGGAGAACAGCCACGTCAGGCTGGCCCCTGGAGACCAAGAAGGGCTCCACTTTACTGAAGAGGGGTGGGCTATCACCTGATGTGAGCTGGCTACCACCCAGGTGATCTTCTATCTGCCTTGCCCCATGGCTAAGGGGGTTCTGGCAAACATAGGGCACAAAGGGAGAAAAAACTTACCCATGGCCCACAAGATGAGACTAGAAAGAGACTAAACACAGACAAGCACTGAGAATAAATGTGCCTGACATCAACTCACGGCTCAGACTTCCCTAGCGCTGCTGTCTCCTCGTTGTTCGGCTGTCAAGTGATCTAAGCAGACGCCTGCGCGAGCAAGACATACTTGGCCACACCCACCCTTGGGGCACCATCCAATCAGCAGCCGGCATCCAGGTCCACCGCGTCAAGGTCCCCTGCATGCAGGACCCACAGGTCCTGCCTGTGAGGACATCATTCTATAGAGTAACATAGTAACATAGTAACATTGTAATTGAGGTTGAAAAATACTTTCAGTCCATCAAGTTTAACCCTTTAAGATCTCCTCTGATCTGCAATATGCGGATTAGTTGTTCATTAATTGATCCAAAAGAAGGCAAACAGAAAAAAGAAAACTTTGGGAAACTTAGCCAATCAACTCAAAGGTAAAAAAAAAAATCCTCCCTTACCCCAGATACTGGCGGTTGGATTACTCCCTGGATCAATACTCCCTCTCTCTCTAATTATCCAGGATAATCCTGAATGCCCTTTTTAATTAAAAATAAATTCAGACCCCTTTTAAAGTTATCTATCGAATCCGCTGCCACCACCTCTTTTGGTAGAGAATTCCACAGATTAACCATTCTTACTGTGAATAACCTTTTCCTTTCTTTAAGGTGGAATCTCTTTAACCTCATAGGATGTCCTCTAGTCAGTTGAAAACCTCTTGGCACAAAAAGCTCCCTTGACAAATTTTTATACTGACTCTGGATGTATTTATATAGGTAATCATATCCCCTCTTAGATGCCTTTTTTCTAGAGAAAATAAGTTTCATTTGGTTAGTCTTTCCTCATAACTTAGCCCCTCCATTCCCCTTATTAGTTTTGTTGCCCTTATCTGTACTTTTTCCAGCTCTAAAATGTCCTTTTTATGAAGTGGTGCCCAAAATTGTACTCGATATTCCAAATGAGGGTGTACTAGGAATTTTTATAGTGGCAGAATTATATTTGCTTCCCTTGCTTCTATACCCTTCTTGGTACATGCTAATATGTTACTTGCCTTTGCAGCTGAGCACTGTTACCTATGTGGTTGTCCACAAGTAGTCCCAAATCCCTTTCAATATCAGATACCCCTAGATTTTCTCCATTAAGATTATAAACTGCATGGCTATTTCTCCTTCCCAGATACATAACTTTACATGTATTTGTATTAAATCTAATATGCCATTTAGATGCCTATTTCTCTAATTTCTGTAAATCCCTTTGGATGGAAAGTACATCATTATCGTACATTATTATCTGATTTAATTACCTTGCACAACTTTGTGTCATCAGCACAAATGGAGACACTACTACTCCCACATTTAAGTCATTATTAAATATGTTAAAAAGGAGAGGACCCAATACTGAACCCTGAGGAACCCCACTTACCACATTATTCCAATCTGAGTATGTTCAATTTACCACAACCTTTTGCTTCTTGTCTTTTAGCCAGCTCTCGATACATGAGCAGATATTTACTGGAATTCCTGTATCCCTTAGTTTGCACAATAGTCTTCCATGTGACACTGTATCAAAAGCCTTTGCAAAATCCAAAAAGACTACATCCACGGAGTTGCCTTGATCCCAATTCCTACTAACCTCCTCATAGAAACTAATTAGAGTTGTTTGACATGACCTATCCCTCATAAATCTTGACTCCTACTTATAATCCTGTTCAAATAGACATATTATTCTATATTATCCCTTATTAAACCTTCTAAAAGCTTTCTCACTACAGAAGTGAGGCTCACTGGTCTATAATTTCCCAACTTTGCTCTTGCTCCCTTCCTAAATATAGGTATCGCTTCTGCTTTTCGCCAGTCAACTGGAAGCAACCCTGTGTTAAGTGAATCTTGACAATTAAATATAATGGTTTGGCTATTACAGAAACCAGTTCCCTCAGTACCCTTGGATGTATTCCATCAGGACCTTGTGCTTTATTAACATTTATTTTTTCCAACCTCATTTGGATTACTTCCTGTGTTAACCAATTATTTGGCAAAGGTAGTGTAGCCCCATTATGTTGCAGTGTCCCAACCATTGGTACCTCCCTTGTGTATACCGAAGTAAAAAACCTATTTAGCTAATCTGCCTTTTTCTGGTCACTAATTAGCAGACGGCCTGTGTCACATTGTCATTGTACATATAGCTTCCTTCCTGGCCTTCTTTCCATTAACATAGTTAAGAAATATTTTAGGGTTAGTCTTACTCTCTTTTGCAACTAATTTTTAAATTTTTATTTTAGCTAATCTAATAGCCCTTTTGCAAGCCTTGTTGATTTCCTTGTACTCACGTAAAGCAGTCTCTGTCCCCTCTTGTTTGTATAATTTAAATGCCTGTTTTTTACTCTGTATCTTGATCTTTAAATCATTGTTAAGCCACATTGGATGTGATTTATTCCTTTTACTTTTATTCCCACATTGTATATGCCGATGTGTATGTATATTTAGTAAGGATTTAAATGTTGTCCATTTATGTTCAGTATTTTTACCTATCAGTTCTCTGTCCCAGTCTATACTTTGTATTGCTGCCCTTAGACTGTTAAAATCGGCCATTTTAAAATTAAGAGTTTTTGTTGGCCCCTTAAAATTATGTTTTTTTAATTTAATCTAAAAGAGACTGTGTTGTGATCACTGTTTCCCAAAGGTTGCCCTATTCCAACATTCCAACATTTGATACTATATCAATATTAATTATGATGACTAAATCTAAGATAGCTTCATTTCTAGTAGGCTCTTGTATAACCTGGGCCAGATAATGATCCCTGAGTGTACTCAAGAACCTGCACCCCTTAGCTGAACTGCTGGTCTCATTTATCCAGTTTTCTTCAGGGTAATTAAAATCTCCAATTATTAGAACTTGCCTATGCTTAGCTGCATTTCCAATCTGTAACAATAATTGCATTTCATCGTTTTCAATTATATTTGGAGGTTTATAGCATACTCCAACTAATATTCTTTTGGAATTACTTGCTCCACTATTTAACTCTACCCACAAACATTACCGCTAGTTCCAGCATAAATATCTTCTCTGACTATAGGCTTAAATTCAGGCTTAACATACAGACAAATCCCTCCTCCTCTTTTACCATTTCCCCAGTCTTTCTGAAACAGGTTATAACCATCCAGATTAACAGTCCAGTCATGAGATTCATCACACCATGTTTCAGTAATGCCTATCAAATGCCATTTTTCATTAATTGCCAATAATTCTAACTCTACCATATTTCCTGGCAACCTTCTGGCATTAGTAAGCATACATCTTATGTTATGAGTTTGTAGTTTTGAGGTGCCTGCCTTTGTACTTGAGTTACTTAGTAATATCTCCCTATTGACTATACTAACCCTCCCCCGATGAGTAGTTAATTCATCCCTTATAGCTTCTACACTTTCTACCCCATTACATTCATCTAGTGCCTCCCCATCTACTAGTTTAAAAACTCCACCAGAGGACTCTGCACATAAGGATCTGCATATTACTGCTTGTGTCTTGTATAGCTCTATCCATGCTATATATAGAGGACTCTGTGGATAAGAATGTGCTTGTTACTTATTTTGACTTTTATAGCTCTATCATGATTTATATAGAGGATTTTGAGTATAAGGATCTGCACATTGCTGTTTGTAACTTGTATAGCTCTGCGTGTTTTATGTAGAGAACTATGCGTAATAGGATCTGCATATTACTGCTTAGGACTTGTATAGCTCTGCGCATGCTTTATATAGAGGGCTCTGTGTATGCAGATCTGCATATTACTGCTTATCGCTGTTTCTTTTTCCTGAATATGACATGTTAAGAATATTACAGGAATATATCTAGTAGATATTTATGATAAGGTTCACTACCCTGAATTACTGTAATAAAAATAATTAAACTTTAACAAAAACAAATCATAAATGATAAAATAGATAAAAAAGTGACAGCATGTTAGGAAGCTGAGGACGTTCTAATCCCTAATATGTGCTTCCAATTCCATTAATACGGAGAGGACACAAAAGTCAGCAGCCATAAAGTCTGGTAATTACATCAGAAAAAAGTATCTGTTTTCATACTGAAATTGAGGAGATGATGACTTGTTTATCTAATGCATGTATTAATGCTGGGTTTGATTTATATGCCATTGTGGGACTTTGCAAGTCCACCACCATATCCGCATTGGTCTATATTTATGATAACAATAACCATGTATTGTAAAACAAGATATATGATATAATTAACAACGCGTGAGCTCCATTTTTAGGACGGGATGTAACTTATGTAATTTCTATCTGATAGCCACTATGAATATATTTCCGTTATTTGATTTTGTAGCAATGCTTGCAGATGAAGCTACGGAATATGTTGGTGCGTTACAAATAAAAGATAATAATAATAATAATAATAATAATAATAATCATGGACCTCATTTGTACCTAAAATCAAAAAATACTGTCATGATCCCCCTGACCATCAGTCCTTTATACTTATATGATCCGCCCATGATGATTAGGATTTTGAGGCTGGCCATTACCTTGGCTGCACTCTCCTATCAGGACTGGCTCCTGGGAATATGCTGTTGAGGTCAGTAATTTTACAGTATGATTTATAGTTATTTAATATGAACCTGAAAGTTTTGCCAGGTAGGTTTGGCCATAGCAGCCTTATCAAGCCGACTAAAGAAAGTAGATCACCACAACTTTTGATGCATAGTCAATTGCATAAATATACAATAATTATTACGATGTGAATAACATTCACATTTTCAAGAGAAATAATGACAATATAAAGCTTAACCTTGAATACAGAGTTGTAGTTGTTTACTCCTTTGAAATATTTGAATTCCAGCAGAATATTTAGAAAATGAAAATATAATAGAATGTCCTTTGCAACAAATTAAACAAAATTATAAACAACAAAATATAATAGAAAACAATAATGCCCAGTTCCCCTAGAACCTCATCTTAAACTGAAAAATCAGATGTGGCTTCCTGCCCACAGCTCACTGGAGTACAAATGTCAATGCTCTAATAATAAATATTATTAATTATACTGTAATTACGTCACCAACCGCAGCAGTTTATGATTGAATTTTTATCAAATCACATGCAGTGTCTAGGAATTGTTTTTCTCTAGGAAAATCGAATTTGAATTAAAACAAATATATTCAAAGTGATGTATTAAATATACACATGGTATGTTGGAAGCAAGTATTCTTCAGTTTAGCTCGTATAGAATTTGGGATTGAAAAAATGGTTCCTGAAGCTAAAAATCCTACATAATTTCTTTATAAATGAAATGATTTGTCCACCACAGGTACATAGCTGCTGATTATTATATACTAGAATATTGCCCGTCAAAAAATGACGGCAATGAAATTGTAAGGTAGCTAATGCTGTTTGGTGTATAATACTGAAATATGTAATAGATTACTAAATGAATATACTTTACCTATTTTGAAGCATTGTGTTGAAGAGCTGGCAATCTGTTTTGATGTTGCTGGAGCATTAGTGGTGTGGAGCTGCTGTGTAAGCATGCTGAATGTGTGCACTGTGTGGTATGAATATCTGTAGGTCGTTTGTGGCGTTTTGCGAGTTTCTTGTGGTGTTTTGCGAGTTTAGAGTGCTGTAGCCTCGTTTTCGTTTTGTTCGGCGGCAATTTTTTCTCTCGCTTACAGTTTTTTTTAGTCTCTAAACTCTTTTATTTCGAGTAAAATGAAGGTCTAAGTGGCATTTTTGAGGTCCTGGGTGCTCCCTCTTGGTGTAGGTAAGGTTTTTATGTATGTGCTGTGTGTATGTATTGTGTTTTACATTTTGTAATGTTCGCGAGTTGCGTCCGAGTGTTGCGAGGCCGTAATGTGTGTGAACGTGTGTCGTATGTTGTTTGCGAGTGTCGTAATGTGTGTGTCGTGCTCTTTGGGTTGCGACGTGAACTTTGCGAGGGTCGCAGTTGCTGGCATGGAGCGCCTTTGGCGCTCCATGCCAGCAACTGCGGCCCTCGCTTTGCAAGGTCCTCAGGTGCTGGCATGGAGCGCCTACGGCACTCCATGCCAGCAACTGAGACCCTTGCCCAGTGCCCTCGCTTTGCGAGGGCCTTGGCTCGCTAGGCGAGCCCGCAGCGTTAGCAACAGCTCGTACGCTCACAACTATATATGTGATATAAAAAATGTTATATATATCACAATTGTGTTTGTACTTCCCAAACTGTTCTGGTTCACATATTCCAGATCTCTGTGCCGTTGTCACTGAAAAATAAAATGTAAGAGACAAAGGTATGTGAAAATGTCTTTGTGTCAGCTGTCATGATCCCCCTGACCACCAGCCCTTTGGACTCATATGATCTGCCCAGGTTGATTAGGATTTTGAGGCTGGCCATTACACTGCCTGCATGACTCCTATCAGGACTGCCTTATGGGAATATGTGGTTGTGGGACTGGGCTCAGAAGTTTTAAAGTATGTTTTATAGTTATTTAATGTTATGTCATGTTGATTACCCTATGTATGTTAATTACTGTATGTTATGTTGCTTCTCTATGAGTGTTTGACTTATGATGTTAGATTCTGTATGTTGTATGTTCAGTTCATGAAGAGTTAACTGATTTAGAATGTGATGAGTTAATCTATAATCACAGTCTCTGATTAAGTGAATATGCATATGGAACAATATATATAGTAGAAGATATATATATATATATATATATATATATATATATATATATATATATATAAATAATATATATGAATAATCAGAGTATTGTAGTATATAATTATATATTTTTTATTGGACAAACATACTCTTTATCAAGTCTTTAGTAGTATATATATATATATATATATATATATATATATATATATATATATATATATTAAGATTCTTACAGACGATAAGGGCTTTCACTGTCTTACTGGATTAATATATATTTGGAATAAGATATCTGGAAGGTATATATGTATCAGAATCCCTATAGGAGATGATAAGAGCTATCACTGTCTGAGTGGATTAATATATATATATATATATATATATATATATATATATATATATATATATATACTAGCGACTGTTAAGCCATGGCAATGCTGTTTGCCACACAATGTGAATGTTTTTGTACTGTGAGGACCTTCTGCGCTCATTTCGAGCCTCTCCTCTGGTGTACTTTTGCTCCTCTGAGCAGCCTCTGCGCTCATGAGAAAGACAGATACATATGTCTATATTTTTGTAACTAATAATCAATTAATTAGTTACTTAATGAATTAATATACTTTACATAATTATAATTAATAAATCCATCAATCAATAGACTAAAGCTCTAACAATCTTTTTTCATTTCCCGGCAGCATATAATGTCCAGTTGTACTGTTACTGGCCTGTGTAGATTTTTGTACATTGTACATATAGGCCCTTATTAAATTAACCCTCGTGGTTCCCTCGGTCCTCTCAAAAGACAGTTTTTTGCTGTTTGCGAATACCGTTTACCCAATACTTCCCTCGCAGCCTGCTTTGCGAGATGACTTCGAAAAATGGCCAAAAAGAAGCTCAGAGAGAGCAACGTAGTAACACGCAGCCTTAAATCTAAGAGGTTAATCTCGCACCTCGGAAGAATCCCTACGGGCACAAAAAAGTGCCAGCAAGGGATCCTAAAGCCCATACGTGCTGCCTCGGAGCAGCCTGAAACAGCCGTGTGATGCTCCCCCCTGCTCCCTAAACACATCACCTATCGGGACCCCTGCCCGCCCCCACATAAACCCCTTGCAGCGGGGGTCCCCGATCGGCATTGAGATTAGGCCCCCGCTGCATTTAAAACGTTTAAATTCCCTGCCGCGGCTCCTTAAAGGGCCAGCGGCACACTATTAGCAAACCCTGGCTGCGGCACCTAAAATGAACCCCCCTTTATTTCTCTGGGTCCCCATCGGGCCCCCCAAAGTGTCCTTACATTAACCCCTTGCTGCAGGGGTCCATAGGGAGCCCGCAGCCCCCCCACATTAACCCCTTGCAGCGGGGGTCCCCAATCGGCACCGATCGTGACCCTGCTGCATTTAACATTTTAAATTTCCTGCCTCGCGGGTCCTGAAAGGACCCCATAACTCATGGGGCTCTAAACAGACCCCCATGAGCACTTAATTACCCTGTCACTCATGCGGGTCAATACAGACCCCATAAGCCCTTAATTAACCCTATAACTCATGGGGGTCAATACAGACCCCCATAAGCCTTAATTAACCCTGTCACTCATGGGGTAAATACAGACCCCATAAGCCTTAATTTACCCTGTCACTCATGGGGGTCAATACAGACCCCCACTAGCCCTTAATTAACCCTGTCACTCATGGGGGTCAATACAGAGCCCCATAAGCCTTACTTAACCTGCCACTCTTTGGGGTCAGTACAGACCCCCATAAGCCCTTTTTTTACCCTATAACTCATGGGGGTCAATACAGACCCCTATAAGCCTTAATTACCCTGTCACTCATGGGGTCAATACAGACCCCCATAGGCCTCTAGTTAACCCAATCAGTCCCATAAGACCCTCATAGGATAATTAGAAGCCTATTATTAACCCCATATGCACCATCAGGGTCCTCTAGGACCCTCATGACACTAAGTTCAAACACTACACTACACTCCCCCCAATAAACAACTAGATCTAAACTACCCCCTCTACCCTAACCTATTAAACCCTACCTAACACGACCTACCTAACCCCCTATTAAACCCCCCACCCTACTAATTACATAAAATTAAAACCTAAGGTACTTAAAAAAATAAAACATCACAATCCCCCACTACATAAAATAAAAAAACCTAAGGTACATAAAATAAAAAACAAACAATCACAACCCCCCACTACATAAAATAAAAAAACATAAGGTACATAAAATAAAAAAACAATCACAACCCCCCACTACATAAAATAAAAAAAAACTAAGGTACATAAAATAAAAAACAAACAATCACAACATCCCCCTTCACTACATAAACTTAAAAAAAGAATTACACACCTGCAAAGGAAAAGGCATACACAAATACACATAACAGTCATGAATACATAATAAATATGCACATAGCTACAATATATTTCCCCCTATCTATACCTAACCCCAAATCTAAACACCCCCATCTATACCTAATCCCCACTCTAAACACCCCCTGTCTATACCTAATGCCCAATTTAAACATCCCCCTTATATATGCCTAACCCCCAATCTAAACACCCGTCTATCTATACCTAACCCCCTAAATCTTATCTAAAATAGAATAAATAAAACCACTTACCTTTGCAGATGTCCCTTCTGATTGCACCCCCTAGGAAAAAAAGAAACAGAAGAAAAATAGTGTATCCCATCCTGATTGGCTCACACATTGGTGCCTTCTGATTGGCTGAAATTTGATTGACAGCGTTTTCAGCCAATCAGAAGGTGTCATTGCCTATTTCCTCCCGGAAAAGGTTTTAGGAGGCTCATTAACGTCTGGGAGGTCTGCGAGTGCGGACCTCCATTATTTTTTTTTTTTTTTAAATAGAACGCTGATTCAGTAAGGGCCCAGCCGGGCAGAAGAGAAGAAGGCCGGGGACATCAGGGACAGGTACGTTTTCAATGTGTAATGTTAATATTTATTTTCTTTTTGTTTGATGTTTGTGATGTTGTCTATGTTTTATACTAATGGCATGTATCTTTTTTTCAGGGTCCCAGCCGGAGAACAGAGGAAGATGGACGTGAGACATGCTGGAAAGGTAAGTTTAATACTATATTTGTAATATCTATTTAATATATATAATGTTTATTGTTTGTATAATCTGATGTTTCTTTTTTTCAAAGGGGGTACAAACAGAAGGCACATCTGCAAAGGTAAGTGGTTTTATTTATTCTATTTTAGATAAGATTTAGTGGGTTAGGTATAGATAGGGGTGTTTATATTGGTGGTTAGATATAGATGGGGGAGAAGTGTATTTGTGTATGCCTTTTCCTTTGCAGGTGTGTAATTCTTTTTTTATTTTATGTAGTGAGGGGGGGGGTTGTGATTTTTTTTTTTATATACCTTAGGTTTTTTATTTTATGAAGTGAGAGGGGGGAGGTTGTGATTGTTTTTTATTTCATGTACCTTAGGTTTTTTTTATTTTATGTAGTGGGGGGTTATGATTGTTTTTTATTTTATGTACCTTACGTTTTTTTCTTTTATGTGGTGGGGGTTAGGTAGGTCGTGTTAGGTAGGTAGGGGTTAATAGGTTAGGGTAGACAGGGTTAGTTTAGATTTAGTGGTTTAATGGGGGGGAAGTGTAGTGTAGTGTTTGTACTTAGTGTCATGAGGGTCTTGGAGGACCCTGATGGCGCTTATGGGGTTAATAATAGGCTTCTAGTTGTCCTATGAGGGTCTTCATAGACCCTTATGGGACTGATTGACTTAACTAGAGGCTTATGGGGGTCTGTATTCACCCCCATGAGTGACAGGGTAAATTAAGGGCTTATGGGGGTCTGTATTGACCCCCATGAGTGACAGGGTTAATTAAGGCTTATGGTGGTCTGTATTGACCCCCATGAGTGACAGTGTTATTTAAGGCTTATGGGGGTCTGTATTGACCCCATGAGTTATAGGGTTAATTAAGGGCTTATGGGGGTCTGTATTGACCCCCATGAGTTATAGGGTTAATTCAGGGCTTATGGGGGTCTGTATTGACCCCCATGAGTGACATAGTTAATTAAGGCTTATGGGGCTCTGTCTTGACTCCCATGAGCGACAGGGTTAATTAAGGCTTACGGGGTCTGTATTGACCCCCATGAGTGACAGGGTTAATTAAGTGCTCATGGTGGTCTGTATTGACCCCCATGAGTGACAGTGTTAATTAAGGCTTATGGGGGTCTGTATTGACTCCATGAGTTATAGGGTTAATTAAGGGCTTATGGGGGTCTGTATTGACCCCCATGAGTTATAGGGTTAATTCAGGGCTTATGGGGGTCTGTATTGACCCCCATGAGTGACATAGGTAATTAAGGCTTATGGGGCTCTGTCTTGACTCCCATGAGTGACAGGGTTAATTAAGGCTTACAGGGTCTGTATTGACCCCCATGAGTGACAGGGTTAATTAAGTGCTCATGGGGGTCTGTTTGGAGCCCCATGAGTTATGGGGTTAATTTTAGTTGCCTGGGGTCAATATTTTTTAGCGCAAGTCCTTTCAGGACCTTTACGGTCCTTTAAGGACCAGCGAGGCAGTGAATGTAACATTTTAAATGCATCGGGGTCACGATCGGTGCCGATTGGGGACCCCCACTGCAATGGGTTAATGTGGGGGGCTGCGGGGGTCCCTATGTACCCCTGCAGCAACGTGTTAATGTGGGGACACTTTGGGGGTCCCGATGGGGTTAATTTTAGGTGCTGGGGGGGGGGAGTAGTTGGAGTAACTTGCAGAGGAATAATAAAGTTAATTGCATTATTTAGAGATGATACAGATAGAGTATGAATAAAAACATGGATGCCCCCACCCTAATCGCAATGAAGAAGGGGTATTTTTTTGTTGTTAAAATGTGTACTTTTTTTAAACAAATCTACCCCCAGAAGAAAGGAAAAAAAACATGATATCTACCACAGATTTATTTTCTGCATCCTCCGATGCCCAGTCAGACTTTGGTGGTTAAAAAAATACAATCTCATTGTTCATGGACTCAAAAATTGACAAAATAAGAATAACAATATTTATTATTTTTTGGTTGAGGATTTCATTTTATTTATTAAGCATTAACTCATAGGAAATTATATTTAATTATATTAAATTATATTTAATCTACTGTTCATTTATTATACTTGTTGATTAATGTTGAATTAACATTCATGTCAAATGATATATTCTGGCATTGCATTTGACCTTGTGACTATATAGATTGGGAGCCTCGCTAGCTAATCTTTTAAACTTACACACAAGCACAAAAGTATTGAGTGAATATTTAATTATTGCTAGTTCACAAGACAGTGTTTATATTCTGAATTCAGTGGTTTGCTCTTAAAAAAAATCTTGACAATAAAAATACAGTTTAGTGTTTATATATAAACTGCAAATACTACTTGGCTGTGTTTTTCCCTTATTGGAATTGAAATTGTAGCTCTGTGCTATTCTGTAAACATATTGTATATTGTAATAGTAGTATGCATTATAATTCGTATACAACTATTAAGTCAGAACTACATATAGAAAAAAAGAAAAATGTTCCCAATAAAAGTAAACTTAAATCCTGTTGTAATACAAATGCTTATATTATGGGTACAATATAAAATAGCATTTTTATTTTTGCCATCAAAAACAACAATAAAAAATACTGTTACAAATAGAGATAATCTCTCTCTGAAGTACACTTCTAAAGCAGAATGACTAATCTGCCAAGTAGAATAAGTGACTATTAAATAGTCACATGTAGCATTACTAAACTTTTAGTGATTAATTACATAATTACATTGAGGTTGAAAAAATACTTTTAGTCTATCAAGTTCAAACTTTTAAGATCTCCTCTGATCTGCAGTATTTAGATTAATAATTAATTGTTCATTGATCCAGAGGAAGGCAAACAGAAAAAAAAAACAAAGTGAAACTTTGCCAATTGTCTCAAAAGTGAAAACAATTATTTCCTTCCCGACCCCAGATACTGGCGATCAAATCAATATCTGATACACCTAGATTTGCTCCATTAGGATTATAAATTGCATGGCTATTTTTCCTTCCTAAATGCATAACTTTTATTTGTATTAAATCTCATCTGCCATTTAGTTGCCCATTTCTCTAATTTATGTAAATCCCTTTGGAGGGAAAGTACATCATTTTCTGATTTAATTACCTTGCACAACTTAGCGTCAGCTGCAAAAATGGAGACAATACTTTCCATCCTACTTCTACGTCATTGCACAAGTCTTCCACGTGGCAACTGTATCATAAGCCTTGGCAATATCCAAGGGTAAATGGGTAAAAAAGTGCAATTTATTCGACTTTGAAAAAGGATGGTTATTGGCTTTCGGGCCAAGGGTAGCAGTATTTCTGAAATAGCAGTTTGTGAACTGTTCGCGTGCTGCTGTGGTTAAACTGTACCGTGACTGGACAAACGGCACCACTGCGAATAAATAGCATGGAAACTATGAAAGTGCGTATGGGCCAATAGACACTCGACAGTTGAGCAACTCATCATCCAAATGAAGCAGAGGGCTACCAGACATGTGTCTAGAATGACAGAACCGAATTGTGTATGGGGCTCCAAAGCAAACGGTTGGTCACTGCACCCATGCTGATTAGGGTTTATCCTCAGAAACATCTTCAATTTTGCACAATAGTACCAAAATTGAACCTCTTCTGATTGGGAAAGGGTTGCCTTCACTAATTAGTCATGTTTTCTGCTCTATCAACTGAATGAATATTCAGTGGCATAGCTAGAGGGGTTGGGACTCTCCTAAATCCCCCGCCCCCCCGCTCCCCCAGTGCAAACATATATATATATATATATATATATATATATCACCATCTCTCTCTCACACTCCCCCTTCTATCTCCCTTCTCTCCATCTCTCTCTCTCCCCTATATTTCTCTCTCTTCCTCCCCCTGTCCGACCCTCTTTCTCTCACTCAATCTCCCCTCTCTCTCTCCCACTCTTTCTCTTCATATCTCTCTCCCCTCACTCTCTTTCTGCTTTCTCTTTCTCTCCCTATCACCCCTCTCTCTCTCTCTCTCTCTCTCCCCTCCCTCCCTCTCTCTTCCCCTTTCTTTCTCTCCTATCCCCTCTATCTCTCTCCCCCTCCCTCTTCCCCCTCTCATTCTATCTCTCTCTCTTTCTCTCGCTCCCCCCCTATCTTTCCCTCTCTCTTCATCACGCTCTCCCCCTTACCCAATGTATCCCCCTCTCCCTTCATGCCTCTCCCTCCATGCGTCTCCCTCTTTCCCCTTGACTCTCTCCCCCAAGTTTCTCCCTCTCCCCCATGTTCCCATTCTCCACCATGTCTTTCTCTCCTCCATGTTTCTCCCTCTCCCTCCATGTCTTCCCCCATGTGTCTCCCCCTTTCCCCTTGCTTTTCCTTCTCTCCCCAATGTCTCCCCTCTCCCTCCATGTCTCCCCCTTACCTCTCTCTCCCTCCATGTGTCTCCCTCTTACCCTTGCCTCTTTCCCCATTCCTCTCCCTTTATATCCACGCCTGCCTCTTCCCAATGCCTCCCTCTCCCCCCATGTCTCCCCTCTCCTTCCAAGTCTCCATCTTTCCCCTTGCCTCTCCCTCTCTCCCCATTTCTCCCTCTCTCCCCATTTTTCTCCCTCTCCCCATGTCCCCTCCTCCCCCTCCATGTCTCCCGCTTACCTCTATCTCCCTCTATTTGTCTCCCTCTTTACCATTCCCCTTGCTTTTCCTTCTCTCCCCCAATGTCTCCCCTCTCCCTCCATGTCTTCCCCTTACCTCTCTCTCTCCCTCCATGTGTCTCCCTCTTTCCCCTTGCCTCTCTCCCCATTCCTCTCCCTTTATATCCATGCCTGCCTCTTCCCCATGCTTCCCTCTCCCTCCGTGCCTCTCGCTTGTCTCTTACCTCCTACTCCTGCTCCGTGCTGCTGGCTCTTCCCTCTGCTGGCTCCCTGAGAGCAGACACAAGTAGAGAACAGTGCGCAGGAGCAGCAGAGTGGGGGAAGGGGAATGAGACCCACGGGTAGCGAAAGGCAGATGGGGCATTTTTGCCACCCCCAAAGAGGTGACACCCTTGCCCCCCAATAGATACGCTACTGAATGTATTGCATTTACAAGTAAAGCCCACATGTTGTTCGTTAGGCATCACTAATAAAGTTATCATACTGCAAGTTTGTGTGTAACAAAGTACGTACATGGCAGAAAGCCAAAATCGTAAATCATGCTTATGCTTCATTAAATTACAAACACTTAATTACAATCCCTGATAGCCACATTAATAGCCATATTACATTTGAAGCTCGTATGTGCAACGTGAGACCCGCAATGGCTGCGAGCTTGAAGTTGTGCAGAATTACGGTGATATTAAATTAGAACATGCTGCGAGTTACGGGCTTGAGAGGCAAACCTATAAACCATTTTTCTCTCGTTAGATGTGCGGCCGTGAACGTGATCAATTAGTCAAACTCGTTGTTACAAATTTAGATGGAGCCTATGGAAACAGAGATCGGCAGAATTACGTCATTGAAAAATGGAAATGGGAAGTCTCACGGGTTTCAATTACGAGTTACGATCGGACCAACATTACAGATATAATGCAATATTGATGAAGCCGTAAATATGATATTCTATCACATGCAAGTTGCATTATATGTATTAACACATTGATTGCCAGGATCGATATAACACGAAAATAAAACATGAAATAAAGTATTTGTTTGGGCCGATTTGAGAGTTTGAGAATGTTGTGCTATTAATTCTAAGACCTAACCTCATTTTCTCTGTTAATAAAAGTACAGTGGTGCGTGTATATGTGCATTTAAAGTGCTACAGGCTGGACTTTACCCGCCTTGCGGGTCCTCTCTAGCACTCGTTGGCTTCTTGACTCCACTTGCGAGTTACGGGGTTGCAATTGGAAAGTAGCGTTTATGGGCTTGACAGATCAAAGGATTTGTGAGCTCACAAGTCGAACTCTCACGTCCCGTAGGGATTTCTCGCTCCTACCCCGCAAGTCGCCGGTGGGCTGGTTTAAGAGGCCAATTTAATAGCCGTAAGTCTTGCGAGGTACGTTACGAGTTACGATTTTACATGTTGGGGGAATTTAATGTGGCTGTGAGTCTGTAAGTCTGCAGGCTTAAAAATTGCAACGGTTATAAAGCGATTTAAATGACTCAAGCTCGGAAGTACACGGAAGAAAGCTATCACTCGTACTGCGAGTTTCTGTGTAACACTCGCAAATTGTGAATTGAGACTTCAAGCCCTTAAGTACATGTCAGAAAGCCAAAATCATAATTCATGCTTCTATAAGTAGCATTTCAGAGCCCCATCATGATCAATTAAGCAAGACCCATAACTTACTGCTATAACAGAACCAAACCCTTAAGTTGCTGCTCGCAAGCTAGAAATGTGAGGAGAGGGAGGGAGAGAAGGATAGGGAGGAAGGGAAGGATAGGGAGGGAGAGAGAAGGAGGGAATGAGAGAGAAGGAAGGAGGGGGGAGAGAGTGAGGAGAGTGATGGAGAGAGAAAGAAAAGAAGAGAGAGGGACAGAGAGAGAGAAGGAGGGGAGAGAGAAAGGGATGGAGGGAGGGAGAGAAACGGAGGGAGAGAGAAATAGAGAGAGAGAGAGGAAGGGAGAGAAGGAAGGAGAGAGGGTAAGGGAGAGAGATGGAGGGAGAGAGAGAAAAGGAGGCAGAGAGAGAAGGAGAAAGAGAGAGGTAGAGAGAGAAAAAGGGGAGAGAGAGAAGGAGAGAGAGAAGGTGCAAGGAGAGAGAGATGGTGCACAGAGAGAGAGACAGGGTACACAGAGAGAGGGCGCACAAACAGACAGAAGACACCATTTTTAGCACAATATTATACTGTCATTTATGAATGGCAAACGGCTAGTAGACTATTAAAAACAGTATGCAGTTTAACACAAATAAAAGTTAATATTATTTTACTTACTTTTGAATGTGTCAATTTCCCTCATACAGAGCTGCTCATTTCACTCTCATTTCTTGCTGTACATCCTCATCTGCACCACAGCATTCAATCAGTACTCTTCACTTTCCTAAATAATAAAACCTTAATATACTAGATTATGGCATCTAGCTAAAAAAATATTTAAAAAAAATACCCAAATCTAGACACAAGCAGAGGCTAGAGACAGCAGGGCAGGATCTACATCGTTTGAGACATCCAATACAGACTTTACTACTAAGGTTAAATTGATAATGCAAAATTGGAGCATACTGTACCTTTATTGCATGGCCAACATTGACAAATGTTTTTAAAATATGGAGTCAGATAAAACTGGTCTACAGGGGCTTGGATGATGCCCCTTGCAATTAATGTGCTATAAAATTGTTTTTTGTGGCCAATATTTTGCCCTTGTGTGAGATTTGTTTGAAGGCCAGGTTGCCCTACTCAATATACCTCCATAAGCATGACCTAATTGTAATTTACTTAATATACTCACTATGCCTACTAAGAATATACCCCTATGATCACATATATGGGCAGAACATTGAACGCTGTCAGGACTTGCTATGCTTTTCCCATATAATGTAGATGTAATATCCAAGGGTAACCTGAACAACAATGAACAGATGCTGTAGATTCAATATCCAGTCTTGACATATGTAAATAGATACACACAAGTAGATGAACTGCTTGCACAGAAATATGCTGTAATTAATTAATATATATACAGCAACAGCTCTGAAACAAAGCATAAAACAAAGGATAATGAGAAATAAATTCCTTAACCTTTATCATCTTCATGAATTAATTTAATGTCAGTTACATTATATGCATGCAATCAATTTTGTAACATTTGTAATTAAATGCACTGTGGTCTTTCATTAAGATATAAAGTAGCACATTAAATATAATTCCCAGTATAGTCAGGGATATCTTCTTGCATTCTGTTATGAATTTAATGTTATTGATTATGTGCATCTAATACATATATGATAGGGTGTGATTATTCCTCATACAATTTATTAGTATAGTGGTGCATAATATTATTTAATGTACGTCAGTGCAGTATACATACAATTTAATATCATTCAATGACTGGTGCTTCAAAGCTGGTGGATAATAGAAATAAGGTGGACCCTTGGGACAGAGGAGGAGATTATAGAATGGCCTTTGAAGTTGAGTCCAGGTCCGGTTTACAGAATGGTCAATATCTGATCCAAGGTCAGGAGCTTAAGACGGTCTAGGTCATCCAAAATATTTTTTTGTTTGGGATCACACCCTTAACGGGAAAAAAGGTCAACTTCACTTTCCATTTTATATTCCACAAATAAGTTGAGACAGGGATGTCTATTCTATTGATAAAAATAGGCTATGAAACATGAATTTTAATGAGGAAAAGTACTATGTGATGGTGGAACAGAACAAATGAGAAGAGAACAACCTGGTAAATACTGTATGTACTGTGCCAAGAGATCAGAGAAATCGTGACTAGTGCGCGGTCTATTTTACCATTTATAGATTCTCTAAGCATTGTATAAGGAAAGAACTAGATTGAAATATAATTAATATTTGAAATATGCTGTTTTAAAACCAAAGAAATATATATACGTAATATCATGGGTGTAGGAACTGGGGGGGGATGGAGGGGACAATTTTTTCTATAAGCTATTTTATGGCCTGCGTATACAATAAGCTGTATCCCCCCCCAGAATTATTAGTGCTCCTACTCCCCTGAGTAATATGTTCAGAAAACTGCAAGAGAGTAGTGATTTCCAGCCTCAAGGATGAATGTATGGAATTGTTGAAGACCAAGGTTCTGCCAAACCACATCAACTATTAGACCAGTGGTGGGGGACCTGTGCCAGACACTTTTCCCTGTTTGATTCTATATAACCCCAATGACTTTAGAAGATCTGCTTCCTGAAGTAGAAGAAGACTTTGGATACACCAGAAATGTCTACATCTGCCACTGGCATCAGCAGGATTAAGGTAAAGATTATTAGTTTATTTGTTTTTGTTTTTCCTTCCAATTATCATGTTTAGTTATAAAAAAATAGAAACAAAATTACCACAGTGGTCATCGAAGTCTTTTGAAGTATCTATTGCCATGATTATATACCTTTCTAATGTGTTATTAACCATAAAAACACATCAAATGATCAATAGCTATGTTATTAATTATATTTGTAGTACAGTGCATGATTCCTACTTTAAAAAAGGTTCATGGTTGAAATATTTGTATCTTATTGCTAATAAAATGGGAATCACATTACAAGCATATAAAGCCTTCTGTTCTGTTCTTGTAGGAAACACATTTTGCCCAACACAAAATCCCCTCATTCTTGGATAAAGAATACCCAAACTATTACTCAGCTACGCAACCCACCAGAAAAGCGGGGACATCAATACTAATACACCGCAATTTTCCATTCCAGATCACCTGTAAAATAATTGACAAAGAGGGACACTACATTATTCTATCCGGCACAATTCTAGGTTCAGAGCTGACGCTAGTATCCATTTATGCCCCGACGACATCTCCACACAAAACTCTTTTAAAAATCCTGAGAGTACTAACGCCCATGAAAAACTGATAATAGGGCGAGACATCAATCTGACATTAGATTCTCTCTTAGATCGATCTAGGGGCCTAGACTGTGTTCTGTACACAAATAAAATGAAACAAATTAAGAGATTATTAAACGCTATAGGCTTAGTGGACGCCTGGAGAGGGCATCACCCAACCAGACGGGAATATACTCACTACTCACATGTACATGGATCTTATTCCCGAATCGATACAATACTAGTAAGTGCGCCAATTTTTGATATGACTAGATCAGCCGAAATTAATGTATTCCCATGGTCTGATCATTCGGCGGTGACCCTGACAATAGACTTTGGCGAGACCCAGAAAAGCCCTTTTATCTGGAGGCTAAATGAAATTTTACTACACAACCCCACATTTAATAGCCAAGTAGAGAAAGACCTACGACTATACTTTGACATTAATGACACTACAGACGTAGAGATGGGCTGGATCTGGACTGCCCATAAGGCGTATATACGTGGCACCTATATTAAGCTTGCTTCGGCCTTTAAGAAGCAATGCCTGCAGAGGGAAACAGAGATCAGAAAAGAACTCCAAAGACTAGAGAGACATAACCAGACTAACCCCTCTCCTCAAACAAGACATTAAATAGATAGATGTAGACTGGAATTCGACAATGCTCTCTCAATGCGGACAGACAAAGCACTGAGGCGCACCACCCACCTATACTATACGAAGGCGAACAAACCTAGCTCCCTTCTAGCTAGGAGACTGAACCCTAGACCCCTTCAGCAAAAAGTTTTAAAGCTTAACACCGCAAATGGGTATCCCTCAGTAAGCCAAACAGAAATTAAACAGACCTTTGCGGCTTTCTATCAAAAAATATATGCTGCAACTATCCTACAAGGCCCAGATGCGACCTAATCCTATCTGACATCTTTAGATCTACCCAAGGCCATGGAACAGGACATAAGCATGCCTAACTCTGACATATCAATAGAGGAGGTACTCAGAGCTATTGAAAATCTCAAATTAGGTAAATCCCCGGGCCCAGATGGGTTCCCAAACTCCTATTATAAAACATATGCTGGGCTTCTAGCCCCCTATCTATGCAGGCTTTTCAACTCCATTCTGAATGGAGAAGCCATGCCACCTGAACTCAATAGGGCTGACTTGGTGGTGTTCCCTAAGGTGGGCAGGAACCCCCTGGAGGCTAAAAACTACCGCCCAATATCCCTCCTAAACGGCGATGTTAAGATGCTAGCAAAGATAATGGCGGACAGGATCTCCAAGTTCCAACCGGAACTAGTACATAAAGACCAGACGGGCTTTATCCCATTCAGACAAGCAGCAGACAATCTTAGACGAACTTTAAATGTACTACATCTAGCGCAAAGGGATGGTATCACGCTCTGTGTCTTGGCCCTTGACATTGAAAAGGCCTTTGACACGGTAGAGTGGCCCTACTTACACGCGACACTGGCCAAATTTGGCTTCAAAGGACGCTTCATAAATCTGCTACGCTCTTATTATCATCTGCCCCAGGCGGCTCTAAAACTACCAGGGCCAAACAGGGAGACTATAGACATACAGAGAGGAACAAGACAGGGGTGCCTCCTGTCTCCATTACTCTTTGCGCTGGCCATGGAACCTTTGGCCCAAAAAATCAGATGCACCGCAAACATAAGGGGCCTAAGAATCGGCCTCCAAGACCTCAAATGCTCCCTGTTTGCGGATGACCTCCTATGCACTCTGACATACCCCAAGAGCTCGATCCCGGCCTTGCTGACGGTATTACGTGACTTTGGGGAGATATCGGGGCTAAAAATTAACCTGGAGAAAACCAAGGCCTTAGATGTAGGAATACCATTGACAGATCTTACAGAATTGCAAAGGACTTATAACTTTTCCTGGCCAAAAACATCAATCAAATATCTAGGGGTTCATATTACAAGGAGGGTAGCGGGAATATACAAAGCAAACTACCCCCCATTGCTTCAGAAATTAACAAAGAATATACAAAGCTGGTCAAAGCTAAACATATCATGGACGGGCCACATCACGGCCATCAAGATGAATATTCTGCCCAAAATATTGTACCTTTTCAGGACCCTTCCCCTACCGCTAGATCTCAAAGATCTAGACAGATTGCAGAATATAATATTTAAATTTATTTGGAGCAATAAAGCCCCGCGGATTGCTAGGCAGATGATGTATAAGCACAAAAACCAAGGGGGATTATCCTGCCCAAACCTCAGGCTTTACTACAAAGCAGCCCAGTTGGCCTTCCTGCCACTAACCCACACAAAGACACATCAACCCATATGGGTCTTTATGTAGAACTGGGAACTTAGACCCCACTCCTGGGACACGCTGATCTGGGACCCGGGGATTAATAAAATCAAAAACAAAAAGTACCTCACCAACCCGATGATCAAACTCACGGCATCGGTGTGGACCTGGGCTTGTACCAAACACCAACTAGTGCCACCAATCACCCCTATGACTTCTATAAAATCTTTGCCAGACTTTGAGACGACCTTGAGCTCAATCTCAAAAAGGTGGTGGCTATCTAGTGACCTTAACAGAATAGGGGCGTGGTATCACGACGATAGAGTGGTAAATCACGAACAACTGGTAACTAACTTTAACATACCAACAGGGGAACTATGGAATTATAGGAAAATCAGACATTGGTTAGAATCCCTGACAAAAGACTGGGGCCCACCGAAACAGTGCTGGCTATCAACAATTTGTAAGAATATTCCCAACTCTAGAGGCACCCTGGGTCTCTTGTATTCCAGCTTTAACAATACCAAACAAAAACAGAAACCCGCCTGTATGGCACACTGGGAACAAGACCTAGGCAGGGAACTGACTATAGAAACTTGGCATAGGATTAGCCGAAATCTGACCAAGGGCTCACTTACCCATAGCCTACTAGAGGTCTCAATCAAAGTCCTCCACAGAACCTATCTCACCCCATCCAGAATGCACCAAATTAACCCGACGATAAATAGACTTTGCTTTAGGGGCTGCCAAGCTACAGGAGATTTTAGCCACATTTGGTGGCACTGCACAAAGGCACAAGCTCTCTGGGGGAACGTGTTCCAACTATTTTCACAACTAATACATAGTCCACTAACACCCACAATAGAGGTTTGCCTGTTAGGAGGGAAGGCAGAGAACATATCCCCCAAGTGTAATGCACTCTTACAGTATTTTACTTTAGCCACTAAGCATACTATTGCCAGACACTGGAGAACCCCTACACTAAATCTAAATGATGTCATTACCAGGATAAACTTTATAATGATTAATGAAAAATTGACACATTACATGCAACACAGCTATCCCAGCTTTTTGGATATCTGGTCTCCCTGGCTGGACTCCCCACATAGTGCCACAGTTTAGCTCAGACCCCAGCCTAGGGGTGGGGATGGGCCAGAGGGCCGCGGGGGCGACGGGTGGGGCCCCAGAGCCTATATGCGACCAGTGTTACTCAAGACGGTGAGTGTGCTATTTCCCCACCTACCCTTTCTCCCCCCCTCCTCTCTCCCCAGTTGATAATTGATTGTATTTTTGTTTTAACTTGTGTAAAGAATAAAATGTTAGAAGACAATATAAAAGGAAAAAAAATAATAATTTGGAGAACACCAAAGGATATCTAGGTGATGTTAAGCAATGTGGTACAATTCCAAGCACAAAAATTATAAAGGAATTCCTATATGTACTAGATAAATATGATGCAATAAGTATGGCTACTATGAACATTGCATATATTTGCTCACCAATGGTTGAAATGTATTAATCATCTGTTCTGACGCAAACTCCATTTAATAAAAAGATGTTAAAAAAAAAATGGGAATCACAAATATTCATTAATAAACACCAATAACTTTTTCCATTTCTGGCAGTGAATAACTAAAATACACACTGATTGATAATTACAATCACTAATAAAAAAGTCAGTGGAATACTTCAAAACATTAATATTAGTAAATACCAGGAACCTTTGATACATTTTTTTGATAGCAGCTCATTTCAGCTTTTTTGTTTGATAAAGATGGAGATGGAGCATATTTACTATGGGCTCCAAGAGCACGGCAAGCTTCAAATCTTATTGCAAAGGATTTGTGTCATCATTATCACAATGTAAGGTTTGCTTAAAATGTTCAAAAATATTTAGTATAATTATTCAAATTACTTGAACATTGTGAGTATTTAGTATAATTATTCCAATGACAGGAACATTGTAATTAAATAGTACAAGATGTTTGGAAAAAAAACAACAAACAAAATCATTATTTAAAAACAATTTTACTCACAAAGGTAATTAGTAAATTAGAAAACTTAGCAAATGTTCCTATTCAAGAGGCAATAAGGTTGGGCCAGATCCACTTTGTGATTTCTCTTTATACATAGATTATAGTTAAAGATGTAAAATAAATAACAAATACAGTAGACTCTCAGTTAACCAGAACTTAAACAACCAGAACTCTCCAGCAACTAGAAAAAAAAATTAATACTGTAATTTAAATAAAAATAAAAATTTACAGGCCTCAACAATTCCCATAAGCCAGGTTGTCATGCCACAAAATGCTCACAGGCCCCTACATTTCATCGACTGTTTGTCTCTGCAAGTCAGTTTTACCTGGAAGCAGACAGGCATGAGAGACTGCGCCAGGGCAGTGTTGGCGTTACATTCCCCGGGTTCAGCAGCTAATCTAGGCCTCTTTTAATTGTAACTCTCAATCAACCAGAAACTACATTCATCCGGCATCTGGCAATACCCATGGGTGCCTGTTAACTGAGAGTCTACTGTATTTAACAATGGTACCACTGTAGTTTACTTTATCGAAGGTAAAGAAATGCACTCTGTATTGGGGAGGTCCTCTTGATGAGGAGTCATCTTCTAACAACTGCTGAGTAATCTTCTGTGGATGTAGGAAATTAAATTGAGTACTGAATAAGGATCTCATTAACAATTTGCTCCACTATGAAGTTTACAAAGATTCAGTTATCAGGATGCATCAAAAACAGTCAGTTTACCTACCTAATATTGACCTGAAATGCAAAAATAAATCATTTACACATTTTGTATTTCAAACTTGTGATTGGTTTTACTTTTTTTAAAATAATTTAATTGATTATTTTTGATGCAATATGGCTTCTACTTCTTTTTTACCCACTTTTTAAAATCTACTTTTTAATAATCTATTAAAAAGGTGACCATAAGGTTACCTAAGATCTTCATTGTAGTATTTTCACACTAAGGGCCTCATTCTATTAACGGCCGTAGGAGATGCGGGGCCGCAAGGACCGTCCGCAAGCTATTTGCCTATTCTATTCCCTTCCGGCTGGGGATTCCGGCAGGCTTGCAGCCGGCGCCTTGCTATCCCTTGCGGCCGCACGCGCCGGAGGAAAGCCTTTGATCTTAAACGGCCGCAAGAGTTTCGGCCGCAAGAAAGCCCCGGTTGCTATTCAATTGCTACGGGAACCCTCTCTGCAAGGCTAAAACCGAGTCGCAGCTTACTTGCACCAAAAAGGTCCCGCAGGCACACAAATAAGCACATAATAAAGCCATCCTGCACTCTGAGGAGACTATAAAGTGATTGTAGGTGTTAGCATTTATAGCACAACATTCCCCTACACTCAAATCCGTAATTTTTTTTATTTTTAAATTCTTGTCAAATATCGGTGGACAAAGTCCCGAGGGCTTGGAGCACCTCAGACCCGCAAAGGCTGCGGGATTAGACTCCGTCAAGTCCGTAAATGGGTAAAATAGACCTACGGGTCGTAAAGGGCTTACTTACAAGTCGTAGCATAGAAAAGCCATCCTGTACTTTTATTAAAAGTGAAAGTGATGTTTGGTTTTAGAATTAATAGCTCAACATTCCCCTACTCTCAAATCCGCAAATAAAGATATTTAACTTCATCTATCATGCAAGCCCGCACGGGTTTGAATAACGAGCTACGGGCTTGATCATTGAAGTCCGTGGGACTTGCCCCCCATTATGTTCCCCATCATTTACAGTGCTTTGCAGTGCTGGATTGAATATATATTGGCTTCTACAATGCTTTGTTTGCGGCCCTCCATCTCCGAACCCGTACGGGTTTTAACAAGGACGAGCCCACGGGACTACGGGACGGAAAGTAATCCGTAAATAATATATCGGATTTGGGCTGATGTGCAAGCTTGAGAGGGTGTTGCTATTAATCCTCATGTCCCCCATTATGATGCCTAGCATTTACGGAGCTTTACAGTGCCATCTCGAATTTATATTTGCATTTACAGTTTTCTGACTTTGCGGCCGGAAAACAAGATTTACGGGCGCTGGGAAAAAGCTTCCGGCCGTTTGCATGATATGCGGCCGGCCGTAAGGGGATATCCTTGCGGCGCCGTCTATTTGAATTGCAAGGTAAAGGTAGCTCTACACGGGGCCGTAAGACGGCCGCAAGGAATCGCAGCTTTGCGGCCGTTTTACGGCCGATAATAGAATGAGGGCCTAAGTGAATAATGAAAACCATGATATAATATCCCTACTTCATATAGAGTCTATTTAGCAAATGAATTAAAATGTTATTCTGATAAATAGGCTCCATAGAAATTTTTTGAAAAATGTATATATGTTTTTATTTTTTTTAATCAGTGTATCATACATATTTTTCTCTTGACCTGACCTGACAATAGGCAAAACGTTTTAATAAAGAATTACAACCTTAAATTTGTCACTATTCTCAATTTTTTTTAATTACAGCAGCCAATTGGTTTTGTTTCTGAAATAACTATTATTAATGCAGCTTGTCTCCTACGTTATAAATCGCTAGCTGGGATTGTGGCTTTATAGGGCTTTAGGAGTTACCTCCCATATATATATATATATGAAAAACTGGTATTTTACTGAAAGTCTCTTTCTACTATGGGCAAAAGTTTCAAGCATAGTGTACTGCTGCATATTTAAGCTTCAAACATAGTGTACTATTATATTAAAATAAATATTACCCTCTAGACATCTGGAGGATGATATATAAATGCATGAAGGTATTATATATATAAATATATGAGAATATCAATTTATTCTACCTAAGAGTCTTATTACAACATTTGGCTTGACTGAAGGTTGGAATAAGAATACCCACTCATTAAGAGGTATATATTGCACAATTTAAGTGTTACTGGGATTATTCTATTCCTCACATCTGCCCCATTTTTTTATTTCCTCGTGTCATCTTTTTAAAATTCCCTTTTTAACCGCCGCTGTCATAAAATAAATTTACTTTTACACTGATTCAACATATATTAGTCCCACCATCTGTATATCAACTTTTTTACATACAAAAATACAAAACATACATTTATAATCATAAAAATTACATTCAACACATTCATCTGTACAGCATATTTAGAATTATCCAATTATTCTACCAGATTTGAGTAATTACTCAATCTCTCTATAGGAATCTTTTTTAAACACAAAAAAAAGCAAAAAAAAAAAAAAAACAACTTCAGATTTGTCTTGGCATTATATATTTATGTAATCTGTTGCTTCATTGTTACAAATATCCCATATTACCCATTTTTAAACTCTTGTATACCCAACAAATATAAGTTTCTATTACCATCAATCGTCAGCAAAATTTCATTTATTGAAGGAACCTCAAGGTATTTCCATTTTATTTTCTAACCAGGTGCCACCGGAAAAGGTACAGAGAAGGGCAACAAAACTAATAAGGGGAATGGAGAGGCTAAGTTATGAAGAAAGACTTACCAAATTAAATGTATTTTCCCTAGAAAAAAGTGGGGATATGATTACCTTATATAAATACATCCAGGGCCAGTATAAAGATTTGTCAAGTCAACTTTTTGTGCCAAGAGGTTTTCAACTGACATGGGGACATCCTTTGAGGTCAGAAGAAAAAAGATTCCACCTTAAAGAAAGAATAGGGATCTTCACAGTAAGTAAAACTGTGGAATTCTCTTCCACAGGAGGTGGTGACAGCGGATTCGATAGATAACTTTAAAAAGGGGTTAAATATATATATTTGAATAAATGGGCATTCAGGGTTATCCTAGATAACTAGCGAAGAAATATTGATCCAGGGACAGGCTAATATTCTGCTCTGTTTCACCAGTCATAGTTGGTGTAGCATTCATTAAAAAAAACAACCCTTTTTTCCTTTAATCTAATTTCAGTTGCCTGCCTGTGTCAGGCTCACAGCTTATATTGTGCTCAGTGAAATAAAACAACACTTTTTTGACTGTAATAGATTGAATAGCAATTGCCTGCCTACAGGCGTGTGTGTAAAGCCTATTGCATCTACTCTGTCAACTTTTGCCAGTGCACAGTGATACTTCATATCTGGTGCAACCGTAGTGTACAGTGACATAAAACAACATTTTTTGACTGTAATCGATTGAATATCAGTTGCCTGCCTACAGGCGTGTGTGTGAGGCCTACAGCGCCTACTCTGCCAACGTTTGCCAGTGCACAGTGACACTCATATCTGGTGGCACCTTAGATTGCACGCGCAGTGCCCCAAATTAGAAGCAGGAGGTCCGACCAAGCACCTTTTTCCATCTCCCTGTTCCAAAAATCAATGCCATATAAACGTTATACATACCTTATAATAATGCAGACCGAGGCAACGCAGTGAGAGGAGTCTGAAGAAGAGGAGTCAGAGGTGGCTTTGAGGAGGTGGAAGACCAAACACAGCAGGCGTCCTAGGGGGCTTGTTGTCATCTTTCGGGGACCCTTGGTGGGTGGGTGGAGGAAGAGACCTTCAATGATATCAGTGAGGACAAGGAACGGCACATGGCTATCTTGGTATCTAACCTTGTGTAAATGGGGAGTTTGCGGTTGTACAAAGGGACTGTTTGCGGCTGTTTGCGGTGCATTAAATGCGGAGATTGGTCTGTTACTGTGAAGCGTGTGTAACCCTTACACTACCTGATCGATTCAACATCATACCTGATGTTTTAAAGCATGTTATTCCAAACAATTTAGGAATGTTAGGTAATTTATGCCCTTTATGGCTTAAAACCAGACTCTGCATCAACTATATAACTTTCCGTGGTAGTTTTGCCATGGATCCCCCTCCGGCATGCCACAGTCCAGGTGTTAGTCCCCTTGAAACCACTTTCCCATCACTATTGTGGCCAGAAAGAGTCCCTGTGGGTTTCGAAATTCGCCTGTCCATTGAAGTCTATGGTGGTTCGCCGGGTTCGCCCGTTCGCGAACATTTGATGGAAGTTCGCGTCCGCTGTTCGCGAACCGAAAATTTTATGTTTGTTTTTAACTTCACTACTTTTGAGACAATTGGCAACGTTTTTATGTTTTTTTTCTGTTTGCCTTCCTCTGGATCAATTAACATCTAACAATTATTAACAATTAACAAATAATCCACATATAAGTATCAGAAGGTATCTAAAAAGGTTGAACTTGATGTTTTACTTTATTCAATCTCAAATACTACGTTTTGTAACTATGTAATAGTTAATAAAGATAATATATTTTATGTTGCAACGCAATGAAAATAGAGTACTGTGAGGTACATTAGTGTAGGTCTAAGCACTAGCAATTCTTTGTGTATCTTTGTTATTCAACATCTCTAGACATACCCTTGCCAACCTTCTAGCATCCTGTTGACTCACTAGCACAATGTCTAGCTGCTATTCATGCTGGACACATCGGTTACTCAGGATAGTATCTTGTCATCATACTATTTTGACTGGACTGTGTATATATACATGCATCATGGATTTCCCCAAGGCCCAGCAGAGGCATCCAAATGCATGATATCTAATTAAAAACTAGCTGTATGATTTTTTTCCTGAATAGATATGGTCTCAAACTCAAACAAACAGTTTTTCAAACAATTACTCAGTTTTTATTTGCGATACAAGTGATCATGATATGTGTTTGTGCAACATATGATCACCCATCATCAAATATTTAATAAACAAGTAATAGGTTGGCGTGTGTATAAGGGGCTGTTATAGAAAGAGAACAATATACACACAGAAAAAGGAAAAATGGGGGCATGCACACCTTGCATACTCACTCTTAGGCAAAAAGGTAGATCCAGCACTGGGTGTATTAACTTAAATTTAAGAGTTCTTCAGTTAAATTAATTCTAATAAAAGAAACATAATGCTTTTGACATTGGTTAAAGACTTCCTATATTAATAACATATAACATATAATTACCTCAGTAAAGTAAACAGATAATGCTCCTCTTACAAGAAACACTGTTACATATAAATACATATAATAAAAAATGTAAAATGTAAATATTTAAAATGACAAATATATATTCCCAAGTACAGAGTTGAATTCATTTGAGAATAAACCAGTGTATCAGTGAAATAATTATCTTTTATGTAAATGAATACCTTTATTTAAAAGATGTAATATACCATAAAAGATTTACAGCCTTATTAAATTTCGATTCGGCCAATTGAATAGGGCTCTATATAAGCACAGAGCATATTTTTTTACAGAAGTTTTTAGTTGGTGAATTTCTATCCAAAAGCAAGGTCTTCACTAACTAAAAACTTCTGTAAAAAAATATGCTCTGTGCTTATATAGAGCCCTATTCAATTGGCCGAATCGAAATTTAATAAGGCTGTTAATATACCATAAAGGGGCAAAGTGTATGAGCCTCATTCAGTTGAGCTCTTGGGAGATCCAAGCTTCAGAAATGTAGCCTGCAAGTAATTTTGCTATTCAATTGACGTCTTTTTACGATCGAGTTTCGGGCTCAGGCCTCTGATTCGCTGCGATTGTTCACATCGCAAGTTAATGCGCCTCCAAGACTTTGATCTTTCATGGTCGCAAGAGTTGCGTTCACTAAAATCGCAACTCGCTATTCAATTGCTCCAATTCCCTCTGGCTAATCAAGCCTTCAAGCCCGCAAAAGTCAAACCACAAGTCACGGGTACCAAGGAGACTCACAAAGGGCTTAATAACATGTCCGTAGCACTTTAAATGCACATATACACACACTACTGTACTTTTATTAAAAGTGAAAGTGATGTTAGGTCTTAGAATTAATAGCACAACATTCTCAAGCTCGCAAATCGGCCCAAAAAATACTTTATTTCATGTTTAATTTCCGTGTTATAGCGATCCCGGCAATCAATGTGGTAATACATATATGGTTGCATTGATGGAACTTGCATGTGATAGAATATCATATTTATGGCTTTATCAATATTGCATCATATCTGGAATGTGAGACCGATCGCAACTTGTATTTCAAGCCTGTAGGACTTTGAAATCAGACCTCCACTTTTCAAAGCCGTAATGATGACGATCCCTGTTTCCATTGGCTGTTTCTATCTAGGGAGTTACGGCCTTGGTTAATTGATCTGTTCAAGCTCGCAAATGCTACATACAATGGCATGGTTTCCGGATTTCGCTATCGGCACATAACCTGCGGTGTTCCCGAATTAAATAGCACCATAAGTTGCGGACACTAAGGGCCCGCAGCAGGCTGGCAGATTTACGGCCTACGTTGGGCTTGCAATTCAATGAGGCTCTAAATATCCACATTAAAAAGTAATGTACATTAAGTCCTTTGGCCCTGCAATGAGGGCAACACAATCTTGTCATTTTTATTTTTAAATATTGGGACCCACATTGATAATTTTAATGCCTTGTTTTTTATTTTAAAGTATATTAATAAAAGTTAATTTTTAATAATATTTAAAAGTGTTTCTTGTAAGCAGAGCAATATCTATTTACAGTACTTTATTGAGGTAATTATTACATTGAATTGTAAAACACTTTTTAGAGCCTTAATTTCCTACAATCAATTTACTAATGAATAACACATACATTATGGATATCATTTTTTTTAATGTCAACGCATAGATTTTATTTTGCTTTTGGATATGAGCCACCTCCTAGAATATTTTACCTTATTCCTTCTTTCATAATTCTTTAAACTTTTTCTTGATGTGTTTTTCCTAATCTCTTTTAAATTTGTTTTCTCGTGAATTTGATGGGACTTTGTCCCTGATGACTGCCTTGCCATTCAATTTTTTTAAATTTCAAGAAAAAAAACACCTGGCTTATCTTAAATGTTGCAAGCTTTCAAGAAACAACTAGTACTTTCTGGAGGTGGGAAATCTATACAACCATCCATGCAACCAATTGCAAGGCAAACAGCAAAACCTATTTGAAATATAATAAGAAAACGATTATATATATAATTATTCTTTACTAAACCAAAAATATTTCCAGTAGTCTTGTTACAGCACTAGCAATGAGGATTGCAGCCACTGTAAGCTTTTCCTTGAATGTCTACAACCATTTGCATTGTAATATCAACAAATTCAAAGTAGATGGCTTCCAATGTAGCATAATTGCACATAATTAGTAATAAAAAGGATAGTTTATTTTTAAAATGTATAAAACATTTTGCCAGTCATCAAGTATAGTTCTACAAAAAGATCCTTACATTGGGTTAATATTTCAAAACAGACTCACATTTTTGACATGTCATGAATATACAAAATATAATGCCTCATTAAAATCTCCCTCGTAGTTCACTTCGTCCTCGCAAAAGGCAGTTTTTTTGCTGTTTGCGAGGACGAAATCTCTCGCAGGCTGCTTTGCGAGATGACTACGAAAAAATGGCCGAGAATAGGCTCCGAGAGAGCTACAGAGTCACATGCAGCCATAAATCTACGAGTGATTCTCGCATCTCGGAAGAATCCATACGAGCACAAAAAGTGCTAGCAAGGGATCCTAAAGCCTCTACGTGCTGCCTCGGAGCAGCCCGATCGTCACCGATCGTGACCCGCTGCATTTCAATTTTTAAATTTCCCGCCTCACGGGTCCTTAAAGGACCGTAAAGGTCCTGAAAGGACTCACACTAAAAATATTAACCCTAGGCAACTAAAAATTACCCCATAACTCATGGGGGTCAGTACAGACCCCCATAAGCACTTTATTAACCCTATAATTCATGGGGGTCAATACAGACCCCCATAAGCACTTAATTAACCCCATAACTCATGGAGGTCAATACAGACCCCCATAAGGCCTTAATTAACCCTATAATTCATGGGGGTCAATACAGACTCCCCTAAGGCCTTAATTAACCCTATAATTCATGGGGGTCAATACAGACCCCCATAAGGCCTTAATTTACCCTGTCACTCATGGGGGTCAATACAGACCCCCATAAGCCAATAATTAACCCTATAATTCATGGGGTTCAATACAGACCCCCATAAGCACTTAATTAACCTTTAATTCATGGGGTCAATACAGACACCCATAAGCACTTAATTAACCCCTATAATTTATGGGGGTCAATACAGACGCCCATAAGGCCTTAATTAACCCTATAATTCTTGGGGGTCAATACAGACCCCCATAAGCCAATAATTAACCCTGTCACTCATGGGGGTCAATACAGACCCCCATAAGGCCTTAGTTAAACCTATAATTCATGGGGGTCAATACAGTCCCCCATAAGGGCTTAAATAACCCTGTCACTCATGGGGGGTCAATACAGACCCCCATAAGCACTTAATTAACCCCCTGTCACTCATGGGGTCAATACAGACCCCCGTAAGCCTCTATTTAACCCCATCAGTCCCATAAGGGTATATTATGACACCTATGGGGCTGTTAAAACCCTAACATTAACCACATAAGTGCCATGACGGTCCACAAGGACACTAACTACAAACACTACACTATAACCCCCAATAAACCATTAAATCTGAACTAACCCCCTCTACACTAATCTATTAACACTTACACTACCTACCTACACTACCTACCCCCTAATAATCCTCCCCATCATTCTAATTACAAAAAATAAAAAAAACTACCTTACAGAAAATAATAAAACCTAAGTCACCAAAAATAAAAAAAAACTACATTACAGAAAATAAAAAAACTACATTACAAAAAATAAAAAAAACTACCTTACAGAAAATAAAAAAAACCTAAGTCACCAAAAATAAAAAAACCTACTTTACAGAAAATAAAAAAATACATTACAACCCCTCCCCACTACAGAAAAAAAAAACAAAGGAAAGACAGACATACACAATACAATACATACATAAAATACATTACATACTATACATTACATTACATACAATACATTACATGCAATACATTACATACAAATAGAGATGTCGCGAACATAACATTTTCGGTTCGTGAACTTCAATGGGCAGGCAAATTTCAAAACACACAGGAACTCTTTCTGACCACAATAGTCATGGGAAAGTTGTTTCAACGGGACTAACACCTGCACTGTGGCATGCCGGAGGGGGATCCATGGCAAAACTCCCACGGAAAATTACATAGTTGATGCAGCTTCTGGTTTTACGCCATAAAGGGCATAAATTACCTAACATTCCTAAATTGTTTGGAATACCGTGCTTCAAAACATCAGGTATGATGTTGTATCGATCAGGTAGTGTTAGGGTTAGGCCTGCTTCACAGTGACAGACCAAACTCTCCGTTTAACGCACCGCAAACAACCGCAAACAGTCCATTTGCACAACCGCAAACTCCCCATTTGCACAAGGTTGGATACCAAGCTAGCCATGTCCCGTTCCTTTTCCTCACTGATGTCATCGAAGGTCTCTTCCTCCACCCAGCCACCAAGGGTCCCCGAAAGGTGACAACAAGCCCCCTGGGATGCCTGCTGTGTTTGGTCTTCCATCTCCTCAAAGCCACCTTCCTCCTCTTACTCCTCTACTTCAGACTCCTCTCACTGAGTGGCCTCTCTCTGCATTATAATAAGGTGTGTTAAGTAGTACTACTCTTATCAGTTTAATACCTGTTACAGCACATATCAGGGGGCGTGTATAAGGCCTGGATTTTTAGAACCAGGAGATGGAAAAAGATGCTTTGTTGGTAGTATCACTCCAATTTTGGGGCACGGCACGTGCAATCAAAGGTGCCACCAGATAGGAGTGGCGTGTTTGTAACTACTACTCTTATCAGTTTAATACTTGTTACGTCACCTATCAGGGGGGCGTGTATAAGGCCTGGATTTTTAGAACCGGGAGATGGAAAAAGATGCTTTGTTGGTCGTATCACTTCAATTTTGGGGCACGGCACTTGCAATCAAAGGTACCACCAGATAGGAGTGGCGTGTTTGTAAGTACTACTCTTATAAGTTTAATACTTGTTACGTCACCTATCAGGGGGCGTGTATAAGGCCTGGATTTTTAGAACCAGGAGATGGAAAAAGATGCTTTGTTGGTCGTATCACTTCAATTTTGGGGCACGGCACGTGCAATCAAAGGTGCCTCCAGATAGGAGTGGCGTGTTTGTAAGTACTACTCTTATCAGTTTAATACTTGTTACGTCACCTATCAGGGCACGTGTATAAGGCCTGGAGATGGAAAAAGATGCTTGGTTGGTCGTATCACTTTAAATTTGGGGCACTTTGTGACATTAGCTTCTTACGCTCAAACATGTCCTTTACAGGCACCTGACTATGGGCAGAGGAGCAGGAAATGCTCAAGGCGAGAGACGTAGTGGGGGATGGTTGAGAGGGGGCAAGGAGGACAGCAGTGGTTGATGTGGCTGATGATGCTGGACCAGGAGGAGGATGGCGGCTTTGAGTTTGTGTGCTGCTTGTACTCATGTGTTGGTCTGGAGCCACCCAAACATTATGTCTCAACCTGTAGAGGATAAGAGAACTGTGCACTTGCAGAAGTTATATCATCCTCATCATCCTCCCCTGTATCTCTTTACCCCCTCCCTCATCATCCTCCCCTGTGTCTCTTCCCCCCCTCCCTCATCATCCTCCCACCTCCCTCATCATCCTCCCCTGTATCTCTTTCCCCCCTTGCTCATCACCCTCCCCTGTGTCTCATCCCCCCTCCCTCATCATCCTCCCACCTCCCTCATCATCCTCCCCTGTATCTCTTTACCCACTCCCTCATCATCCTCCCCTGTGTCTCTTCCCCCTCCATCATCATCCTCCCCTGTGTCTCTTTCCCCCCTCCCTCATCATCCTCCCCTGTGTCTCTTGCCCCCTCCCTCATCATTCTCCCCTGTGTCTTTTTCCCCCCTCCCTCATCATCTTCCCCTTTGTATCTTCCCCCCTTTACTCATCATCCTCCCCTGTGTCTCTTTGCCCCCTTCCTCATCACCCTCCCCTGTGTCTCATCCCCCCTCCATCATCATCCTCCCTCATCATCCTACCCTGTATCTCTTTACCCCCTCCCTCATCATCCTCCCCTGTGTCTGTTTCCCCCCTCCCTCATCATCCTCCCCTGTGTCTCTTCCCCCCTCCCTCATCATCCTCCCCCCTCCCTTGATGATAAGGGGAGGAAGAGACACAGGGATAAGTGTGAGGGGTGTTAGGGTAAGGGTTGTTAGGGATAAGGGTGAGGGGGTTAAGTGTTAGGGTGAGGGGTGTTAGGGCTAAGTGTGATGGGTGTTAGGGTGAGGGGTGTTAGGGATAAGTGTAAGGGGTGTTAGGGTGAGGCATGTTAGGAATAAGTGTGAGGGGTGTTAGGGTTAGGGTGAGGGGTGTTAGGGATAAGTGTGAGGGGTGTTAGGGTTAGGCGTTAGGGTTAGGTGTTAGGGATAAGTGTGAGGGGTGTTATGGTTAGGGTGAGGGGTGTTAGGGATAAGTGTGAGGGGTGTTAGCTTTAGGGTGAGGGGTGTTAGGGATAAGTGTGAGGGGTGTTAGGGTTAGGGTGAGGGGTGTTATGGATAGGTGTTATGGTGAGGGGTGTTAGGGATAAGTGTGAGGGGTGTTATGGTTAGGTGTTAGGGTTTAGTGTTAGGGATAAGTGTGAGGGGTGTTAGGGTTAGGGGTGTTAGGGATAATGGTGAGGGGGTTAGGTGTTAGGGTGATGGGTATTAAGGATAAGTGTGAGGGGTGTGAGGGTTAGGGTGAAGGGTGCTAGGGATAAGTGTAAGGGGTGTTAGGGTTAGGTGTTAGGTGTTAGGGATAAGTGTGAGGGGTGCTAGGGTTAGGGTGAGGGGTTTGTTAGGGATACGTGTCAGGGGTGTTAGGGTTAGGGTGAGGGGTGCTAGCGATAAGTGTAAGGGGTGTTCGGGTTAGGTGTTAGGTGTTAGGGATAAGTGTGAGGGGTGTTAGGGTTAGGGTGAGGGGTGTTAGGGATAAGTGTGAGGGGTTTTAGGGTAAGGGGTGTTAGGGATAAGGGTGAGGGCGTTAGGTGTTAGGGTGAGGGGTGTTAGGGATAAGTGTGAGGGGTGTTAGGCTAGGGTGAGGGGTATTAGGGATAGGTGTTAGGGTGAGGGGTGTTAGGGATAAGTGTGAGGGGTGTTAGGGTTAGGTGTTAGGGTTAGGTGTTAGGTTGGTGGGTGTTATGGATAAGTGTGAGGGGTGTTAGGGTTGGGTGCTAAGGTGAGGGGAGGATGATGATAAGGGGGGAAGAGACACAGGGGTGTCCTTGCAGCAGAGATCAAAAGAGTCCTTCAGGACTGTATTGCACACTGTGTACAGTAGCCTAGCTATGGTTTTCCCTATGGATGCAGTATCACCTACACTCAGCCTCCTCTCAGTAAGACTGCAAGTTAGTTATGATTCCAAAATGGCTGCTGTCCATGAGTTAGAAGGCTCTGGAAGGGAGTGTATGCTGCTGATTGGCTGGAATGTGTCTGCTGACTGTGACATGCAGGGTCAAAGTTTGCTCAATGATAAAGTATAGGGGGCGGGTCGAATCTTGCATATGTTCGCAGTTCGCCGCGAACTCGAACATGCTATGTTCGACGGGAACAGTTTGCCGGCGAACTATTCGGGACATCTCTAATTACATGCTGTACGCCTTCTGACAATAAAATAATTTAAATGCAAAAATTAGGTATTGTTGCACCACCAGAAAAATTGATGTTAGTTTGCCAGGCAGAAAGTGCCCTAAAAGATTGCGTCTTGAACCCTAGTTGGTGGCGGATAAGTCACGCAAGTCATCCGGCATTCAGGGATAAAATACAGCAGCGTGTGGACCATTATTAGCTCAAGGCAGCTCATCTATCAGGCCTTTTTTAATCGAATGTATCGCCCACTGTCAGTCCCTTCGGGATCCATCTCTCATTCATCTTAATAAAGGTGAGGTAATCTAGACTTTTTTGACCTACGTCTCTTCTCAGTGACAAAACCTCCTGCTGCACTGAAGGTCCTTTCTGACAGGACACTTGAAGCGGGGCAGGACAGAAGTTCTATGGCAAATTGGGATACCTCAGGCCAAAGGTCAAGCGTGCACACCCAGTAGTCAAGGGGTTCATCGCTCCTCATTGTGTCGATATCTGCAGTTAAGGCGAGTTAGTCTGTTACCTGACGGTCGAGTCGTTCTCTGAGGGTGGACCCAGAAGGGCTGTGGCGATGCATAGGACTCCATCAACAACACGTCTGTAAAGCGTCCTCCTTGCCGGCGTGGTCGTGGGAGGAGGAGGATTATGTTCACCTCTTCCACTGTTAGATTGCCGTTGTGCTGTGACATCACCCGTAAACGCTGTGTAAAGCATACTTCATGGATTTCCCCAAGGCCCAGCAGAGGCATCCAAATGCATGATATCTAATTAAATACTAGCTGTATGATTTTTTTCCTGAATAGATATGGTCTCAAACTCAAACAAACAGTTTTTCAAACAATTACTCAGTTTTTATTTGCGATACAAGTGATCATGATATGTGTTTGTGCAACATATGATCACCCATCATCAAATATTTAATAAACAAGTAATAGGTTGGCGTGTGTATAAGGGGGTTTTATAGAAAGAGAACAATATACACACAGAAAAAGGAAAAATGGGGGCATGCACACCTTGCATACTCACTCTTAGGCAAAAAGGTAGATCCAGCACTGGGTGTATTAACTTAAATTTAAGAGTTCTTCAGTTAAATTAATTCTAATAAAAGAAACATAATGCTTTTGACATTGGTTAAAGACTTCCTATATTAATAACATATAACATATAATTACCTCAGTAAAGTAAACAGATAATGCTCCTCTTACAAGAAACACTGTTACATATAAATACATATAATAAAAAATGTAAAATGTAAATATTTAAAATGACAAATATATATTCCCAAGTACAGAGTTGAATTCATTTGAGAATAAACCAGTGTATCAGTGAAATAATTATCTTTTATGTAAATGAATACCTTTATTTAAAAGATGTAATATACCATAAAAGATTTACAGCCTTATTAAATTTCGATTCGGCCAATTGAATAGGGCTCTATATAAGCACAGAGCATATTTTTTTACAGAAGTTTTTAGTTGGTGAATTTCTATCCAAAAGCAAGGTCTTCACTAACTAAAAACTTCTGTAAAAAAATATGCTCTGTGCTTATATAGAGCCCTATTCAATTGGCCGAATCGAAATTTAATAAGGCTGTTAATATACCATAAAGGGGCAAAGTGTATGAGCCTCATTCAGTTGAGCTCTTGGGAGATCCAAGCTTCAGAAATGTAGCCTGCAAGTAATTTTGCTATTCAATTGACGTCTTTTTACGATCGAGTTTCGGGCTCAGGCCTCTGATTCGCTGCGATTGTTCACATCGCAAGTTAATGCGCCTCCAAGACTTTGATCTTTCATGGTCGCAAGAGTTGCGTTCACTAAAATCGCAACTCGCTATTCAATTGCTCCAATTCCCCCTGGCTAAGCAAGCCTTCAAGCCCGCAAAAGTCAAACCACAAGTCACGGGTACCAAGGAGACTCACAAAGGGCTTAATAACATGTCCGTAGCACTTTAAATGCACATATACACACACTACTGTACTTTTATTAAAAGTGAAAGTGATGTTAGGTCTTAGAATTAATAGCACAACATTCTCAAGCTCGCAAATCGGCCCAAAAAATACTTTATTTCATGTTTAATTTCCGTGTTATAGCGATCCCGGCAATCAATGTGGTAATACATATATGGTTGCATTGATGGAACTTGCATGTGATAGAATATCATATTTATGGCTTTATCAATATTGCATCATATCTGGAATGTGAGACCGATCGCAACTTGTATTTCAAGCCTGTAGGACTTTGAAATCAGACCTCCACTTTTCAAAGCCGTAATGATGACGATCCCTGTTTCCATTGGCTGTTTCTATCTAGGGAGTTACGGCCTTGGTTAATTGATCTGTTCAAGCTTGCAAATGCTACATACAATGGCATGGTTTCCGGATTTCGCTATCGGCACATAACCTGCGGTGTTCCCGAATTAAATAGCACCATAAGTTGCGGACACTAAGGGCCCGCAGCAGGCTGGCAGATTTACGGCCTACGTTGGGCTTGCAATTCAATGAGGCTCTAAATATCCACATTAAAAAGTAATGTACATTAAGTCCTTTGGCCCTGCAATGAGGGCAACACAATCTTGTCGTTTTTATTTTTAAATATTGGGACCCACATTGATAATTTTAATGCCTTGTTTTTTATTTTAAAGTATATTAATAAAAGTTAATTTTTAATAATATTTAAAAGTGTTTCTTGTAAGCAGAGCAATATCTATTTACAGTACTTTATTGAGGTAATTATTACATTGAATTGTAAAACACTTTTTAGAGCCTTAATTTCCTACAATCAATTTACTAATGAATAACACATACATTATGGATATCATTTTTTTTAATGTCAACGCATAGATTTTATTTTGCTTTTGGATATGAGCCACCTCCTAGAATATTTTAGCTTATTCCTTCTTTCATAATTCTTTAAACTTTTTCTTGATGTGTTTTTCCTAATCTCTTTTAAATTTGTTTTCTCGTGAATTTGATGGGACTTTGTCCCTGATGACTGCCTTGCCATTCAATTTTTTTAAATTTCAAGAAAAAAAACACCTGGCTTATCTTAAATGTTGCAAGCTTTCAAGAAACAACTAGTACTTTCTGGAGGTGGGAAATCTATACAACCATCCATGCAACCAATTGCAAGGCAAACAGCAAAACCTATTTGAAATATAATAAGAAAACGATTATATATATAATTATTCTTTACTAAACCAAAAATATTTCCAGTAGTCTTGTTACAGCACTAGCAATGAGGATTGCAGCCACTGTAAGCTTTTCCTTGAATGTCTACAACCATTTGCATTGTAATATCAACAAATTCAAAGTAGATGGCTTCCAATGTAGCATAATTGCACATAATTAGTAATAAAAAGGATAGTTTATTTTTAAAATGTATAAAACATTTTGCCAGTCATCAAGTATAGTTCTACAAAAAGATCCTTACATTGGGTTAATATTTCAAAACAGACTCACATTTTTAACATGTCATGAATATACAAAATATAATGCCTCATTAAAATCTCCCTCGTAGTTCACTTCGTCCTCGCAAAAGGCAGTTTTTTTGCTGTTTGCGAGGACGAAATCTCTCGCAGGCTGCTTTGCGAGATGACTACGAAAAAATGGCCGAGAATAGGCTCCGAGAGAGCTACAGAGTCACATGCAGCCATAAATCTACGAGTGATTCTCGCATCTCGGAAGAATCCATACGAGCACAAAAAGTGCTAGCAAGGGATCCTAAAGCCTCTACGTGCTGCCTCGGAGCAGCCCGATCGTCACCGATCGTGACCCGCTGCATTTCAATTTTTAAATTTCCCGCCTCACGGGTCCTTAAAGGACCGTAAAGGTCCTGAAAGGACTCACACTAAAAATATTAACCCTAGGCAACTAAAAATTACCCCATAACTCATGGGGGTCAGTACAGACCCCCATAAGCACTTTATTAACCCTATAATTCATGGGGGTCAATACAGACCCCCATAAGCACTTAATTAACCCCATAACTCATGGAGGTCAATACAGACCCCCATAAGGCCTTAATTAACCCTATAATTCATGGGGGTCAATACAGACTCCCCTAAGGCCTTAATTAACCCTATAATTCATGGGGGTCAATACAGACCCCCATAAGGCCTTAATTTACCCTGTCACTCATGGGGGTCAATACAGACCCCCATAAGCCAATAATTAACCCTATAATTCATGGGGTTCAATACAGACCCCCATAAGCACTTAATTAACCTTTAATTCATGGGGTCAATACAGACACCCATAAGCACTTAATTAACCCTATAATTTATGGGGGTCAATACAGACGCCCATAAGGCCTTAATTAACCCTATAATTCTTGGGGGTCAATACAGACCCCCATAAGCCAATAATTAACCCTGTCACTCATGGGGGTCAATACAGACCCCCATAAGGCCTTAGTTAAACCTATAATTCATGGGGGTCAATACAGTCCCCCATAAGGGCTTAAATAACCCTGTCACTCATGGGGGGTCAATACAGACCCCCATAAGCACTTAATTAACCCCCTGTCACTCATGGGGTCAATACAGACCCCCGTAAGCCTCTATTTAACCCCATCAGTCCCATAAGGGTATATTATGACACCTATGGGGCTGTTAAAACCCTAACATTAACCACATAAGTGCCATGACGGTCCACAAGGACACTAACTACAAACACTACACTATAACCCCCAATAAACCATTAAATCTGAACTAACCCCCTCTACACTAATCTATTAACACTTACACTACCTACCTACACTACCTACCCCCTAATAATCCTCCCCATCATTCTAATTACAAAAAATAAAAAAAACTACCTTACAGAAAATAATAAAACCTGTCACCAAAAATAAAAAAAAACTACATTACAGAAAATAAAAAAACTACATTACAAAAAATAAAAAAAACTACCTTACAGAAAATAAAAAAAACCTAAGTCACCAAAAATAAAAAAACCTACTTTACAGAAAATAAAAAAATACATTACAACCCCTCCCCACTACAGAAAAAACAAACAAAGGAAAGACAGACATACACAATACAATACATACATAAAATACATTACATACTATACATTACATTACATACAATACATTACATGCAATACATTACATACAAATAGAGATGTCGCGAACATAACATTTTCGGTTCGTGAACTTCAATGGGCAGGCAAATTTCAAAACACACAGGAACTCTTTCTGACCACAATAGTCATGGGAAAGTTGTTTCAACGGGACTAACACCTGCACTGTGGCATGCCGGAGGGGGATCCATGGCAAAACTCCCACGGAAAATTACATAGTTGATGCAGCGTCTAGTTTTACGCCATAAAGGGCATAAATTACCTAACATTCCTAAATTGTTTGGAATACCGTGCTTCAAAACATCAGGTATGATGTTGTATCGATCAGGTAGTGTTAGGGTTAGGCCTGCTTCACAGTGACAGACCAAACTCTCCGTTTAACGCACCGCAAACAACCGCAAACAGTCCATTTGCACAACCGCAAACTCCCCATTTGCACAAGGTTGGATACCAAGCTAGCCATGTCCCGTTCCTTGTCCTCACTGATGTCATCGAAGGTCTCTTCCTCCACCCAGCCACCAAGGGTCCCCGAAAGGTGACAACAAGCCCCCTGGGACGCCTGCTGTGTTTGGTCTTCCATCTCCTCAAAGCCACCTTCCTCCTCTTACTCCTCTACTTCAGACTCCTCTCACTGCGTGGCCTCTCTCTGCATTATAATAAGGTGTGTTAAGTAGTACTACTCTTATCAGTTTAATACCTGTTACAGCACATATCAGGGGGCGTGTATAAGGCCTGGATTTTTAGAACCAGGAGATGGAAAAAGATGCTTTGTTGGTAGTATCACTCCAATTTTGGGGCACGGCACGTGCAATCAAAGGTGCCACCAGATAGGAGTGGCGTGTTTGTAACTACTACTCTTATCAGTTTAATACTTGTTACGTCACCTATCAGGGGGGCGTGTATAAGGCCTGGATTTTTAGAACCGGGAGATGGAAAAAGATGCTTTGTTGCTCGTATCACTTCAATTTTGGGGCACGGCACTTGCAATCAAAGGTGCCACCAGATAGGAGTGGCGTGTTTGTAACTACTACTCTTATCAGTTTAATACTTGTTACGTCACCTATAAGGGGGGCGTGTATAAGGCCTGGATTTTTAGAACCGGGAGATGGAAAAAGATGCTTTGTTGGTCGTATCACTTCAATTTTGGGGCACGGCACGTGCAATCAAAGGTACCACCAGATAGGAGTGGCGTGTTTGTAAGTACTACTCTTATAAGTTTAATACTTGTTACGTCACCTATCAGGGGGCGTGTATAAGGCCTGGATTTTTAGAACCAGGAGATGGAAAAAGATGCTTTGTTGGTCGTATCACTTCAATTTTGGGGCACGGCACGTGCAATCAAAGGTGCCTCCAGATAGGAGTGGCGTGTTTGTAAGTACTACTCTTATCAGTTTAATACTTGTTACGTCACCTATCAGGGCACGTGTATAAGGCCTGGAGATGGAAAAAGATGCTTGGTTGGTCGTATCACTTTAAATTTGGGGCACTTTGTGACATTAGCTTCTTACGCTCAAACATGTCCTTTACAGGCACCTGACTATGGGCAGAGGAGCAGGAAATGCTCAAGGCGAGAGACGTAGTGGGGGATGGTTGAGAGGGGGCAAGGAGGACAGCAGTGGTTGATGTGGCTGATGATGCTGGACCAGGAGGAGGATGGCGGCTTTGAGTTTGTGTGCTGCTTGTACTCATGTGTTGGTCTGGAGCCACCCAAACATTATGTCTCAACCTGTAGAGGATAAGAGAACTGTGCACTTGCAGAAGTTATATCATCCTCATCATCCTCCCCTGTATCTCTTTACCCCCTCCCTCATCATCCTCCCCTGTGTCTCTTCCCCCCCTCCCTCATCATCCTCCCACCTCCCTCATCATCCTCCCCTGTATCTCTTTCCCCCTTGCTCATCACCCTCCCCTGTGTCTCATCCCCCCTCCCTCATCATCCTCCCACCTCCCTCATCATCCTCCCCTGTATCTCTTTACCCACACCCTCATCATCCTCCCCTGTGTCTCTTCCCCCTCCATCATCATCCTCCCCTGTGTCTCTTTTCCCCCTCCCTCATCATCCTCCCCTGTGTCTCTTTCCCCCTCCCTCATCATTCTCCCCTGTGTCTTTTTTCCCCCTCCCTCATCATCTTCCCCTTTGTATCTTCCCCCCTTTACTCATCATCCTCCCCTGTGTCTCTTTGCCCCCTTCCTCATCACCCTCCCCTGTGTCTCATCCCCCCTCCATCATCATCCTCCCTCATCATCCTACCCTGTATCTCTTTACCCCCTCCCTCATCATCCTCCCCTGTGTCTGTTTCCCCCCTCCCTCATCATCCTCCCCTGTGTCTCTTCCCCCCTCCCTCATCATCCTCCCCCCTCCCTTGATGATAAGGGGAGGAAGAGACACAGGGATAAGTGTGAGGGGTGTTAGGGTAAGGGTTGTTAGGGATAAGGGTGAGGGGGTTAAGTGTTAGGGTGAGGGGTGTTAGGGCTAAGTGTGATGGGTGTTAGGGTGAGGGGTGTTAGGGATAAGTGTAAGGGGTGTTAGGGTGAGGCATGTTAGGAATAAGTGTGAGGGGTGTTAGGGTTAGGGTGAGGGGTGTTAGGGATAAGTGTGAGGGGTGTTAGGGTTAGGCGTTAGGGTTAGGTGTTAGGGATAAGTGTGAGGGGTGTTATGGTTAGGGTGAGGGGTGTTAGGGATAAGTGTGAGGGGTGTTAGCGTTAGGGTGAGGGGTGTTAGGGATAAGTGTGAGGGGTGTTAGGGTTAGGGTGAGGGGTGTTATGGATAGGTGTTATGGTGAGGGGTGTTAGGGATAAGTGTGAGGGGTGTTATGGTTAGGTGTTAGGGTTTAGTGTTAGGGATAAGTGTGAGGGGTGTTAGGGTTAGGGGTGTTAGGGATAACGGTGAGGGGGTTAGGTGTTAGGGTGATGGGTATTAGGGATAAGTGTGAGGGGTGTGAGGGTTAGGGTGAAGGGTGCTAGGGATAAGTGTAAGGGGTGTTAGGGTTAGGTGTTAGGTGTTAGGGATAAGTGTGAGGGGTGTTAGGGTTAGGGTGAGGGGTGTTAGGGATACGTGTGAGGGGTGTTAGGGTTAGGGTGAGGGGTGCTAGCGATAAGTGTAAGGGGTGTTCGGGTTAGGTGTTAGGTGTTAGGGATAAGTGTGAGGGGTGTTAGGGTTAGGGTGAGGGGTGTTAGGGATAAGTGTGAGGGGTTTTAGGGTAAGGGGTGTTAGGGATAAGGGTGAGGGCGTTAGGTGTTAGGGTGAGGGGTGTTAGGGATAAGTGTGAGGGGTGTTAGGCTAGGGTGAGGGGTATTAGGGATAGGTGTTAGGGTGAGGGGTGTTAGGGATAAGTGTGAGGGGTGTTAGGGTTAGGTGTTAGGGTTAGGTGTTAGCTTGGTGGGTGTTATGGATAAGTGTGAGGGGTGTTAGGGTTGGGTGCTAAGGTGAGGGGAGGATGATGATAAGGGGGGAAGAGACACAGGGGTGTCCTTGCAGCAGAGATCAAAAGAGTCCTTCAGGACTGTATTGCACACTGTGTACAGTAGCCTAGCTATGGTTTTCCCTATGGATGCAGTATCACCTACACTCAGCCTCCTCTCAGTAAGACTGCAAGTTAGTTATGATTCCAAAATGGCTGCTGTCCATGAGTTAGAAGGCTCTGGAAGGGAGTGTATGCTGCTGATTGGCTGGAATGTGTCTGCTGACTGTGACATGCAGGGTCAAAGTTTGCTCAATGATAAAGTATAGGGGGCGGGTCGAATCTTGCATATGTTCGCAGTTCGCCGCGAACTCGAACATGCTATGTTCGACGGGAACAGTTTGCCGGCGAACTATTCGGGACATCTCTAATTACATGCTGTACGCCTTCTGACAATAAAATAATTTAAATGCAAAAATTAGGTATTGTTGCACCACCAGAAAAATTGATGTTAGTTTGCCAGGCAGAAAGTGCCCTAAAAGATTGTGTCTTGAACCCTAGTTGGTGGCGGATAAGTCACGCAAGTCATCCGGCATTCAGGGATAAAATACAGCAGCGTGTGGACCATTATTAGCTCAAGGCAGCTCATCTATCAGGCCTTTTTTAATCGAATGTATCGCCCACTGTCAGTCCCTTCGGGATCCATCTCTCATTCATCTTAATAAAGGTGAGGTAATCTAGACTTTTTTGACCTACGTCTCTTCTCAGTGACAAAACCTCCTGCTGCACTGAAGGTCCTTTCTGACAGGACACTTGAAGCGGGGCAGGACAGAAGTTCTATGGCAAATTGGGATACCTCAGGCCAAAGGTCAAGCGTGCACACCCAGTAGTCAAGAGGTTCATCGCTCCTCATTGTGTCGATATCTGCAGTTAAGGCGAGTTAGTCTGTTACCTGACGGTCGAGTCGTTCTCTGAGGGTGGACCCAGAAGGGCTGTGGCGATGCATAGGACTCCATCAACAACACGTCTGTAAAGCGTCCTCCTTGCCGGCGTGGTCGTGGGAGGAGGAGGATTATGTTCACCTCTTCCACTGTTAGATTGCCGTTGTGCTGTCACATCACCCGTAAACGCTGTGTAAAGCATACTTTTTAATTTATTTTGGAAGTGCTGCATCCTTTCCGACTTGTGGTAATTCGGTAACATTTCAGGCACTTTCTGCTTATACCGGGAGTTTAGTAGCGTGGACACCCAGTACAGGTCGTTCTCCTTCATCTTTTTTATACGAGGGTCCCTCAACAGGCACGACCACATGAAAGACCCCATTTGCACAAGGTTGGATGCCGAGCTAGTCATGTCCTATTCCTCGTCCTCAGTGATCTCACTGAAGGTATGTTCTTCCCCCCAGCCACGTACAACACCACGGGTACCAGATAGGTGACAACGAGCACCCTGGGATGCCTGTTGTGGTTGGTCTTCCTCCTCCTCCTCAAAGCCACATTCCTCCTCTGACTCCTCTTCCTCACAATCCTCTTCCAGCGTTGACGCAGGTCCAGCAAGCGATGCTGATAAGGCTGTTTCTGGTGGTGATGATGACCACAACTATTCCTCTTCACGCTCATCTACGGCCTGATCCAGCACGCCTTCGCAGGGCACGCTTCAGGAAGAAAACAAATGGTATGATGTCGCTGATGGTGCCCTCGGTGCGACTGACCAGGTTTGTCACCTCCTCAAAAGGACGCATAAGTCTACAGGCATTGCACATGAGCGTCCAGTAACGTGGCAAAATAATCCCCAGCTCCGCAGAGGCTGTCCTAGTACCCCGGTCATACAAATACTCGTTAACGGCCTTTTCATGTTGGAGCAGGCGGTCGAACATTAGGAGTTTTGCATTCCAACATGTCGGGCTGTCGAAAATCAAGCGCCTCCCTGGCATGTTGTTTCGCCGCTGGATATCTGTAAAGTGCGCCATGGCCGTGTAGGAACGCCTGAAATGGCCACACACCTTCCTGGCCTTCTTCAGGACGTCCTGTAAGCCTGGGTGCTTATGCACAAAGCGTTGTACAATCAGATTACACACATGTGCCATGCACGGCACTTGTGTCAACTTGGCCAAATTCAATGTGACATCATGTGCCTTCGCAAAAAAGTTGAACCTAGGTGGGTGTTGGACTTCCCACGACTCAGTTTCTTTTCGCACAGGTTGCAAATGGCATTGCTGTTGTCACAGGCAGACACACAAAAAAATTGCCACACTGCTGAGCTCTGCAATGACGGCATTCTGGTGGTGGCAACAGCATGCGTTGACTGGCGTGCTGTCTGGCTGACCCCGGGTGCCGATGCATGCTGTCTGACTGTGCCACTAGCTACTTGCGACGACCTCCCCCTGCTTCCAACTCGTCTCCTCTTCCTCTCTGTCTCCCCATCTGAACTTTCCTCCTGTTCTTCTTCTCTTATTGCGGGCACCCACGTGACATCCACGGACGCATCGTCATCATCAACCGCTTCACTTGTATCTGACAACTCAACAAAGGAAGCAGCACCGGGTACAACTTCATTATCATCAGACCGTACGTCCATGTGTGTAATCCTGCCTGACTGGGACATATCCCTGTTATCTACATCCTCTGGCACTAATGTTTGCGCATCACTCATTTCTTCCAACGGATGTGTAAATAACTCTGCTGACGGATTAAGTGAAGTGGCTGTGTTGGTGGTGGTGGCAGGCGGGCAAGTGGTAACTAGAGAGGTGCCTGAAGCTAAGCTGGAGGAGGATGGTGCGTCTAGGTTCTGAGTGGAAGCTGTAGAAGATTGGGTGTCCTGTGTTAGCCAGTCAACCATGTCCTCAGAACTTTTCAAGTTCAGGGTACGTGGCTTCTGAAAACTGGGCATTATTCTAGGGTCAAAGGGAATCACAGCACCACGACCACGACAGCCCCTGCAGGGTGGCCTGCCTCTGGCTGTCATTGGCAAAAGTGTGCACTGGCAAAAGTTGGCACAGTAGACGCAATAAGCCTCACACACACACCTGTAGGCAGGCAACTAATATTCAATCGATTACAGTAAAAAAAGGGATCTTTTATTTCACTGTACACTAGGTTGCACCAGATATGAATGTCACTGTGCACTGGCAAAAGTTGGCAGAGTAGGCGCTGTAGGCCTCACACACATGCCTGTAGGCAGGCAACTGATATTCAATCGATTACAGTCAAAAAAGTGTTGTTCTATGTCACTGTACACTACGGTTGCACCAGTTATGACGTATCACTGTGCACTGGCAAAAGTTGGCAGAGTAGATGCAATAGGCTTCACACTCATGCCTGTAGGCAGGCAATTGCTATTCAATCTATTACAGTCAAAAATGTGTTGTTTTATTTCACTGAGCACAATATAAGCTGTGAGCCTGACACAGGCAGGCAACTGAAATTAGATTAAAGGAAAAAAGGGTTGTTTTTTTTCAATGTATGGTACACCAACTATGACTGGTGAAACAGAGCAGAATATTAGCTGTGAGCCTGACACAGGCAGGCAACTGAAATTAGATTACAGGAAAAAAATGGTTGTTTTCAATGTCTTGTACACCACCAGGTATGAGTAGTGAAAATAAGCACAATATAAGCTGTTAGGTGTTAGCCTGTCACACACACATGCTGGCAGGCAGGCATATGCAATTAGATTACACAGGAAAAAATAATAAAATAAATGATGTTCTAGCCCTAAAAAGGGCTTTTTGGGTTGCTGTCCTTGCAGCAGATATCAGATGAGTCCTTCAGGTCTGTAGTGGAAGCTAAATACACAGCCTGGCTATCTATTTCCCTATTAAATCTCCAGCAGCTACACTATCTGTCCTCTCACAATGAATGCAGCTTCAGAATGATTCTGAAATGGATTCTGTCCTTCAGAAGGGAGTGCTGATTGGCTGGAATGTGTATGCTGACTGTGAAGTGCAGGGTCAAAGTTTCCTCAATGATAAAGAATAGGGGGCGGACCGAAAAGCGCATGTGTCCGCCGTCCGCTGCGAGCGCAAAAAAGCCAAAATCACGGCGAATAGTCGCGGGCAAACTGTCCGGGAGATCAATACTTACAATACAAATAAAATACCCCCTATCTATCTAACATACAATCTATTTAATATAAAATAAATCATAACTATATCAAATACATCCCCTATCTACCTAATAAACAAAACATCCTAACTACATACAGAAACCCCCATTCTAAGCTAAAATAAAATAATTAAAATCCTAACTACCTACACAGACCCAAATTCTAAGCTCAAATAAAATAATTAAGACTGCTTTCCTTTAAGATGTCCCTACAGATCACTAACCTAGGGGTAAAACAAAACAAACAAATTAGTACAAAACATTAACATAAAATAAATAAACATTATACACATTCTAAATATTCTACTCACCTTTCCAGCATGTCCCATCCTTCTTCAGTTCTTCTCCGGTGCGGCCCTGTTAAAAAAAACACAATACATTAATACAATATACAGACACAAAATAAAATAAACATATAAATATACATTCAACTTACCTCCCCGCGATGTCCCCGGCCTCCTCCCCTTCAGCTCTGGCTGGGCCCTGCAACCACCCATGGTCTAAAAAAATAAAAATAAATAAACTAATGGAGGTCTGCACTCGCAGACCTCCCCGACGCTAATGATTCTCCCGGAGCCTTTTCCGGTAGGAAATTGGCAATGGCGGCTTCTGACTGGCTGAAAAAGCTGTCTATCAATTTCAGCCAATCAGAAGTCGTCAATGTGTGAGCCAATCAGGATGGGATACATCCCAAAATCCCACCCTGATTGGCTAAAGCACCTGTCAATCTTTATTGGAACCAATCACAAGGTGCAGATGCCTTCAGCCAATCACAATGGGATATACCCCCAAGGAGTGATTGGGTGAAGATGTCTGCTCATTCTCATTGGCTGACAATGAATTGATAGACAGCTTTTTCAGCCAATCAGAAGCCACCATTGCCAATTTCCTCCCGGAAAAGGCTCCTGGAGGCTCATTAGCATCGGGGAGATCTGCGAGAGCAGACCTCCATTAGTTTTTTGATTTTTATTTTTTTAGACCGCGGGTGGTTGCAGGGCCCAGCCGGGGCTGAAGGGGAGGAGGCTGGGGACATCGCGGGGATGTAAGTTGAATGTATATTTATATGTTTATATGTTTATTTTATTTTGTGTCTGTATATTGTATTAATGTATTGTGGTTTTTTTAACAGGGCCGCGCCGGAGAAGAACTGATGAAGGACGGGACATGCTGGAAAGGTGAGTAGAATATTTAGAATGTGTATAATGTTTATTTATTTTATGTTAATGTTTTGTACCAAATTTTTTGTTTTGTTTTACCCCTAGGTTAGTGATCTGAAGGGACATCTTAAAGGTAAGTGGTCTTAATTATTTTATTTTAGCTTAGAATTTGGGTCTGTGTATGTAGTTAGGATTGTAATTATTTTAGCATAGAAATAGGGTCTGTGTATGTAGTTAGGATTTTAATTATTTTATTTTAGCTTAGAATTAGGGTTTCTGTATGTAGTTAGGATTTATTGTATATTAGGTAGATAGGGGGATGTATTTGATATAGTAAGGATTTATTTTATATTAAATAGATTGTATGTTAGATAGATAGGGGGTATTTTATTTGTATTATATGTAATGTATTGTATGTAATGTAATGTATTGTGTATGTCTGTCTTTCATTTTCAGGTGTTTTTTTTTTTTTTTTTTCTGTAGTGTGGGGGGTTGTAATGTATTTTTTTATTTTCTGTAATGTAGGCTTTTTTATTTTTGGTGACTTAGGTTTTTTTATTTTTTGTAATGTAGTTTTTTTTATTTTTTGTAATGTTGGTTTTTTTATTTTCTGTGAGGTAGGTTTTTTTATTTTTTGTAATGTTGTTTTTTTATTTTCTGTAATGTAGGTATTTTTATTTTTGGTGACTTAGGTTTTTTTATTTTCTGTAAGGTAGTTATTTTTTGTAATTAGTGGAGGGGAGGTTTATTAGGGGGTAGGTAGTGTAGGTATGTAGTGTAAGTGTTAATAGATTAGTGTAGAGGGGGGTTAGTTTAGATTTAATGTTTTATTGGGGGTTATAGTGTAGTGTTTGTAGTTAGTTACATAGTTGCATAGTTACATAGTTACTTGTCCTTGTGGACTTTCATGGCACTTATGTGGTTAATGTTAGGGTTTTAACAGCCCCATAAGTGTCATAATATACCCTTATGGGACTGATGGGGTTAAATAGAGGCTTATGGGGGTCTGTATTGACCCGCATGAGTGACAGGGTTAATTACGGCCTTATGGGGGTCTGTATTGACCCCCATGAATTATAGGGTTAATTAAGTGCTTATGCGGGTCTGTATTGACCCCCATGAGTTATAGAGTTAATTATTGGCTTATGGGGATATGTATTGATCCCATGAGTTATGGGGTTAATTTTAGTTGCCTGGGGATAATATTTTTTAGTGGAAGTCCATTCAGGACCTTTACAGTCCTGTAAGGACCCATGAGGCAGGAAATTTAAAAACATAAATGCAGCGTGGTCACGATCGGTTTAAGTGCCGCGGCCGGGATTAGTAATAATGTGCCGCAGGCCCTTTAAGTAGCCGCGGTAGGGAATTTTTTTAGATGCAGTGGGGGCCTGATCTATCTCGGGAGGACTTTGAAATCAGACCTCCACTTTTCAAAGCCGTAATGATGACGATCCCTGTTTCCATTGGCTGTTTCTATCTAGGGAGTTACGGCCTTGATTAATTGATCTGTTCAAGCTCGCAAATGCTACATACGATGGCATGGTTTCCGGATTTTGGCCCATAACCTGCGGTGTTCCCGAATTAAATAGCACCATAAGTTGCGGACACTGAGGGCCCGCAGCAGGCTAGCAGATTTACGGCCTACGCTGGGCTTGCAATTCAATGAGGCTCTAATTATCCACATTACTGGGAAATTATAAAATAAAAAGTAATGTACATTAAGTCCTTTGGCCGTGCAATGAGGGCAACACAATCTTGTCATTTTTGTTTTGAAATATTGGGACCCACATTGATAATTTTATTGCCTTGTTTTTTATTTTAAAGTATATTAATAAAAGTTAATTTTTTATTATATTTAAAAGTGTTTCTTGTAAGCGGAGCAATATCTATTTACAGTACTTTGTTGATGTAATTATTACATTGAATTGTAAAACACTTTTTAGAGCCTTAATTTCCTACAATCAATTTACTAATGAATAACATATACATTATGGATATCATTTTTTTTAATGTCAACGCATAGATTTTATTTTGCTTTTGGATATGAGCCACCTCCTAGAATATTTTACCTTATTCCTTCTTTCATAATTCTTTAAACTTTTTCTTGATGTGTTTTTCCTAATCTCTTTTAAATTAGTTTTTTCGTGAATTTGATGGGACTTTGTCCCTGATGACTGCCTTGCCATTCAATTTTTTTAAATTTCAATAAAAAAAAAACACCAGGCTTTTCCTAAATGTTGCAAGTTTTCAAGAAACAACTAGTACTTTCTGGAGGTGGGAAATCTATAAAAACATCCATGCAACCATTTGCAAGGTAAACAGCAAAACCTGTTTGAAAAATAATAAGAAAAATATATATATATATAATTATTCTTTACTAAACCAAAAATATTTTCAGTAGTCTTGTTACAGCACTAGCAATGAGGATTGCAGCCACTGAAAGCTTTTCCTTGAATGTCTACAACCATTTGCATTGTAATATCAACAAATTCAAAGTACTGTATTTATCGGCGTATAACACGCATCTCATTTTAAGAAGGAAATTTCAGGGGGAAAAAAAAATTCAAATAAAGAACTTTGAAGCAAAATCCTCAACCTCCCTCCTCATCCTCAACCCCCTCCTCAACCTCCCTCCTCATCCTCCCTCCTCAACCCCTCATTCTCAACCCCCTCCTCAAACCCCCATAGTCAACCCCCTCCTCAAACCCCCTCCTCCACCCCCCCATCCTCATCCTCTCTCCTCAACTCCCATCCTCAACCCCCTCCTCAAACCCCCTTTCCTCAACCCCCTCCTCAAACCCCCTCCTCCACACCCCTCCTCCACCCCCCCATCCTCATCCTCCTTCCTCAACCCCCCTATCCTCAACCCCTCCTCATCCTCAACCTCCCTCCTCATCCTCAACCCCCTCCTCATTCTCAACCCCCTCCTCAACCTCCCTCCTCATCCTCCCTCCTCAACCCCCATCCTCAACCCCCTCCTCAACCTCCCTCCTCAAACCCCTCCTCAACCCCATCCTCAAACCCCCCTCAACCCCCCCATCCTCATCCTCCTTCCTCAGGCCCCCTCCTCAACCTCAAACCCCCTCCTCAACCTCCCTCCTCATACTTAACCCCCCTCCTCATCCTCAACCCCCTCCTCATCCTCAACCCCCTCCTCAACCTCCTTCCTCATCCTCCCTCCTCAACCCCCATCCTCAACCCCTTCCTCAACCTCCCTCCTCCAACCCCCTCCTCAACCCCCCTCCTCAAACCCCCTCAACCCTCCTCCTCAACCCCCCATCCTCATCCTCCTTCCTCAACCCCCTATCCTCAACCCCCTCCCTAACCCCCCTCCTCAACCTCCCTCCTCATCCTAAACCCCCTCCTCATCCTCAACCTCCCTCCTCATCCACAATCCCCTCCTCATCCTCAACCCCCTCCACAACCTCCCTCCTTATCCTCCCTCCTCAACCCCCCATCCTCAACCCCCTCCTCAACCTCCCTCCTCAAACCCCCTCCTCAACCCCCATCCTCAAACCCCCCCTCAACCCCCCTCCTCAACCCCCCATCCTCATCCTCCTTCCTCAGCCCCCTCCTCAACCTCAACCCCCCTCCTCAAACTCCCTCCTCATACACAACCCCCCTCCTCATCCTCAACCCCCTCCTCAACCTCCCTCCTCATCCTCCCTCCTCAACCCCCCATCCTCAACCCCCTCCTCAACATCCCTCCTCAAACCCCCTCCTCAACCCCCCTCCTCAAACCCCCCCAACCCTCCTCCTCAACCCCCCATCCTCATCCTCCTTCCTCAACCCCCCTATCCTCAAACCCCCTCCTCAACCTCAACCCCCCCTCCTCAACCTCAAACCCCCTCCTCAACCTCCCACCTCAATCTAAACCCCCCTCCGCATTCTAACCCCCCTCCTCATTCTAACCCCCCCCCCCCACTACTCAACCTAAAACCACCCTCCTCAACCTAAACCCCTCTAAATACCTCCCCCCTCACTTACCTGGTTCTGCTACCGGCCTCCGCTCTGCTCCCTGACCCGGCACGCATGTGACGTCACATGCGCACCACGTCATTAGCATATACCGGGTGCCGATCGGGGACCCCCGCTGCAAGGGGTTAATGTGGGGTCTGCAAGGGTCCCAATAGGGACGCCTGCAGCATGGGGATGTGTATAGGGAGCATGGGGGAGCCTCACATGGCTGTCTCAGGCTGCTCCGAGGCAGCACGTAGAGGCTTTAAAAATTTTAAATTCCCCGCCGCGGCTCCTTAAAGGGCCTGCGGCACACTATTAACAATCCCGGCTGCAGCAAAAAAAAATGAACCCCCCTCTATGCTGATGGTCCCCAATTGGGACCCCCCAAGTGTCCCCACCTGAAAGGACTTGCAATAAAAAATATTAACCCCAGGCAACTAAAATTCACCGCATAATTCATTAACTTAATCAACTTAATTAACCCCGTAACTCATGGGGGTCAATACAGACCCCCATAAGGCCTTAATTAACCCTGTCACTCATGGGGGTCAATACAGACCCCAATAAGCCAATAATTAACCCTAAAATTCATGGGGGTCAATACAGACCCCCATAAGGCCTTAATTAACCCTATAATTCATGGGGGTCAATACAGACCCCCATAAGCCAATAATTAACCCTGTCACTCATGGGGGTCAATACAGACCCCCATAAGGCCTTAATTAACCCTATAATTCATGGTGGTCAATACAGACCCTCATAAGGCCTTAATTAACCCTGTCACTTTTGGGGGTCAATACAGACCCCATAAGCACTTAATTAACACCCTCACGCATGGGGGTCAATACAAACCCCCATAAGCACTTAATTAACCCCCTGTCAATTATGGAGGTCAATACAGAAAGCCATAAGCCTCTATTTAACCCCATCAGTCCCATATGGGTATATTATGACACTTATGGGGCTGTTAAAACCCTAACATTAACCACATAATTGCCATGACGGTCCACAAGGACTATCATGACACTAACTACAAACACTACACTATAACCCCCAATTAAAACCATTAAATCTAAACTAACCCCCTTCTACAATAATCTATTAACACTTACACTACCTACCTACACTACCTACCCCCTAATAAACCTCCCCACCACTCTAATTACAAAAAATAAAAAACCTACCTTACAGAAAATAATAAAACCTAAGTGACCAAAAATAAAAAAAAACTACATTACAGAAAATAAAAAAACCTACATTACAAAAAACATACGTTACAGAAAATAAAAAAACTTAAGTCACCAAAAATAAAAAACCTACATTACAGAATATAAAAAAATTCATTACAACCCCCCCTGCAAACAGAAAAAAAAATTACACACCTGAAAAGGAAAGACAGACATACACAATACAATACAATACATACATAAAACACATTACATACAAAACATTACATTACATACAATACATTACATACAATACAAATAAAATACCCTCTATCTATCTAACATACAATCTATTTAATATAAAATAAATCCAAACTAAATAAATCCAACTATATCAAATACATCCCCCTATCTACCTAATATAAAATAAATCCTAACTACATACTGAAACCCTAATTCTAAGCTAAAATAAAATAATTAAAATCCTAACTACATACACAGACCCTATTTCTATGCTAAAATAATTACAATCCTAACTACATACACAGACCCTAATTCTAAGCTAAAATACAATAACTAAGACTACTTACCTTTAAGATGTCCCTTCAGATCACTAACCTAGGGGTAAAACAAAACTTAGTACAAAACATTAACATAAAATAAATAAACATTATACACATTCTAAATATTCTACTCACCTTTCCAGCATGTCCCGTCCTTCTTCAGTTCTTCTCCGGCGCGGCCCTGTTAAAAAAACCACAATACATTAATACAATATACAGACACAAAATAAAATAAACATATAAATATACATTCAACTTACCTCCCCGCGATGTCCCCGGCCTCCTCCCCTTCAGCCCCGGCTGGGCCTTGCAACCATCCACGGTCTAAAAAAATAAAAATCAAAAAACTAACGGAGGTCTGCACTTGCAGACCTACCCAGCGCTAATGAGCCTCCTGGAGCCTTTTCCGGGAGGAAATTGGCAATGGCGGCTTCTGATTGGCTGAAAAAGCTGTCTATCAATTTCAGCCAATCAGAAGGTGTCAAAGTGTGAGCCAATCAGGATGGGATACACCCCAAAATCCCACCCTGATTGGCTAAAGCACCTGTCAATCTTTAAAGGAACCAATCACAAGGCGCAGTTGCCTTCAGTCAATCACAATCGGATACACCCCCACGGAGTGATTGGGTAAAGACGTCTGTGCATTCTCATTGACTGACAATGAATCGATAGTGGGGGGCTGCAGGGTTAATTAAGTGCTTATAGGGGTCTGTATTGACTCCCATGAGTTACAGGGTTAATTATTGGCTTATGGTGATCTATATTGACCCCCATGAGTTATGGGGTTAATTTTAGTTGCCTGGGGTTAATATTTTTTAGTGCGTGTCCTTTCAGGACCTTTACGGTCCTTTAAGGACCGGTGAGGCACGAAATGTAAAAATTTAAATGCAGCGGAGTCGCGATCAGTGCCGATTGGGGACCCTCGCTGCAAGGGGTTTATGTGTGGGACTGCCGTGGAGGTCCCGTTTAGGACCCCTGCACTAATTGATGAGCTGCGGGAGCTTGCGAGATCATCTTGCAGGCTGTCACTCCCCATGTACATTTTCGCAGTGTTGATACCTACAGCCCTGCTGTGTAGCTCAAACGTTGTTTGCAGCAGGGCGAATGTAATAGCGTTGTAACTTTGAGAAATTTTGCAGTACGTAAGATTTAAGTAGAAGCCTCTTATTTACGAGGCTGGAATTTAATAGGGCCCATAATGTTTTAAACCTAGGTTGTGATAATATGCTTCGTCTTGGCAAATTAGCAAAATTAGTAAGTAGCGGGACAGTGCAAAAGATGGTATATAGTGAAGTTTGCAAATAAATAAACAATTTCCATACACTTTTCACTTTGCAATCTCTTCCTTGATTTTGTTTTGTTTTCTGAACCATCGTGACTGAAGAGCATTGTCTAAATCCAGATCCAAGATGTCCTATTAAAGATCAAGAAAAAATGCTAACAACATATTTCATCTTCTACTTGCTAAGTACCAAACATATATCTATTTGTTTTTGTGTGCCACCGTACCATTGCTTTTTGTATCTTGGTAAACTACATGATGTTTATATTAAAGTTAAGTCTGTTTTGGCTTTTTCATGTGGACGCAATAAGCCGCCCCTATGTGTTCAGATGCTGAAGAATATTCTGAAATTAATGTGATGAAAGATCGCCTCGACTGACTGACCAGGACCATATCAATGGAATGTCATTAAGAGATTTACAAGTGCATCTGAAGCAATATATAAAGTTAACAAATGTTGCTTAGTAAAAGTTCATGGTAAACAGGAGGGAGGATGAGGATGGGTGGGTTGAGGAAGGAGGTTGAGGAGGGGGTTGAGGAGGGAGGTTGAGGAGGGGGTTTGAGGAAGGGGTTAAGGATGGGGGGTTGAGGAGGGAGGATGAGGAGGGAGGGAGAGGATGAGGAAGGAGGTTGAGGAGGGGGTTGAGGATGAGGAGGGGAGTTGAGGTTGAGGAGGGTGTTGAGGGGGGGTGAGGATGGGGGGTTGAGAAGGGGGTTGAGGATGAGGGAGTGGAGGAAAGGGTTGAGGATGAGGAGGGAGGATGAGGAGGGAGGTTGAGGATGAGGAGTGGGGTTGAGGAGGATGATAAGGTAGGGGGGAAGAGACACAGTGAAGGGAGAGGGGGAAAGAGACACATGGAAGGGAGAGGGGAGAAGAGACACGGGAGAGAGAGGGGGACACAGAGGGCACAAGAGGGACACGGGGCAGCACATTTCCCACCCTCGGCTTATACTCGAGTCACTCAGTTTACCCAGTATTTTGTGGTAAAATAGGTCAAAATTATCAGTATTATCTTCTCTGATACACAGTATCTTATAAGAGGGGCATCTGTACTAGCAAATGTTTATATATCCACAGTGGAATGAAAATGTTTTTGTGAAGTATTTTGCCCTGACATTCCTGCTAGTATATTAAATATATGCAAAGTAAAGTGTGTGCTATTACATAGACAGCAATTTCCTGGTATCAACTACAAGGATAAACATAGTGAGTGTTACTTCCTGACAACAAGTAGAATATTTCCTGTTAAAACATCACCCTGATTTAACATTTAAATACCTAGGGCCTCATTCTATTAGCAGCCGCAGCCGTTGCGGGGCCGCAAGGACCGGCCGCAAGCTATTCGGCTATTCTATTCCCTTCCGGCCGGGGGCTCCGGCAGGCTTGCGGCCGGCGCCTTGCTATCCCTTGCGGCCGCTCACGCCGGAGGAAAGCCTTTGATCTAAAACGGCCGCAAGAGTTTCGGCCGCAAGAAAGCCCCGGTTGCTATTCAATTGCTACGGGAAACCTCTCTGCAAGGCTAAAAGCGAGCCGCAGCTTACTTGCAGCAAACAGGTCCCGCTAGCACCAATTAAGCACATAATAAAGCCCAAATAAAGCCATCCTGCACTCTGAGGAGACTATAAAGTGATTGTAGGTGTTAGCAAAAATAGCACAACATTCCCCTACACTCAAATCCGCAATTTTTGTATTTTCAAATTCTTGTCAAATATACGTGAACAAAGACCCGAGGGCTTGGAGCACCTCAGACCCGCAAAGGCTGCGGGATTAGCCTCAGTCAAGTCCGGAAATGGGCAAAATAGACCTACGGGTCGTAAAGGGCTAACTTACAAGTCCTAGCATCGAAAAGCCATTCTGTGCTTTTATTAAAAGTGAAAGTGATGTTTGGTTTCAGAATTAATAGCTTAACATTCCCCTACTCTCAAATCCGCAAATAAAGATATTTGACTTCATCTATCATGCAAGCCCGCACGGGTTTGAATAACGAGCTACGGGCTTGGAGGGCAATCATCCGCAAAACCCGTACGTGTTTCACTAAGAAGCTACGGCCAAGTCTCAAGCCCGTAATTCTGAAATCAAACCTGAAATCAATTAACCAATAGGAAGATGACAATCAAGGGCACAAATAGTTTTAAAGGGAGTGAAATTCGTAAATCTGTGACTGTGTTGTATGCTGTGCAAGTGGACACACAGGTCTTGGAGTTGGAGGTTTTGTGAGAGCAAGAGAGAGAGAGGAGGAGAGATGGAGGGATAAGGCAGCGAAGGGAGAGGTCAGGGAGAGCAGGGCCCCCACCCACAGGCTGGCCAGCAAGCTGCTGCTGCTGCTGCACGCAAAAGGGCAGCAAATTTCACCAGCCAGGAGATCGAAACACTGGTTAGAGGAGTGCAAGCCCGACACTCCATCCTAACCGGTGGGAGTGAAGTGAGGCCCAGGCAGAGGACAGATGCCTGGAAGGAGATCGCGGCTGAGGTCTCCTCGCTGGGGTATGCCAATCGTCCCTGGCAGTCTGTCCAGCACCGGTTTCAAGACTGCCGTATTGCTGTGAAAACGAAGATGGCCAATGAGGCCAAAGCAGCACGTGGAACCGGTGGTGGGCCGCCAGAAACGTTCACATACCCCGGTTGGGAGGCCACAGTCCGCGACATGATCCAGCCAGCGTCAGTCGTGGGCCTCCCTAGCCTGGTGGACTCCGGTCGGTCTGAAAGCCTGCAATGTGAGTACCATGTACACCTTAACACCCTCATATGTACGCACATGTACCCCACACAGATAGATAACTGACGTTGAATTGCACTGTAAGATATCTGGTTGTGACTACAGATATATGAGGCTGCAAAAATCATGTAAATCCAGTGTAAAGAAATATACTTGTCAGAATTGTTAGCAATGAAATATATGTCCAATACCTCCTCCCACAACTGATTATGATACCGTTTTGCAAATCTATTGATGTTACTGTTATGTTTGCTGTTGGTTCCCAGTGCATATAAAGCATACATGACAACTCTATTGCAATTGTTTTTTTATTGTCATGAGTTCCCCTGTCACACTCTACTCCATGTTAAACTGGCCCATCCCTAGCTGTTTGGCTTAACCCTCCTACTGCTTAGAATTCATGTACATTTTGATTATAGGTATAGCGGATGTATCCTGTTTTATGTGGGCATTTCAGTATGTGCTGGAAGAGTGCCGCCGCCGACTCTAGGGATGCGGCTGCGCTTGCGTCCCCATGTAGCCGTCAAAAATAGTTGGTACACCCAAAGCCCCTAACCCTCTAACCCGAACCCCCTAAACCCCACTTTCTAACTCTAACCCATCCCCCCTAACTGTAGCCAGAACCTGAAACCCATAACCACTTACCTGGCCTGCTGGGCTGGCGTAGCTAGAGTCGTTGGTGGGGCACTTCCAGAGATGCGCACATACAACAGGATATGTCTGGTCTAGCTGGTACATCCCCATGAGAGTACATGTATGGATGTGCACACTGCAGCATATGCGGATACAGACTCTGATAGACTGCAAGTTTGTGTCGTGTAACAGCATAATCTGGACCATGTTACATTAACATGTTAACTCACATTGCTGAGGATTGGTCACAGATTGGTCTGTCTCACACACTGGCCAACAGATTCAGATGAGCACGTGTCCTAATTAACTGCAGTTGGCACACCGCACCAGCATTACATATAGTCATATGAGCCATGGGCCCTTTCCTGTTATCTGACCGTGACTGCTGGTATCAGCAGTGAGCAGCCTCTACATGTCACAGCATTTTCCTGGAGATTATATAATCATGCATATTTAGTGGGTTATGGTGTTGTTAAGGTAAGGGGTTCGGATAAGTGTGGGGGCTAGTGCTTTTGGGCTTCTGTGTAAATTGAAAATGATGTATATAACAGCGGCAGCGCCATCTATCAGCCCCTTGGTCCAACTGCTGCTGCCAGCAGTCGCTGTCACATAACAGGAAAGATCCCAGCCAGGATCCACAATACTAATGATGCGGATCAATTTTAATTAGCGTCCAACATTCACAGCCAATTACAAGTCACTCTTAACTCAGAGATATGGAAACAACAATACTCAAATCAAAATCTTGTCTCATTTCAGTACCATCCAGGCGTCAACCTCACCTGTAGCAGGGCCCTCGTATCAAAGTCCGCCTGGGCCATCCACAAGGTGCCAGCAATTCCCTCCAGCCAGGATAATGGCACTGCCTGGCTCCCAGCCAATGTGGGCTGGCCAAATGTGGGGCCACCCAATGAGGTCCCATTCCGGTTGGGCCCACAATATGGATTCCCAATCAATGCTGCCCTGGAGCATGGGCCCCCGGCAGGGCATGTGGCCCCCGCAGGACCAGCAGGCCACTGTGGCCACTACCGCCCAACAGGACCCGCAGGCCCAGACAGCCACTGTGGCCACTCCGGCCCAACAGGCCCCGCAGGCCCAGACAGCCGCTGTGGCCACTCCGGCCCAACAGGCCCCGCAGGCCCAGACAGCCACTGTGGCCACTCCGGCCCAACAGGCCCCGCAGGCCCAGACAGCCACTGTGGCCATTCCGGCCCAACAGGTCCCGCAGGCCCAGACAGCCACTGCGGCCACTCCGGCCCAACAGGCCCCGCAGGCCCAGACAGCCACTGTGGCCACTCCGGCCCAACAGGCCCCGCAGGCCCAGACAGCCACTGTGGCCACTCTGGCCCAACAGGCCCCGCAGGCCCCGCAGGCCCAGACAGCCACTGTGGCCACTCCGGCCCAACAAGCCCCGCAGGCCCAGACAGTCACTGTGGCCACTCCGGCCCAACAGGCCCCGCAGGCCCAGACAGCCACTGTGGCCACTCCGGCCCAACAGGCCCCGCAGGACCAGCAGGCCCAGCCAGCTACTCCGGCCCCGCAGGCCCAGCAGGCGTCTCCCAGGCAGGACTCACCAGTCAGCAGTGCCTCCACCCAGAGGACACAGTGGTCTGGGTCGCTGCCAGTTAGTCCTGCGCTGTCAGCGGCCCAGTGCCAGGATTTCCTGGCTCATCTCCAGCATGAGCGTGAGCAAAATCAACAGTTCATGCTGGAGATGAGACGCCACGATGCCAGGAAGCTGGAGGAACGGAGACGCCAGAATGACCGGAACTTTGAGGAGAGGAGACACCAGAATGACCGAGTGTTTGCTGAAATGACACGTCAAAATGAGCGGATGTTCCAGGAGGTGAGGCGTCATAATCTTTTAATGGAGGAGTACGCACGAAGGCCTGAAATGGCCCGAGAAGGCCAGCACCAAGACCGGGCTACCCCTTCCAACTCACCACCTTCAACATCCCAGACCCTGTCCCCAGCATCCAGGCCGGAAGAGCCTCAAAACATTAGAAGAGGTTGGGGCCAGCCTAAGGGAACATCTTCAAAAGGCCAGGAGAGCCAAGAAACACACAAGCGGAAGCGGAAATAGGTGAGAACATGTTCATGTTGCATATAGAAGCAATTGATGTCCAAGATCTATTGACGTTGAGGTGTTGCAGTCAATGCGTATATTGTTCTAATTGATGTCTTGTTCTTATCTCTTTGGGGTTCCAATCGACGGAATTTATGCCTCCAGTTTTCTTTTTTTTTTCTATCATTTGCAAGCATAAGATTAAAGATTATGTATTGCTCACATTATCATTGTTAGTTTTCGTTTGTACTGTACCATGATTGGTAAACACCACATGAATGCTACACACCAACGTTATTGGATTAGTACATACATCTTCCTTCAATATACCAGCCCTGTGTTAATGTAGGGTTGGGGTAACAGCCACTAGTGCAGCTGAGGGTGGAGGTAATATTCATGAGTTTGATTACAGTAACGGTGATGCATGATATTTGTCTTCATGACACATGGATAGATTAATTCAGGGGAAATATCAAAAGTGAGTCCACCCCTAAGTGAATTTGGCGATTATTTTTTGTGGCCACCATTATTTTCCTGCACTGACTTAACCCTCATGGGGATGGAGTTCCCCAGAGTTTCACAGGTTGCCACTGGAGTCCTCTTCCACTCCTTCATGATGATATCATGGAGCTGGTGGATGTTAGAGACCTTGCACTCCCTGTAACGGAGTTGGAACACGCAGTCCAATATCTCCGCTGGTATACGGTACAATATCCAAGAAGCACTACAGTCTCACCATTAACAACCTCTAATATTTGCCCACACTCAATTGGGAGTCAAATAAATACTGACTTTATTTTGTTGGGCAGAAATATATATATATACACATCTCTTCCCACAGGCAATACACACATCCCCCATAGTTGGCCACACAATACACATTGAGGGACAACAGGTGGGTCACACCTCTCAGAGACTACCTGGCTACTTTGATACAATCAGACATTGCTTAGATCATCCTTCTTTTTTATGTCTGATAATGAAAACACTTTATACAATAGACTTCCTTATCCTATGATGAGTCTCTGTACTAGGATTATCTATTATGCCAAGGTCTGCAATAGTCTGGGCAAGGTTTTGCAGAGCAGAAACCAACATACATACAGTATAACAGTATGATCATATTTTAACCATAACCATAAAACAGGGTAAAACAGTGATGGGTTCCGTTACACTCCACACCTTCCATTTGAGGAGTACCCCACAGATGCTTAATAGGGTTTAGGTCTGGTGACCTACTTGGCCAGTTCATCAACTTTTGACCTTCAGCTTCTTTAACCAGGCAGTGTTCGGCTTGGAGGTGTGTTTGTGGTCGTTATCATGTTGGAATACTGCCCTGCAGCCCGTTCTCCTATGGGAGGGATCATGCTCTTTCTCAGTTTGTCACAGTACATGTTGGCATTCATGGATTCCCTCAAAGAACTGTAGCTCCTCAGTGCTGGCAGCATGCATGCAGGCCCAGACCAAACATATATGCATGTGTATATATGTTTTCGCTAATATGTTGTGTGGATTCCCCCTATATGCATTTACCTAATGATGTCAGATGCTGCATCCCCTCTCTCTGCATTACTGTTTTGGTTCAAAATGATGGGTTCATCTCATATCAATGTTTTTGTGTTCGTTGTGACTTATCCATTTATCTCTGGCACTGGGGAGCTACAGTTCATTGAGGGAACCAGGAATGAAAACATGTACTGTGACATACTGAAGCAGAACATGATCCCCTCCCTTGGGAGACTGGGCAACATAACATAACGACCCTAAACACACCGCCAAGACGACACTGCCTTTACTAAAGAAGGTAAAGGTGATGGACTGGCCAAGCTTGTCGACAGACCAAAACCATATTGAGCATCTGTGGGGCATCCTCAAACTGACGGTGGGGGAGTGCAAGGTCTCTAGCATCAACCAGCTCTGATGTATCATTAAGGAGTGGAAGAGGACTCCAGTGGCAACCTGGGAAGCTCGGGTGAACTCCCTGGCCATGAGGGTTAATGCAGTTCTGGCAAATAATGGTGGCCACACATAATTGCAATTTGGCCAATTGAATAGGGCTTGAAATAAGCACATAACATATATTCTCTGAAAAATGTTTTAGTTAGTAAACATCTCTCCAAAATCAATGTTTTCACTAACTAAAATCTGTTTGACACAATATATGTTCTGTGCTTATTTTGAGCCCCATTCAATTGGCAAAATCGCAATTGAATGAGGCCCTGTATGTTCACTATTAGGATGTGAGCCACTTACGGAAACCTGTCTCATTTGTCTGTTTCTGCGTCATATAGATTGTTAATACCAACCTTCCCTTATGGTTGAAATCAGTAATGCAAACACACTGTGAGAATTCTATTGACACCCCTAACACAGGTATGCAAAGGATCATGGTGGAGGGGGGTAGGATACAAAATCCAAGTAACACAGGGAAATAGGGATATGAGAGCAGAATGCAGGCAGGGAAAATTACATTGATATGGATGATCAGGGGATGTACAGTGTATCAACCAACATTAGGCAATATATTAGATCTCATTATTGTTCTGACATATATATAACAGTCAATAAGGAAACACCATAATAATCCAGAATAAGGTGATATACATATGGGGAGAGCAAAATGTATGCTTGTGTGTTAAACAGACACTCTGATGCCACATCAGAAGTATAAGTGCTCAATCAGTGAATGCTATGAGCCCATAACCTCAGTTCTCACGCAACAATAAGCAGCACATAGATAACCTTGGTCAAAAAGATGGTGACCTGACCAGGACCATATCAGTCAGATGTTACTTATTGCAGAGAACTCACAACAAACCAGGCAATATCAGTGATAGTTTGTTCTCTGATTGAGCATCTATACTCACTGTTGTTGAATATGTATAACTGAAGATTAACGTAACCTCCTTAACTGTTAAGTCCCAAGCCTGGATTTACTCTTCCCCATATGCACAGGGAGGGTCACATCAGCACTGAAGAAAAGATCTTGAAGGGTTGGTGCTGCAGTCTTCACAACAGTCCAAGTAGAGGAGAGGATAGAATGTCTAAACCAATAGGTACCTATGAATCGAGATAGACTATATGAGCATACACATGCTGTGGATATACCAGGAACATTAGCTGACAGATGTCACATCACATCTGCATTTTATATTGAAATTGTCTCGTGACACATATCGACTATTCAGTCAAGGTCATCAGATATCAAACTGGATCCAACAAAGCAATGAAACGGACACATGCACATACATGAGGACATTGACATGGCCACGGAATGTCAGGATGTTTATCGTCATGCCTTGTTCTAACCGGGATCTGGAATACAAACACACAAATAAGATATTAGTGGAAACCTTATATGTGATATGAGCAGCCACCAACAGATGTAGGTATGTCGGCACACATGTTAGGCATTGGGATCTCGTACAAGCTAACCATCTGTCCGATGATAATGATGGCCCAGACTAATTTGTCCTGATGTGGGAATATTATGATTAGTCGAATTCTCATTTATTTGTATTGTGCAAACATATTCCGTAAAGCTGTACAGGGGAGAAGAACCCGGACATATACAGTATGTAATATTGACAACGCAAGAAAATGGAGGGCCCTGTTTGGAGCGTAAAGTCTGTTGATAAATGATTTGTTCACAAAGGCCCACACAAGATTCGAAAATCACCACTTCCAAGTTAAAGGTAATGGACATGGTGAAGAGTAGATAAGGAATAGCAAGGTTAATAAGTAAGTCAGAGATACATAGGAAGGAGGTTGTGTCAAGTAGAAAGATATGCATTAGTCGGAGAGGAAAGGGATCAGATGTAAAGTGCGATGCACTATTATGTAATAAGGTATCTGCCCCATGTGGACAGATAATGTAATCTGCAGATAGGACAGTCAGGAGACACATAGTTTAACCACAGCTTGAGTAGGATTAGCTGATGGGCGAATAAAAGGAGAGAGGTGGGCATGAGAGTTGAAATGAAAATGATGCAGACAAAAAGGGGAGAAGTAAAGAAGAGTCTGAGGAAAAGGCAGGGGATGTGAGGAAGAAGACAAGAGAAAACATAGTGGAAAGGGTTAATTGGGATAGTTAGCAGAAGTCTTGTGTGACTCAATAAATTAAGGGTAAACAGGGGTGGGTGGGATGAAGAGAGAGAGAGAGAGAGAGAGAGAGAGAGAAAGAGAGAGAGAGAGAAACCAGTGCATCCTGTAATAGAAAGGGAAGATCACAACTATCACACATTGATACATGTTCGGACATCCACATGTGGTTCTCTACCTTGGATAGATCAAGTGGAGTATTCAACGAAGAGATCTGTTCCCCCAGGACACGTCTGCATGTTCCGATAAACATTTCGGACCGCTTCAGCAATACAAAGGGGATGTCTTGGGGAAAAAGAAAGTTAGGCCTACATTAATGGAGTTATTAGTCATTTCCTCTCATGCATACATGCACATGTTTCCCGCAAATACTCACTTACAATGTAGACGCCATTGATGTAGCTGATGTTCTGTTGCTGGCAAGGTCGTTTCCCATGTCTGTGTGGGTAAACAATGTGTTGACACACGGCAACAGTTCTGTAATGGCAATATGATGAGATGAGTCACACAATCCATATGATATATTGCACAATGATTCCTAGTTAACACATCCTTGAGACTATTCATGTTATCTGACTGAGAATGCTTTTACCAGCATTCGCTGACAAAGAACAGGGGACATCCCCTCTTTGCATCACATGAGGTACATTTATTATGGTTTACAGTATGCTGGTATGTTCATATATCCAGATTGCTAGGAATTGCATTGACCTCCATGGGATGTGGAATAGCATGATCAGACAATGTGAACATTACTGTTCTGGGCAGATGTTTTCAAATACGATTGTGAGGCCTATATCCATTGACATTGTGGAATACATCAGACCATCCATTTAGCTTAGCTTCTTGAGGTTGGCAGATATCAATATATATGATGTGTATGGGAATGTGCGCATACTTACCATTAACGGATATCAGAGCAGGCTGTATTTGATCCAGTATGAAGAATGCGTCACGAGACATATGTTACATCACAAAGCTAACCTCTACTGTGGACTGTTGGATATTCTGGAAGACAATGAGGAAGGAGAAAAGAGATGTATTAGTAACCATAAGCCATGTACATTATAGTTGGTTGTAATTAGTTTCAGACTTACATGGGAAGTACTCACGAATGACGTGGGAACGTAGTTGTGACCCCTGAACGTTATCCCCACCATCGGGAGGTACTGGACGCTCCGCCGGTTCAAGCGGAGCATCATCAATGTTCCCCAGACAGTTTGCCTGTACTGCTATATTGTGCAGAATACAGCAGGCCATGATGATGTGACAAACCTTCCCTGGAGTATACTGTAGCGCCCCGCCAGTGGAATGTAAACATCTGAAGCGCATCTTCAGGAGTCCAAAGGTGCGCTCTATTACATTCCGGGTTCTGGCATGGGCCGCATTGTACCTCTCCTCCCCCTCTGTGCGTGGATTGTTCACAGGGGTCAACAACCACGGCAAACACCTATATCCTGCATCACCTGAAGGCAACAAAAATGGGAGATGTAGATATGAATGGGAGTTTGTGCTGCTCGTTAAAGCATCTGTAAATATACGCAATGATTAATGTGACGTTAGTTTAGGGATCTCTGGCTTGGAACTTCATACTCCTATGACCACGTCACATCGGGTTAGGCACAGCAAAAAGCTACGATGCAATGGCTCAGTCGGCACACCTTCTTTATGGCGCACGGCAAATGAGCGCGGACAATACGGCGCTGCCAGAAGCCGGCGACAGTAGCGCACTGTTGGAAATTGTGTGACAAAATGTGCGTCCAGCAAAGAGCGCAAGTTGTAGAATCGATTGACTAATGGGCCAAAACCCTCTAACCCAAACCAATGAGACCCCATGCCTAACACTTACACTCATAATCCAAAGCCTTAGCCCAAAGACCCCTAAGCCTAAAACCCCTAAGTCCACCCTTAAATCCTTATCTCAACTACTGCGCGCAGATGTTGTGCGCGCTATTGAGGGACTCTATTTTGTCTGTTGTGGCATGCGTCGTTGCACATTTTTCACGCAACAATGGAATAACATTACAGGGGAACATTATGTATATTTTAGGGGATCCTTTATGGGTACTCACCCAGTAGCCACCCAGGTGGAGCTTCTCCAGACTTAAAATAAAGATGGGTGGATGACTGACGCAGGATATGGGCATCATGAGTACTTCCCGGGAAGCCGGCAACCACATTTTGTATGCGCATGTCTGCATCACAAACAGCCTGTACATTGATGGAATGATAGTGTTTGCGATTTCGGAACATGGCTTCTTGCTCTCTAGGAGGTATCAATGCTACATGTGTACAATCTATAGCACCGAGCACATTGGGGATACCTCCCATTCGAAAGAAATCTGCTTTCACCTTCAAGATCTCTTCCCCAGTGTGGGGAAAACTGATGTATCTGGCAGCTTTCAGAACGATAGCATGGAGGAATGTGCTCAGGCACCTTGAAAGACTTGCTTGAGACATTCCTCCTACTATGCTAGCAGTGTTCTGAAAACTACCAGATGATAGGATGTGTATGGCGGCTAACATCCGTGTCATGCCTGGGATGGCTCTATTGGTCCGTGAGGAAGGCTCCATGTCCTCCCTCAGGACCGCATAGAGCTCCTCCAGGCTGGCACGGGTTAGCCTAAAACGCTCATACACTTCCACATCAGTTAACCCCTCTAATGTGACTCTCTCCCTGTACACCCTGGGTGTACACCTCCTGGCAGGCTCCTGGGCCTGCTCACCCCCCTGTGGGTCTGGCTGTGCAGGAGCCCCTACTTCATGTGCCACCCCCTTTAGGGGTTTCTCATCTGGCCCCCCATCAGCTGATCACCCACATCAAGGTCCTCCTCCCTGTCTGCAGGTGCCCTCATATCCCCCTGTCCCTGTGCCACTAGAACTCTCTCCCCTAACTGACCCCCCACCATGACCCTAGGCATGTCCTGTGATGAGCCACTTGCCTGGCTTGGTTCCGGACCACCATGGATTGCATCAGCACGCTCACCCACATTCACTCCCAGCCGCCCCTCTCTGTCACGCCTCAGCCACTCCACAGTCGCACGCCTGACAGCCCGGTTTCCACTCTGCAACATTCGAAACAAATATCCATTCCTACGACGCTGGGCTCTCCTCACATACCTATACGCTGCACTCAGGTTGCTGCTATCCATGATGGTTCAGACTTGCTAATTCATGGATGATGGTGTGGTTATATAGCTTGCTAATTACCCCAGATGTGATTATCCGGGTGGATTTCACAAATGGAAAAGCTCACTGGTGTATCTAAGCTTCATCATGTTATGAAGTTCCCTGATTATGGATTTGTTGAGCCATTTTAATTAGTAACCCCTAATATTCTGGCCCACATTTGAATTTGGGCCCATGCTCCATGATCTATGTAATGTGGCGTGGAAATATATACAATATTTGTGTTCAAAAATCTAGATGTGATAAAAGAGATGTAAATCAGATAATGTTGATATGTTTAGGGGACACATTCTATCCTTTCTGAGTGCTAAAGGGTTAATTTGGCCGCCATTTTGAGGATGTACATGACACAAAAAAAATCTCTTTTATTAACATATTTGATCATTGTGGATTGTTTTTACAGTAATTAGAATGCCTTGTATTGCTTCCTTTACACTTTTAGGGCCCTTTCAGCCCTGTTTAATTACAATGCCGTAAGTGCATCGTGTGGACTTCAACGGATGCGGCCATAAATTAAATCTAGCCAGGCGCGAATCGCGGCCTTCAGAATGTAGGAAGGCCGTGACGTTTAGGCCCGCACGCAAGCTGGAAGGGGGACGGACTAGCCGCGCCCGGCACGAACCATCCAATAGCGGAATCACGCATCTCGCCACAGGTCGCACAGCCAATCACTTACGGGATAGACCATTTGATTGACAGTGGGAGTGAATAAATAGGAATGACACGCGCCCACGCCTCGACTGTGTTGCAATTTCTGACGAAGTAGCACGCGGTTCCATGAGCTTGGTGGTTGAGAGGAGGTAAGTTGCTTTATTATCAAGTCGCGGTTTAAGTTCTTTTTACGGGAATCCGTTACTACATTTACAGATGCCGATGTAAAGAAGTACAATTGTGTTTTTTGCTTGTTTATAGGTGTTTGGAGTATTTTTGCTTGTGTGGGAGTTTAGATCCGGCCCGTAGGAGTTTGGAGGGAGGTAAGTTGCATTGTACATGCTTTTCATCCTATCTAGCTGTCTTTTATTTGTATGTTTTGCCAATTTCTATATTTACTGAATACACTGGTGAGTGGTACAATTGTGTTTTTTGCTTGTTTATAAGTGTTTTGAGTATTTTTGCTTGTGTGGGAGTTTTGATCCGGCCCATAGGAGTTTGGAGGGAGGTAAGTTGCATTGTACATGCTTTTCATCCTATCAAGCTGTCTTTTATTTGTATGTTTTGCCAATTTCTATATTTACTGAATACACTGGCGAGAAGTAAAATTGATTTCTTTGCTTGTTTATAGGTGTTTGGAGGATTTGGGATCTTTGATCCGGCCCTTAGGGGTTTGGAGGGAGGTAAGTTGCATTGTACATGCTTTTCATCCTATCAAGCTGTCTTTTATTTGTATGTTTTGCCAATTTCTATATTTACTGAATACACTGGCGAGAAGTACAATTGTGTTTTTTTTGCTGTTGGCCTATAGGTTTGGCGAGTTTGTTTTTGTGGGGAGAGGAGTTTTGTGGAGGGAGGTAAGTTATTTATATTTTTCTGTTTAATATTAGATCTGGATCTCTCTCTCTCAAAATCTCTCTCTATCTATATATATATATATATATATAGAGAGAGAGAGAGATTGATTTTGAGTTTGAGTTTGATTGAGTTTGATTGAGTTTGATTTTGAGTTTGAGTTTGATTGAGTTTGATTTTGAGTTTGAGTTTGATTGAGTTTGATTTTGATTTTAAGTTTGATTGAGTTTGATTTTGAGTTTGAGTTTGATTGTGTTTGATTGAGTTTGATTTTGAGATTGAGTTTGAGTTTGATTGAGTTTGATTTTGAGTTTGAGTTTGAGTTTGATTGAGTTTGATTTTGAGTTTGATTGAGTTTGATTGAGTTTGATTTTGAGTTTGAGTTTGATTGAGTTTGATTTTGAGTTTGAGTTTGATTGAGTTTGATTTTGAGTTTGAGTTTGATTGAGTTTGAGTTTGAGTTTGATTGAGTTTGATTTTGAGTTTGAGTTTGATTGAGTTTGATTTTGAGTTTGAGTTTGATTGAGTTTGAGTTTGAGTTTGATTGAGTTTGAGTTTGATTGAGTTGTAGATTGAGTTTGAGTGAGATTTCTACACATATTTGCAATACACATAGGTGTTCCAAACTGCTTCTTCAATGGGGCTTGACAAGAACTTTTTTCAGCCTAGAACAGCAGGACCATGTAGTTCCTACTACCTCTGGTACAGAGGATGGCTTCAGGATAGGTACCATGCCCATGAATATGTGCAGAATATAATGCAGATAGGATATTAGTGGCATCAGACATGGGCCACTCCCCACACATGATAGAAGCACACAGTAAATAGCCGCATGCCTTGTATATATGCAAACTGTAACTGACCCTTCCACATTGTTTATGAAAGTATTGATCTAGCGTGTTTCATCAGCGCCTCTCAGGTCCAGAGTGAGAGGTGCTGTACACCCCTCCCACTGCTGTCACAGGCTCTGTCCACTTAAGGTTGATTACTGCAGTTAGTTACAACATTGATATCCAAGCAGAAATAGTGTTAGAGGCGATCAGAATGGGGGACGAGCGTGGAGCAGGCAAACCCACTAAAACATTTCTTTATTTCTCTTTCTTTTCTTTTCAGGTGGTGATGGAGGGAGAGGAGCAGAGGGTGGAGGAGTGGCAGGGAGTCCCGGGGCGTGGAGGTGGGGAAGAGGAGGGGAGGAGTGAGGAGGAGGTAATAGTTGAGGAGGGGGAGGTAGTGGAGGAGGAGGTAGTGGAGGAGGAGGTAGTGGAGGAGGAGGAGGGAGGAGAGGAGGAGGAGGAGGGAGGAGAGGAGGGAGAAGAGGAGGAGGAGGAGGGAGGAGAGGAGGAGGAGAAGGGAGGAGAGGAGGAGGGAGGAGAGGAGGAGGAAGGAGGAGGAAGGAGGGAGGAGAGGAGGAGGAGGAGGGAGGAGAGGAGGAGGGAGGAGAGGAGGAGAAGGGAGGAGAGTAGAGGAAGGAGGGAGGAGAGGAGAGGAGGAGGGAGAAGGGAGGAGAGTAGAGGAAGGAGGAAGGAGGGAGGAGAGGAGAGGAGGAGGAGGGAGGAGGAGGAGGAGGGAGAGTGGAGAGGGTCCTCATCCCCAGTCTGAAGAGCAACAGGCTGGCGGCAGGTCCAGGGCCCACAATTATAGCAGGGAGGAGAACAGGGTCCTCCTGGAGGCCATCCGTGCCTGCCCCGTCATCACCTCGGGGGGTAGGGAAGTAAAGGCTGGGCCCCGTGCTACTGCTTGGCAGCAGGTGGTGGATCTGGTCAACGGTGTGGCGGGCCGTGGACCGAGTCTGCGGTCGATAAAGCATCGGTTCGACGACATCAGGGCCGCGGTGAGGAAGAAGATGGTGCAGGAGGCTGAGGGGCGGAGGGTCAAGTACCTTGCCCATGAAGGTATTGCAAGGGCCATGCTTGCACCCTCCAACGCAGCTGGAGCATCAGGCCCGGTGGAGCAGCAGGACCCAGCCTCCATGGCAGGTGAATATGACATACAGCAACATGCCACCACATGTGCATCACACACACTACACATGGCCATGACACTGAAATGTCAGCTCCATGAAATAACAAGGGATAGATGGATGCATCATTAAATTCATGAAGCTGACAAATCACTGTCATTCCTGGTCACCACAACAGTAATCAAGCAATAGAGCAGGTGTGTCGAAACTCAGTCCTGGTGGGCCACACACATGGCTGGATTTGATAACCCTGCTGAGCACAGGTGAGTCAATCGCTTCTTCATTCATCCTGATTGACTCACCAGTGCACAGAAAGGATATCTTCCAATCCAGGAAAGAGTTTGGACACCCCTGTAATAGAGTCCATGTATTGGTGTGCCTGTTCAGCCTATGCAGTTACAGACAGCAGCCGTAATACAGATAGAGTTTTGAGCCGAGAACCATCCAGAACAGAAACCTAAGAATAGATAACAGCTAGTATAAGATAGCTAATCAGAGAATCATCCATATTCAAGGCTAGATGTCAGATAATTAGAAATGAACACATCAATGCGCTAATCAACATACTAATGACATGTACCTTTCTTCTCTATCTCTCAGCATCCAGGAGGAGCTCTGGGTCCTGTGACCAGAGCGAGGAGGCGGGGCCATCAGCCCCGTACCAGGATCCTCCAGCACAGGGGGAGGAGGAAAGAATATCAGAGGGCTCTGGGTCAGAGGATGGGCTGGTCATTGACCTTGCGGGGTCACCTGCCACAAGCCCTGGGCCTATGCCCATCCTCAAAAGGCTTGCTCTGGGGCCCTCATCCCCCCAAGGGACAGCACCTCCTTCCCCACAAAGTGTGCTGGCCTGGTCACCACCGGGCACATTCTCCCCACCGGCTCCAGCTGTGGACCTCCCTGCACCACCTCACCACGCCCACCCAGCGGTGTCGTAAAAGCAGAGCCAGGCTGTGCAGGTGGAGATGCTGGCCGTCATGAAGGAGCAGCTGGCCAGCTCCCAGAGGATAGAGGCCAGCATTCTGGAGTCTACGGCCAGCCAGCTCCGGATGGAGGCCAGCATCTCTGCCCTCCGGTCGCATATGACCCACAGCCTGGCCAGGCTGTCCAGGGAGGTGAGGAGGCACCACATGACCACCGAACACCTTCAGGTCAGGCTGCTCAGACAGGCGATGGTCCCCAGCCCAACATCAACGGGGATCTCTCAATCCCCCAGTCAAGAGCAGCCTGGCCCCTCCTCTCCTCCCATGTGTCCGCCACCACCAAGACCACCGCTGCCTGGCACCGCCCGCGGAGGAGGACATAGGGCCTCATTCAATTGCAATGTGGCCGATTGCTAAGGGATCAATTTGAGCACAGAGCATATTTTCTACAGATGTTTGTAGTTAGTGAACTTCTCTCCAAAAGCAAGGTCTTCACTAACTACAAACGTCTGTAAATAAATATATGCTCTGTGCTTATATAGAGCCCTTTTCAATCGGCCATATCGCAATTGAATGACGCCCATAGGGTCTGCAGACATGTTTTAGCCTTCTCAACAGCACTCCTCAGTGACCATCAATTGGTCACAGGTTAAACAGAACACAAAGGGCCTCATTAAAATGTGATTTGGGCAATTGAATAGGGCTCTATATCAGCACATAGCATATTTGTTTTACAGAAGTTTTTAGTTAGTGAAGACCTGGCTTTTGCATAGAAGTTCCCTAACTAAAAACTTGCTTTCAAAAAGATGCTGTGTGCTTATATAGAGCCCTATTCAATTTGTTACATAGCAATTTAATGAGGCTGTTAATTAGTAGTGTGACCAATACATTGTCACTAAGGAGTGCTGTTGAGAAGAGATGCTGCAGGCCCTATGATGTTTTCAGGCCTTATTTGTTAGGTTTTGTCTTTTATTTTATTTTTTTATTTTAGGTGGCAGCCCCCTTAACATGTAGCTCCCACAATCTTAAAGCTATCATATAGCCAGATATCTCCGACATGATTGTTGGTAGCTTAAATGTAGACTAATACCGCTATGGCGGTGGACTTGCAAAGTCTCACAATGGCATGTTAATAACAGCCAGCATTAATATATGCACTATTGACGCATGTGATCCTGACATCAATAGCAGTCTGAGAACAGATCTTTGGGTCTGATGTAAGAAACAGTGAATCTGGCTGCTGACCTTTGTGTCCTCTCCATAATAATGGCTATTTGCCCATATTTCTGATTATCCACAGACCTAGCTAATAGTTAGTAATGCTTGCAGATGGGAATCAGGTGAGTTGGTATATTGGTACAGTATTTAGAACTGGACTGTACATACATCGTGATTCTAAATTGTTTTTGATCCTCCGCCGCATTTTTTGATTTGAACACTTCTTTCAGATTTTTGTTTGTTCAATGCTGAAGGGGACCAGGGGAACATGCACCACACATATCTACTCTGACCCATTAGGAAGGGCTGCAAGCTCTGGGATCGACAGCAAACTCACCGCCATCAGGCACAATCTCTGCTACGCCCATCCTGGTGGGAGCCATGTGCCAGGTGTCTAGTTATTCCCATTTGGTGAACTTCCAAACTGTTCTGCTATTTATCAATTTACATGGGCGAGGCTTGCTAAGTGGTGGTGGTGGTGAAGCAGCTTGTGTACCTGAATGAAGCTGTGAGCTACTGTAGGTGGGCAGGTCATAGCAGAGAGATCAGACAAATCCCAATCCACTAGAGGAGGAACTGACAACCCACTCCAATCTCTTTGGCCTTCAAACTTTGGATAACAGCACAGGCAGAGACCTAGCTGAATGTGCTGCAGTCCATAGGGTCACGGAGAGTCGGACACAACTGAAGAACTTAAGCACATATAATGAAATATTCCCCTGGTACTTGATATATGCCAAGTGGCGGTCTGATTTGGCCACTATTTGTATTCTCTAATGTAGATGTGATGAGAGAGATGTGTATTCTATCGTTGATCAACCATATAGCGTGCATCGAATGTGCGCTGTCATCTGCGCACCGACACATGCGCGCATCAACAACAGCAGGCCCGACAGGAGGCTAGCGGATCTCATGATTAGGATTAGGCGGTGGGGTGTAAGGGTTAGGATTAGGCTGCGGCTACAAGGGTTAGAAGGGTTTATGGCATTAGGTCATATCACTTGCGCCCTTTCATCGACGCGCACTAGTCAAAAATATTAGAACTGCGCAATGATGTGGGACCACTCATGTCAGCTACATGTTGTCAAAACACATTTGCTGTGCGCGCCAATGTTGGGGTGACATATTCTATTATGGGGCTGTTTTAGAGGCTACAATGGAACCTGTATGTGTGCTGACCAATCAAACATATGAGGAATATTAAACTAATTTGAAGTCTTGTTAATTTGGAGGCTGTAATGCTTGGGCCTCCATTTTAGGGTTACAGGCTTAAACCATGCAGACTGCAAAAACCGTAACAAAATGGATACCTTTAACCTCCAAGCACGTATGGCCTTTAAAAACAAGCTGCGGGCTTGGAGGACAGCCCGCACGGGCTTGAATACGGAGCTACGGGCTTGGTCAGTGAAGTCCGTGGGACTTGTACGGATTTTAAAATCAAAGTACAATTTGGCGATGTGCAAGCTTGAGAATGTTTGGCTAGTAATCCTCATGCCCCCCCATTATGTTCCCCATCATTTACAGTGCTTTGCAGTGCTGGATTGAATATATATTGGCTATTACAATGCTTGGTTTGCGGCCCTTCATCTCCGAACCCGTATGGGTTTGAACAAGGACCAGCCCGCGGAACTACGGGACGTAAAGTAATCCGTAAATAATATCTCTGATTTGGGCTGATGTGCAAGCTTGAGAGGGTGTTGCTATTAATCCTCGTGTCCCCCATTATGATGCCTAGCATTTACGGAGCTTTACAGTGCATTCTCGATTTTATATTTGCATTTTCAGTTTTAGGACTTTGCGGCCGGAAAACAAGATTTACGGGCGCTGGGAAAAAGCTTCCGGCCGTTTGCATGATATGCGGCCGGCCGGAAGGGGATATCCTTGCGGCACCGTATAATTGAATTGCAAGGTAAAAGTAGCTCTACACGGGGCCGTAAGGCGGCCGCAAGGAATCGCAGCTTTGCGGCCGTTTTACAGCCGATAATTGAATGAGGCCCTTAGAGTATAATAAATAACTCAAAGTATAGAGGAACTGTCTAAAGACAGTAAGCGCTTAACAGGATTTCTATGTTAGTGGCACAACAGGGTTTATGAACAGAGACAATTTATCAGGAAGGAATTAGGATTGCCCCCTTACATCAGTTGTGTAATCTGCTGTCAAATGTATTCAGTTTAATCCTGACTGATAGGTTTCTTTGAAAAGAGAGAAATAAGAAAAATTTCTGAAACAATAAAAGAGTATCTATACAGTCATATAGAAAAAGCTCAGTGTCCAACTCCCACATCAGCACTTTCTATTTAACCGTTCAATATTATATGTAGTACATAAGCCAGTCATCAAACTTTTTGTTTTTAATTAGCATTTTATTGCGACATATTTTTGTATTTAAAAATTAATTATATAAATAACGATCCATAAAAAAAATCATAATTTTAATAATTTCTTTGTTGGACAAATTGAGGTAAAAATTGTGCTAATTCTATTGTAGGACAGTAAATTACCTATAAAATTATAAATAGTTGCAGTTGAAAAATATCAAAATATGTCTTCTAGTAATAAAAAAAAAGTTTTGAATTTATTAAATGTTGATTTTCACTCAACACAAGGGATCCTCCCAAAAGTCTGTCTTTCTTATAATTACCTAATTTCCCTATTTTTGAAGAATAACTCTCTTATTAACAACTTTTGCATATGGTTTCAAAGGTGGCAGCCTGCAAATAATTAGTCACTGTTGTTACCACATAAATCACATGGAAAAGGAAGTCAATAATTCACAAATTATGTAATTAGATACTGAAAATAACATAATTCTGGTTGGAGGACCCTTTCAACCTCATTCTATTGCTGTGATTTTGGGATCCAGGCTTGCCAGTAGACATTGCAAGCTACTTTGCTATTCAATTGTCATCCGTTTGCGGGCTCCGATCAAGTTACTTGCTACAAGCTGCGCTCCATTGCGATTCGTCAAATCGCAAGTTACTTCCCTTCAAGCCTTTGATCTTTCACGGCCGCAAGAGTTGCGGCCGCTAAAATCACAAATCGCTATTGAATTGCTCCGATTTTCCCTCACTAATCACTCCGTCAAGTCCACAAATGGCTAAACTTGGACCACAGGTACTGGTACCAAGGAGGTCTCGCAAAGGGCTTACTTACAAATCGGAGCACTTTAAATGCAAATATAAATTAGAATGAAAAGCACAACATTCTCAAGCTGGCACATCGCCAAAATAAAATACTTTATTTCATGTTTAATTTCAGTCGAAAGTCCTACGGGCTTCAACCTCCAAGCCCATAGGACTTTGGAATCTAACCTCCATTGGAGGTCATTCAAGTCCATAGGACTTGGGCTGGAAATTAAACATGAAATAAAGTATTATATTTTGGCAATGTGCAAGCTTGAGAATCTTGTGGTTTTTAATCCTTATGTCACCCATTGTGTTCCCCATCATTTACAGTGCTGTATTGAATTTATATTTGCTCTAAAAGTGCTCAATTTTTCGGGCTTGAATCACAAGTTACGGGCTTGCATCTGTGATCATGTTCAAGCCCGCAAATGCTACTACCAAGAGCATGGTTTCTGATTCTTGTGACCAGCGCCTAACTTTCGGGCCAATTGAATAGCAGAGTAAAAGCAGACCTACTAGAGCCCGCAACTCGATTGCAGAAAATCGCCTAGTTGCAATCGATCTACGGCCCGTAATTGAATGAGTTGAGTGACAACCACAATGTAGTAAATTCAAAGCTGTGTTTCTGTTATAAAATCCCATTTTTTAATAACTTCCAAATGCAAACATGTGTGTTTTTATTGTTGCTTTACTATCATGTTATAACTTGGTTCTTTCAGGTGGAAAAATACTTTTAGCCCGATTCAATAGAGCTCTCGGTCAATCCGTTGGCCCGTAAGTGAGGCAGCAAGTTAATTTGCTATTCCATTGGCGTGTAATCTCAAGTTACTGTCAGCTTTGGGGCAGTAACTTGCGGGCTTGGGCAATTGAATAGCATGGTAATCGGAGACGAACGAGTTGCAATTGAATCGGGCCCTTTCTTTTTAGCAGTAAAATCAAGCAGTGATTGTGTGGATATAAAAATAGAATGAGGGTCATTTCAATACTGACAGTGAATGCTTTATGGAAATGTGAAGGATTCACCAGTATAATGAAAGTCTTAGTATTTTATTCATCTATTCAGGATGGCACTCATATACATGCATGACCTGGTAGGGACATATAGAAATACAATTCTAAAGAACTCTATAAATTATCTCTTTAATATGAAAGCATCATGAGATTCGGAGCTCTCAGAGACTTTTCTTCCCCAGCGCCCATCAGAAGAAAGCTTGTAGGTTTTGAATTCTCAAAAAAAAGAATAAAAAACACAAAAAAAGGCCACAGATGTGTTGCCATGGTTGTATTATATTCAGCATTCATACACAGAATATGAAAATGATTTTATTTTTTGCCACTCTTTTTAAATTTGACACATGCATCATTTCAGATATTCTCCAGTCTACCCTAGTGATTTATTTAATTTATTCTTTAAAGCATATCCCTTTGAGTTCAAGTGTCTTGAGACCAGACATAGTTCTGCTGGTCTCCTTGTGATTATATTTCTATAAATATGGGAAACTATATATTTTGTTTCAGCATGAGATCAGTTTTCTGTTGATATAATTATTTTTGGATCATGGGTTACATTTGTGAAAAATGTAATAAAACATATTTTTTTCTCATTTTGCTAAACGTACTGTATATGGAGAAAACGAATGATGCAATGAACATCTTAAAATTGATAAAATATATTTATAAAATATACCCTGGATGTTCTGACAATACTGATATCAAATATAAATGGTATTACACTTATTAATGGCCAGTACATACTAGGAACTGGCAATGGGGAATACATTTATTTTCTACTTGCTTGGTCGGAAATACTTCTTGCTTTGGCAGTATAAAATAACCAATGGCACAATAACCATATAAAGGTATATATGTCCTAAAAGTGCAGGGTCTAAAGAATTCAAAAATATGCTAATATGTTTTAATATGTTAAGTCTCAAGTGTCAGTTTTGTCAACTATTTTTTAAAATGCTATCGCATGCCTCCCGGTATGATATCCATGCTTTCTGAAGCTTAGCCAGAAGTTTCTGTGAGTGCTCAAAATTTCAAAAAGGAAAGATTTGAGGTTTGATTGCTCAAATCCGACACAAGTTAGGAGCTACTACCCCCAATCACTGCTACCTCCTGTGAGCCCTGGTATCCACAGGGACCCTCTCAACCCCTGGTGGGTATCCATCAAGCCATCCTCTCCTAACCACTTGTGCTTTGGAATGATTGGCTAGTAAAATCCACCCATTACTCTGGGGTCCCTATATACGCTATCTATAGTATAACCATGGTGTTACTATGGACCCACTGGCTCTTAAACTTAACCCCACAAGGGGGTCCCTACACACCCCATGGTTAATTAGCCTTAACACAAATTCCCTTGCAACATCCCATGGTATAATAGCCTTAACAAAAAATACCATGCAAAAGGAAGTAAATAATTCACAAATTATGTAATTAGATACCGAACACAACACCATTTTCGTGGGAGGTTTTTTTGAGTTGAGTGACAGTCCCCATTTATTAAATTAAAGCATGTGGATCCAAGGTCAACCTATGGAACCTCATACAATTAAAATTAACCTCTATAACCATGGCATAATTGATAACTAAATGAACAAGGCAGCTGCCTACGGGATCCTCCCTGTGAGGGCCTCCTCATTTGCATAACAAACCTTCACTTGCCAGGTGCCACAAGCAAGGAATATAAACAAGACAAAGGAAATCCTACATATTCACTGCAGGAGGTATCAGGTCATTAACATAACTCACTTCCTTATATCCAAACTCTCCAGAGAAAGATTACTTTCAGAGAGTACTTTACATATGTACCAGTACTAAAGTCCATTATACTACCTCTGATTTGGATCAGACCACAACAGTCTGAGTTAGATATCTGTTCCTTTCCCAATTAGTGTTGGATGTGCACATCCCAGAGAAATAAGACACAGACACAGTGTTTCTGTATAATAATTCTCAAAGCGCTCTATTCCAAAATGGCAGTGTACAAGTTTATATATAAAAACTTTATCTGATCAAAAGTCACATGATTCCTTTGTCTAGAAATTAATAGCTTTATTGATTGGTTCAAAAAGGCTGCAGTCTGTTAGTGTCATAGTGGTCAGTTGAGGGAGGATCAGTTTATTGGTCTAGAAGGCAGGCAGTGCCTGTATCCTTATTTGGTCACGGATGATTGCATCATTAGGCCACTCCCAGTTGTAGTTCTGTAGCCATCTTGTTATGACTGGATATAGTCCATCCTCCATCTTAGGTAACCTCCGACATTACTTATTGTTAGAAATCTTCTTCTCATTTATACATACATAAGTGAGTAAGGAATAAAAAGAATATGGCAGACAAACATAATAACATAAAAAATACATTTTCCTAATTTCCATCCATAACAGTCCCCCTTAAAATGTACTGTTATGTTATTAGTGAGTGTGCAACCTATGAAAAGCAGCTGTGCTTATGTTAATGCGTGATGAGGGGTAAACTCCCCCCTAAACACTAGGTGTATATCTTTCCCTGAGGATGAGGTGCATGACTGCAAGAAAGCACTAAGCATCAGACACCTTTCCCTAGCCCCTTGTATCAGGAACATGTGGGACAAGGGGTTTGCCAACCTCACTCCTAGATACAATAGACTGAAACATCTTATGTGACTCCTCACAGTAGTCATCATCACAAAGTTCTTGGTGCACAAAGGTTGGTGTGACTCCAGTAACTGACTTCTTTAAATATGTTCGGACACAGGGGATAATACAACAGGTAACAAATGCAAGAATTATCAGTATTGAAAGAAAGACAATTCCAACCTGTGACAATACCCTCTGCCAGTTGTTCATCCACCCAAACCATTTATCCCAATAGTCTGTGGTTCCAGAACTCTCCTTCAATTCTTGTGCCAAGTTGTTTAGTCCTTTAATGGCTAAAGTAATTTTACCGTTTGGACCCGTATAATCAGGTATGTAGGTGCAGCAGTTGCCAGTGTTGGGGAGCATTTTACACTCCCCCCTTTTAGCAAGGATCATGTCTAGTGCCATTCTATTTTGGAAGGCCATGTGTGATGTGGCCTTCAATTGTTCTGCAACTCCTTGCAGAGCGTCTCTTGTGTAATCCACAAACTTTTGTTGGTTATAATATATATAATTGATCCAAGCAACATTTTTATTTGCACTTATGATAGGGAAAAGTGATTCAAATCCTGCTGCAACCTGATTTCTAGCTTTAAACTCATCAGGCACCACCCTTGGGACTCCAATAGAGTCTATGTACATATGGGGGTCAAAGCTACCTTGTGGGGGAGAGACCTTTCTTTTGTGTCTAGATGTTGTCAGTAGAGTGTGTGGTGAGGTATCAGCTTGGATGGGCACTATGTGCACTGGCATTATGACCTTTGCCAGGGTTCACTCACCATACCAGATACCCTCTAGCCTTGATCTGAGCTTCATGTCCCCACATATCCAATATATGTCTCCCAATGTTTGTGTCTGCTCTGCAAACTGTGAAGCCAATACAATATATAATGCAGAACCCTTTCTTAAACCTCTTTAGGTTTCTCCCTTGAGGTGTACTCCTTGTATAGCATGTGTAATTACCTGGGTATATGTTTATACCTTCACCTGGATGTAGATTGTCAGTTATAATGGGATACCTGTTCTCCCATTGTTCACAATTTAGGTCTTTTGGTCTGGGTAGCTTTATAAAGACTTAAGAAACACTTTCATTCCTTCATAGTTACCATAAGTGGAACAGTGCCTAACAATTAGTCTTATTATGTAACTCTATGTTATATTTCATCCATTCCAGCCATAAGTTGAGGTCTGTGAACCCAGTTTCAATTGCTAGGGTTTCTTCGTACGTAGGTTCACTGATATCAGTCATTTGGGGTAATGCCTGAGTGTGTTGTACTTGCATTAGTCCTTCTGATATGAGTGGTGCATTTAGATCTCTGACCATAAATTTACCAATCCGTCCTTTTGCTTCTCCTCTAACCCAGCCACCCATTATGGGTCTCTGCGGTTCTTGATAGTCAGAGTAAGTTGCATGTTAGCTCCAGTATTGCCATTTGGCGACCATTTGCCTGGCTTTATTAGAGCCGTACATGCAAGTAAAGGGCTTCCACTCAAATCTATTCTATCTGAGGCACTCTGTGGTCTGTAGCCCCAAGCTGTCCCAGTGTTCCATCCTACAGCTTCCCAATGACTACAATTTTTTCCCCAAGCCTGGTCTGCTGGGAGTGTCTTCGTACAAGTTACATAGCTGTTGGCAACATACAACATGACAATAATCAAAGGAGAATGTGATCATATGTGTTTTAGATGAATTGTACCAAAATGTAATACCATCTTTCTTCTCACTAATGAATGCAGAAGGTTCTACTTTAGTTAAGAACAGACAAAAAATGATATGTGTTATGATCATCATGATGTTGGCTGCTATGGGTCTGGTGCTGAAACTTTTTTGCAATGAGATGCGTGGATCCAAGTAGGCCGTCCTTAAAGTTTAACTGACGGTGCAGTAATTAGAAGAACTTGAAAGGGACCATCATATCTGGATTCCAGAGGATCCTTTCTCACATATCTCTTGACCAGGACCCAATCTCCAGGAAGTAGTTGATGAGTACCAGTGTCTACTTCCGGATCTGGAATAGAAGAAAACACTTGTGCATGTACTTTAGTCAGTGCTTGAGATAAAGCAATCACATAATCAACACATACATCAGATTTAAATTTCAATTGCTGAGGATAATAACACCCTAATCTAGGAGCAGACCCAAATAGGATCTCGTGAGGGGACAGAGAAAACTTCCCTCTAGGGGCGTACCCCACGCTTAACAGTGCTATAGGGAGACTTTCTGGCCAGGAGATACCAGTTTTTTGTGCTATTTCAGCTACTGGTTTTAACTTCACCATAACTGGTGAAACCCTAAGGTGTCCAACTTTGTTACAATTAAAACACTTTCTTGTTCTTTTTGGCTCTGTCTCCTTCTGCTCAGAAGACACCATAATGTGTGTAGTCTTCTTATTACCTTGTGTGGACTCAAGCCCTTTTGCTACTAATAACAAAGTCTCTAATGGCAACACCTTGTATTCAGGACGAGATGTTAATAAATCTTTCCTGATGGATTCTCTCAATCCCTCCACAAAGGCTGCTCCCAGCATCTGAGACTTGTGTCTGGAATGATATATTACCACTGACTGTTTTATCCTGTGTAATATCTGACAAATGAATAGCCTGATCTGCTATTTCATCCTTCAATTCTATATCAGCGTTGCAGACAGGCATGCAGGAGTCAACTACAGCAGCAGAGACAAGCAGGGGGAGTTGCTCACAGAGAATCTAAAAATAACAGTATATGAGACAGAAATTGTCTCGGAGCAACTTTTCTAAAAACATCCTAAAGTAACGTTGTGTTTACTTTTTCTTTCGTATACTTCTTGTTCCATAGTAAAGCTTAATGAAACATTGAATGTCTCCTATATCTTCCTTTTAATAAGTATTAATATTGCCAAGAAGTAGTGGATACAGGGCACTGATTCCAGCAGAGGTAGTATAGTAGGTGCTGTTTGCCTTTAAGATGGGGTATAGGGGCGTGTATCTAGTGGGTGCGGTGGGCATCGTCATCGTTTTAAAAGGGGTTGGTCATAAAGTTATAGTCAACTCCCACTTTTCTAAGTTGGGAGCCATGATAGGGCGGTGGTTGTGTTAAGAGTTTCATGGTTTTTGTTTGTTCCACAAACCACTATCTTGTAGCAACTCTTGGTTCCCACCCAGAACCAGCCACCATTCTTCTGCCTGCAACCTCCCTTCTTCTATTTTCCTTCAATAATACAGACAGGCATATTTTCACATAAAAACTAACACACACACACAGAGAAGATGGGAGTAGGAAGGGGAGTGGTCTGCTATGCTGACTGGGGGGGGGGTCAACCCCTCCCACATCTTCTCAAAATGCAGACCAGTCACCTCCCTTTCCAAAGGTATAGCATCAAGTAAAGTTACAAACACACAGAAACTTCAGACAAAATATTTCAAAAGAATACATAACCAATTCTCAGAGTCTGCGTCCATATATATACTGTACTCTTAGGTGTACGTCTACAATCCTAAGGTACTGTTTCCTTTTAGATACCTACTTTTACATTCGAGGTGCGGTCTCAATGTCTAACTCTGTGTATATATCTTGAACCATTTACTTTTTAAATCAATCTCCTCCCGGGACACACCTACTTTTACACAAACATTACTTCACGTACTGTAATCACCCTCAAGCAAATTTAACAACAGCATGAAAAACATGACAGTTATTTCACTTACTGTACCAACTCTTCACTTACTGTACAAACTCATACGACCTTAAGCATTGGCATAGAAATAATTCTCTTAACTAAGATACGTCCTTAAAAGAGTTAACGAGATGGGAGGGGGAGGAATACTCCTTTTCGCGGTGTGTGCTCTGACCTTGGCGTTATCAGCTCCAGCAAAATTCAGTCTCAGCTTCACAAGTACAGGGGGAGAAATTCTAAGCTACATTTCTCACCAAAACATGCATCACAACCAGCAATAACAGACCACCTTAACATTTAAACAATTTCTGCAGAAAATTTCTGACTCTTAAGATATTTTAGTCCAGGGTCTCACACCTTTGTGTGCTAAAATTGCCGCCTTCAGGGTTATTGAATACGTCCCTGAAGTCTGCATCCCACATACATGCTTTTACACCTTAGTGTGTGATAGACGTCTCTCGGGGTTATCACGCTACCAAGGCACGAACATCATGACCCCTGAGGAAAGGTATGTCAAATGACACCGATCCCCAAAGTACGTATATGCATGTCTGTACGCACGGCTCTTACGGGTTATAGTGCAACTAAGGCACTACCAATCCTTTCCAGGAGTCTGCTGCACGCACACATGTATGTCCTGGACCACAATATCTAAAAAATCACAGTCACTCGACCCACGCTCTCAAAAGTCATACACAGGTAACAGACATCTATTATCACAGGTTCGATTTTAAAATGGACCTTGAGCAAGCTATGCCACCTGTGCTTTGGATGCCCTTCAATAGCCGAGTGTTAGGCAAAGATAGTGGCTTGCACGGTACTAATCATCGACCTTACCAGACATATTTCATGAAGGCTCCTTCTGCTGTTGAAAGTCACCACTTCGCTCCTTCTCGGCTATTGTCAGGTCACAACTCAAGGCCCCACGTGTAGGCGCCAGCTGATTTGGATCAGACCACAACAGTCTGAGTTAGATATCTGTTCCTTTCCCAATTAGTGTTGGATGTGCACATCCCAGAGAAATAAGACACAGACACAGTGTTTCTGTATAATAATTCTCAAAGCGCTCTATTCCAAAATGGCAGTGTACAAGTTTATATATAAAAACTTTATCTGATCAAAAGTCACATGATTCCTTTGTCTAGAAATTAATAGCTTTATTGATTGGTTCAAAAATGCTGCAGTCTGTTAGTGTCATAGTGGTCAGTTGAGGGAGGATCAGTTTATTGGTCTAGAAGGCAGGCAGTGCCTGTATCCTTATTTGGTCACGGATGTTTGCATCATCAGGCCACTCCCAGTTGTTGTTCTGTAGCCATCTTGTTATGACTGGATGTAGTCCATCCTCCATCTTAGGTAACCTCCGACATTACTTATTGTTAGTAATCTTCTTCTCATTTATACATACATAAGTGAGTAAGGAATAAAAAGAATATGGCAGACAAACATAATAACATAAAAAAGACATTTTCCTAATTTCCATCCATAACACCTCCTCCACAAACAATAAAAAAATGTTTGTAGGAAATTATAATTTTAAGGAATTGATAAAGCTCTTAAAAAGAATATATGAATACAACAACATATGCTTGCACAAGCAGCATGACACTTGTTACTTAACATTGCAGTATTGTTTCCTGGCTTGAACTTAATCTGTCCTGGTCTTTGCTTAAAAGGAGCCGTGCTTGAAATGGTATTTGATTAAAGTGCAAAGCCTTTGTGGGCACATTTGCATGTCCATGCCCTGGTTCCCAGAATGCTGTGTAATAACTGTATTTTCCGGAATTCTGTTCAGGAAACAAGTTTTTTAACTTGTTTTAGATGTTTAAATGTAAACACAAATGTACTATTTATTTACCAATAAGGGGCCTCTCTTGGCAGAGGGATCATATACTTATATACTCCTTGCATTTCTTTTGTTTGTTTTTTTAACCCCTTTCCTTCCATGGGAAGGGGATTTTATAGATAGATAGATAGATAGATAGATAGATAGATAGATGTTAAGGTATTGTTTTCATGTTAGTTGGTGGATACTATTCCAAAGAGTTACTATGGATACTTCCTAGATTCAGCCTCCCCTGGTACAAGTCGGTGGGTATTATGGAGATTATTTTTTGTAGGAGCCATGTAATACCTTAATTTGTTTTACAGAGACCTTAGCATTGTTAAAGGTATACTTAAGTGTAAACTATTATGAATGCATATGAAAGAGGAGAATCAGTAGTGTATGCAAACATTTTTTTGCATGAAAAAATGCCAACATAAACTTACAATTAATAAACTTATCGTGAAGTTAGCAAAATTTCTTATGCTTTCTGGTGAACGCTCCTAGAAAGTCCCAGCTAAATTTGTACAAAATTTGCACAACTTAGTTGTGGCCAATCCAAGGCAGCTATAACATTGTAACAATCTGCATGCTCTGTACAACAACTGAAATCAGAAGGGCAAACCTCTAACTTCACTTCCTTCACTTCATCTTTCTATTGTTTCTTATTTTACAAATTGTCTCACTTGGGATGTAAATGTACTTATTGCTGATTATGGCCCTCATTCAATTGCAATTTGGCCAATTGAATAGGGGTCTAAATAAGCATATAACATATTTTTTTAAAGAAGTTTTTAGTTAGTAAACATCTATCCAAAAGGAAGGTTTTCACTAACTAAAAACTTATTTAAAAAAATATGTTATGTGCTTATTTAGAGCACTATTCAATTGGCCAAATCGCAATTGAATGAGGACCTATGTGTGTGTGTGTTCCATTACTCTGTACAGTTGCACTATAGGAGTGGTCCTATGTGATTGTTATAAACATATATGAATAAGTAAGGGAAGGGCTCCCTATAGCTGTAATATTGGAGCAAAGTGCTCTCTCCCCCCAACCCCACTGGAAGGCAATTTTAAGAAATCAACGACTGCAGCTCATTCTCTTCTATCTCTTCCTCTGGGAGTCAATTCTGGGTATTTTCTACTGCATCTCTCTCTCTCTCTTCACCCCCTGGAAATCAATTGTGTGTATCAACCACTGCAGCTTGCTGCTCCAAAGTGTATCTCTCTTTTTCTCTGCATATAATTAGGGTGTTTTTTATTATTTATGACTCACAGAGGAACTTTAAGTCTAAAATGAGATGGACAATATGATATATCACACCGGGCACATATTTATGTCCATGGTCATGCTGATCAACTTGATATTTATATCAGAGATACTGGAGTGGGTTGCCAGTTCCTTCTCCAGTGGGCCTAGCATACAGCTCCCGGTATTCCTAGGTGGTCTCCGATCCAAGTACAGAGGGACAAGAACCAAGGAATGCAGAGGAGGAAGGATGGTGCAGTGTAATAAGGAAAAAAAGGAAACATTCACCAACAGTAAAGATTTTTAATTTATGTCAGAAAGTGCTTACCCCTATGAAACAATGTACTCACTAAGCATTTATCTTTTGCAGCAGACAGGGAACCCCATCCTTTTGAATTATTTGTGGATATCTACAAATTCATTAGAAATCTGACATTACAGAGACATTATGTGAAAATTAAACAATATAAAGCCCCCACCAGAAAAAAAGAAAATGAGCAATATGGTGGTGAAAGTACACGATCTGTAGACACTACTCACACTGAAGGAATTACCGAATGAAAATATGGATTCTTCTCTTATTGATAAAATCATATACAATTGTGCAGTGAGCTTGATAGAAGAGGGGAGAAATGATACTGTGAGACATAGCACTCACAGACACATACCAAAGTCCATCTTTTATCCAGTGCAATCGAAAAGACTCCTCTTAAGAGAGGCTGAGATTATATGTTCCAAGAAGTATGTTAGTAGCAAATAGAATCTTTCGGTCAAATAAAATCAAGCTTTTAAAGTGGGCAAAAAAATTAATTCCTTCCTGACCCCATTAACTGGTGATCGGATTATTCCCTGGATCAATACTCTCTATGTAATTAAACATTTACATTTTACAACAAATAATCATACTCCTACTAACATGAATCATTGAATCCATGAATACAATGAAACAACTTTTCAGTCCTTTGAAAACAGAATTTTAACATTACAAACATGAACTTAATGTATTAAAATGTAAACAGTAAATGTAAGAAAATGCAAGGTAACTGTTTTGTGGGGCCAATTCTGGCAAAAGTCACTTCCAAGACATTCCATTATTTTTTGTTTTGTCAAAGTGGTTCCCTTAAAAAGAGCCCAGGAGACTTGTAATTTTGTCTATGGATATAAGCACTGTTTATTGATTGTTGTTTTTTCTTTTTTTGTAACTTGATTTTTATATTCTTGGAGTTATTGAAAATGGCACATAGAGTTTCCTATGTGAAATAGTGGTCCTCTACTGAGAGACCACCAGACTTCCAAGTTCGTCCGCAGGGTATAACCACTGTTCTCTATGTTTTTTTGCCATTTTATGGCGTTAGCGAAATAGTGGTCCCAGTGACATAAAATTGCGTCCTCGAAATAAAACCACTGTTCTCTATATTTGTTGTGGTATTTTGTGTGAATTTGTCATAGATATAAGAGCACTGTTGTTTTTTTAATTGGTTTATTTGTAGATTATTTTTATTGTTATTATTTTTTCTAATTTAATTTACAGTACTTTATAGTAGACAATTGCACCTTTTTTTAGCTGCAAAATATGTGGTGGCATTCCAGATGGAGTTAATGAATTAAAAATTCAGTTAAAAGGTTTGTCTGAGTTTCTTTGTCATCACCAAGTACACAATCAGCACTGTGATATAAAAAAAAAAATTGTGGTGCATCTATTAATTTTAATATTTCAATATTCAGAAGCAATGCATCTTTATTTTTGGATGTTAATATTACTTTGGTTGCAAGCTCTGCATAATCGTCGTTAGTTATTGTATTTTGGAATATAGCCGATATAATCTCTTGTTTGCAAATCATTTACAATGGAATTTCCACGGTATCATTGGGTAAATTATGAATTTGTTCTGTTTCTCCTACTCCAATTTTGATGAGCCACTGATTGAATTCATTTTGTTCTTCTGATCTCATATTTTGTTCTAATTTGAGGTGAGTAAAGAGTTTCCATATTTGAATTGATACATGTTTCTACAATGTCTGTGCGATTTCCATGGACAACAACCGGTAATTTTTGCTAAAAATCTTCACCTAATAACATCACCTTTTCATTATTCATGACGTCACGCAACAAACAGTCAATACATTGTAGCGCATGGAATGACAACATTGTAGCTTCATCGATTATAAATAATTTACTTTTCTTATTTTTGTTTGCTTGTAAAGATGTAATTTGAATATCTGACACTGATGTTTCCATAATGGCAAAAAGTGCAGCAATTCCACTTGTTGCAAATGGCAGTGCTATTTGACTATGTGCGCGAACGAAACTCATCAATAAATTATATAGATACGTTTTTCCTGAACCACCCGGTCCATCTAGATAAAAATAACGCTTTTTGAGCAAGTCATCCTCTAGTGCACTTTCTATGGCGTTAAATGCTTGCAATTGTAATGTATTTAAAGTTGCAAGTTTTTCTTGTGTTTTTTGGTTTTAAAGGGGAGTATCATAGTCTTCAACGTTTATTTAATCTATGAGTCCTGGATCTGGCAGATTAAAATTTGCACAATTTAATCCATGAGAGAGAAAGACCTCTTGAATTACTATTATTATTTTATTATTATCTTTTATTTGTATCGCGCCAACATATTCTGCAGCGCTGTACAGGGGATAAGAACAGGGGAAATACAAGTTTAACAAATTCAAAAGTTGAAGGGCCCTGGTTTGAGCTAAGAATCTTAGCAGAAAGTGCTTTATCCCAGCACCCTACAAGACTGAAAACTTGCTACTTACAATCTAAAGGGAATTAAAGGGCAGAGAACTGGGGAAGAGTAACAAACAAGGAATAGCAAGGGTCAGGAATCAAGTGAAAGATAGAAAGAGTTTTATTTTAGAGGGAGAGGGGAGGGATCTGAGGTGAAAGACTAGTATGTTGGCTGACCCCTAGTGTTGAGATGATATATCTGCAAGTAGGAAGTCAGGTGTTTTCCATGGCTCTATAAATATAATCTGAGTTGGGGTGGGTAGGTGAGGGGAAAGGAATGCAATATTCTGAGAATCTCACAGATGTAGCAGGCCTTGAAGCAGAGTGAATGTGCACTGAAAGAAATTGGTGGATTGGTGGACATACAGTACAGGAAGATAGGGGAGTTAGAGAGGAATGGGAGAGAGAGACCTTAGAATTAAGGTATGTGAGGACGGGGAGGAGATTTGAGGTAATTATGCCAGCCTTAAATGGGGAAAGGATGGGGGAGGGTGGGGACAGCAAAGCAGGGTAATGAAACAGTTAGAAATTGAAAACAAAAAGTTAGAAATATTTCTATCAGCCAAGATATAATAACATGCATACAGTAGTGATATTAATAAACATATTGGCTCCAGGGATGGTGCAGTTTCCATAGTCTCCTCCATACCTGCTGAGGTGTTGTGAATACAGCTCTGAGAATCTCACAGATGTAGCAGGCCTTGAAGCAGAGTGAATTGCACTGAAAGAAATAGAAATAATGGATTGGGGGACATACAGTACAGGAAGATAGGGGAGTTAGAAAAGAATGGGAGAGAGACCTTAGAATGAAGGTATGTGAGGATGGGGAGGAGATTTGAGGTAATTATGCCAGCCTTAAATGGGGAAAGGATGGAGGAGGGTGGGGACAGCAAAGCAGGGTATATGAAACAGTTAGAAATTGAAAACAAAAAGTTAGAAATATTTCTATCTGCCAAGATATAATAACATGCATACAGTAGTGATATTAATAAACATATTGGCTCCAGGGATAGTGCAGTTTCCATAGTCTCCTCCATACCTGCTGTGGTGTTGTGAATACAGCTCTGAGAATCTCACAGATGTAGCAGGCATTGAAGCAGAGTAAATGTGCATTGAAATAAATAGAGAATGGATTGGTGGACATACAGTACAGGAAGATAGGGTAGTTAGAGAGGAATAGGAGAGAGACCTTAGAACAAAGGTATGTGAGGATGGGGAGGAGATTTAAAGGTAATTTTGCCAGCCTTAAATGGGGAAAGGATGGGAGAGGGTGGGGACAGCAAAGCAGAGTAATGAAACAGTTAGAAATTGAAAACAAAAAGTTAGAAATATTTCTATCAGCCAAGATATAATAACATGCATACAGTAGTGATATTAATAAACATATTGGCTCCAGGGATGGTGCAGTTTCCATAGTCTCCTCCATACCTGCTGAGGTGTTGTGAATACAGCTCTGAGAATCTCACAGATGTAGCAGGCCTTGAAGCAGAGTGAATTGCACTGAAAGAAATAGAAATAATGGATTGGGGGACATACAGTACAGGAAGATAGGGGAGTTAGAGAGGAATGGGAGAAAGACCTTAGAATGAAGGTATGTGAGGATGGGGAGGAGATTTGAGGTAATTATGCCAGCCTTAAATGGGGAAAGGATGGAGGAGGGTGGGGACAGCAAAGCAGGGTATATGAAACAGTTAGAAATTGAAAACAAAAAGTTAGAAATATTTCTATTTGCCAAGATATAATAACATGCATACAGTAGTGATATTAATAAACATATTGGCTCCAGGGATGGTGCAGTTTCCATAGTCTCCTCCATACCTGCTGAGGTGTTGTGAATACAGCTCTGAGAATCTCACAGATGTAGCAGACCTTGAAACAGAGTGAATGTGCACTGCTGAGGTGTTCTGAATACAGCTCTGAGAATCTCACAGATGTAGCAGGCCTTGAAGCAGAGTGAATGTGCGCTGAAATAAATAGAGAATAGATTGGTGGACATACAGTACAGGAAGATAGGGGAGTTAGAGAGGAATGGGAGAGAGACCTTAGACCAAAGGTATGTGAGGATGGGGAGGAGATTTGAGGTAATTTTGCCAGCCTTAAATGGGGAAAGGATGGGAGAGGGTGGGGACAGCAAAGCAGGGTAATGAAACAGTTAGAAATTGAAAAAAAAAGTTAGAAATATTTCTATCAGCCAAGATATAATAACATGCATACAGTAGGGATATTAATAAACATATTGGCTCCAGGGATGGTGCAGTTTCCATAGTCTCCTCCATACCTGCTGAGGTGTTGTGAATACAGCTCTGAGAATCTCACAGATGTAGCAGGTCTTGAAGCAGAGTGAATGTGCACTGAAATAAATAGAGAATGGATTGGTGGACATACAGTACAGGAAGATAAGGGAGTTAGAGAGGAATGGGAGAGAGACCTTAGAACAAAGGTATGTGAGGATGGGGAGGATATTTGAGGTAATTTTGCCAGCCTTAAATGGGGAAAGGATGGGGGAGGGTGGGGACAGCAAAGCAGGGTAATGAAACAGTTAGAAATTGAAAACAAAAAGTTAGAAATATTTCTATCAGCCAAGATATAATAACATGCATACAGTAGGGATATTTATAAACATATTGGCTCCAGGGATGGTGCAGTTTCCATAGTCTCCTCCATACCTGCTGAGGTGTTGTGAATACAGCTCTGAGAATCTCACAGATGTAGCAGGCCTTGAAGCAGAGTGAATGTGCACTGAAAGAAATAGAAATAATGGATTGGGGGACATACAGTACAGGAAGATAGGGGAGTTAGAGAGGATTGGGAGAGAGACCTTAGAATGAAGGTATGTGAGGATGGGGAGGAGATTTGAGGTAATTATGCCAGCCTTAAATGGGGAAAAGATGGAGGAGGGTGGGGACAGCAAAGAAGGGTATATGAAACAGTTAGAAATTGAAAACAAAAAGTTAGAAATATTTCTATCTGCCAAGATATAATAACATGCATACAGTAGTGATATTAATAAACATATTGGCTCCAGGGATGGTGCAGTTTCCATAGTCTCCTCCATACCTGCTGAGGTGTTGTGAATACAGCTCTGAGAATCTCACAGATGTAGCAGACCTTGAAGCAGAGTGAATGTGCACTGCTGAGGTGTTGTGAACACAGCTCTGAGAATCTCACAGATGTAGCAGGCCTTGAAGCAGAGTGAATGTGCACTGCTCAGGTGTTGTGGATTTCAATTAATGCTTTTAATTCTGCAATAGGCTCATTGTATCTATGCAAAACGTCTTCAGACATATTTGTTTTTAATTTGTGCCACAAAGCTAATGTATTTGGAGCATTTGAGAATATGCAAATGAATGCAAATTGTTCTCTCATCTGCCATGGCAGTTGACACAGTACTGCTTCCTCTAGACATCTTTCCCATTCTGTATCATCAGCCAGGAAGTTTATATGTCACTCAGCTAAATGAATTGTGTCATAAACTGTATAATTAACAGTTCTCAACTGTTCAAAACATTGTGCATCAGAAGCATTTAAAAAGAGTAAACATAAGCAGAAACGTTCAAGGTCTCTTGGACTCACAGTGTAAATTCTAGTTATAATTTTATTTCCACAGGTTTTCCTTTTCCGCCATAATTCATTAACAAAAACATAATGATATGGAATATATAGCAATTTCCTTGCACCCAAGTCAGTACAATTTAATTGAAACCACGCAGTTGGTGTAGCATTTCTTTCATTTCCAACATTGAAATAAACTAAGTGTCTTTGGGGCAAATGTACAGCTAATCGATATAGTGCATGTGATCGATCATGCATTTCAAATTTGAGAAGAAGCCACATTGCTTCTGGTGCACTTACATAGCGAGCATCTACATGAGATGCAAGTTCATCATGTAATAACTCAGTTTGTTCTGGATTTTCTGCACTTTTGACCACTACAGTAGCTGTATTATTGTTTACAAGTGGATTTACCTTACAAGTAAAGGCTGATAAATTGCAGAGCGCACTAATTGTGCCCAGGTGAGAGGGGTGTGGCTTGACTGTTTAACTAGTATAAAAGGTTTTGAGCTAGTTTGGGGCCTGTTTACTAGTAGATTTAACCTTACAAGTAAAGGCTGATAAACTACAGAGTGCACTAATTGTGCCCAGGTGAGAGGGGTGTGGCTTGACTGTTAAACTAGGGAAAAAGGTTTGTGAGCTGGTTTGGGGCCTGTTTACAAGTGGATTTACCTTACAAGTAAAGGCTGATAATCTACAGAGTGCACTAATTGTGCCCAGGTGAGAGGGGTGTGGCTTGACTGTTAAACTTGTATAAAAGGTTTGTGAGCTGGTTTGGGGCCTGTTTACAAGCGGATTTACCTTACAAGTAAAGGCTGATAATCTACAGAGTGCACTAATTGTGCCCAGGTGAGAGGGGTGTGGCTTGACTGTTAAACTAGGGAAAAAGGTTTGTGAGCTGGTTTGGGGCCTGTTTACAAGTGGATTTACCTTACAAGTAAAGGCTGATAAATTGCAGACTGCACTAATTGTGCCCAAATTATTGGGAGGGGCTGGAAATGAACCTGCTGTCTTGGTACATATTGGTACCAATGACAAAGTTAGTGGAAGATGGAGTGTCCTAAAGAATGATTTTAGAGAACTAGGTAATAAGCTGAAGGCAAGGACCTCCAAGGTAGTATTTTCTGAGATACTACCAGTGCCACGTGCTAGCCCAGGGAGGCAGAAGGAGATTAGGGAGGTTAATGCGTGGCTGAAAATGTGGTGCACTAAGGAGGGGTTTGGCTTTTTAGAGCACTGGGCTGACTTCTCACTTCGGTACAATCTCTACAGTAGGGATGAATTGCACCTTAATGATGAGGGAGCTTTTGTACTAGGGGATAGGATAGTAGAATGGCTGGAGGAGTTTCTAAACTAGTAGGTGGGGGGGGAGGGACTAGATATAAGTAATGGAGTAGAAAGTGTATAAGGTATGAATTAACAACTCATAGGGGAGGAGATGGGGGAGGGGTAGTATAGTCAATAGGGAGGTAGTACTAAGTAATTCAAGTACAGTGGCAGACACTTCAGAACCACAGACTCATAACATAAGGTGTATGCTTGCTAATGCCAGAAGCATGCCAGGAAAAATGGGAGAGTTAGAATTATTAGCAATTAATGAAAAATGGAATTTAATAGGCATTACCGAAACGTGGTGGGATGAATCTCATGACTGGACTGTTAATCTGGATGTTTATAACCTATTTAGAAAAGATAGAGGCAATTGTAAATGAGGAGGAGGGATTTGTCTGTATGTTAAGCCTGAATTTAAGGCTATAGTCAGAGAAGATATTTATGGTGGACCTAGTGATAAAGTTGAATGTTTATGGGTAGAGTTAAATAGCAGAGCAGCAAATTCCAAAAGAATATTAGTAGGAGTATGCTATAAACCCCCAAATATAGCTGAAAGTGAGGAAATACAATTATTGTTACAGATTGAAAATGCAGCTAAGCACTGGCAAGTTCTAATAATGGGAGATTTTAATTACCCTGAAATAAACTGGATAAATGAGACCAGCAGTTCAGCTAAGGGGAGTAGGTTCTTGAGTACACTCAGGGATCATTATCTGGCCCAGGTTATACAGGAGCCTACTAGAAATGAAGCTATCTTACATTTAATCATCACAAATAATATTGATATAGTATCAAATGTTGAAATAGGGTAACCTTTGGGAAACAGTAATCACAACACAGTCTCATTTGAGATTGAATTAAAAAAACAACATTTTAAGGGGCCAACAAAAACTCTTAATTTTAAAAGGGCAGATTTTAACGGTCTAAGGGCAGCAATACAAAGTATAGACTGGGACAGAGAACTGATAGGTAAAAACACTGAACATAAATGGACAACATTTAAATCCTTACTAAATATACATACACATCGGCATATACCGTGTGGGAATAAAAGTAAAAGGAGTAAATCACAACCCATGTGGCTTAACAATGATTTAAAGATCAAGATACGGAGTAAAAAACAGGCATTTAAATTATACAAACAAGAGGGGACAGAGACTGCTTTACGGGAATACAAGGAAATCAACAAGGCTTGCAAAAGCGCGATTAGACTGGCTAAAATAGAAAATGAAAAATGTATTGCAAAAGAGAGTAAGACTAACCCTTAAATATTTTTTAAGTATATTAATGGAAAGAAGGCGAGGAAGGAAGCTATAGAAACATTAGAATGTGAAACAGGCTGTCTGAAAATTAGTGACCAGGAAATGGGACACTGCAACATAATGGGGCTACACTACCTTTGCCAAATAATTGGTTAGCACAGGAAGTAATCCAAAAGAGGTTGGAAAAAATAAATGTTAATAAAGCCCCGGGTCCTGATGGAATACATCCAAGGGTACTAAGGGAACTGGGTTCTGTAATAGCCAAACCATTATATTTAATTTTTCAAGATTCACTCAACACAGGGTCTCTACCAGATGACTGGAGACAAGCTGATGTGATACCTATATTTAAAAAGGGAGCAAGAGCAAATCCGGGGAATTATAGACCAGTGAGCCTCATTTCTGTAGTGGGGAAGCTTTTAGAAGGGTTAAAAAGGGATAATATACAAGAATATGTATATTTGAACAGGATTATAAGTAGGAGTCAACATGGATTTATGAGGGATAGGTCATGTCAAACAAATCTAATTAGTTTCTATGAGGAGGTTAGTAGGAACCTGGATCAAGGCAACTCAGTGGATGTAGTCTTTTGGGATTTTGCAAAGGCTTTTGATACAGTGCCACATGGGAGACTATTGGGCAAACTAAGAGATACAGGAATTGCAGTAAATATCTGCTCATGGATTGAGAGCTGGCTAAAAGACAGGAAGCAAAGGGTTGTTGTAAATGGAACATACTCCGATTGGACTAATGTGGTAAGTGGGGTTCCTCAGGGTTCAGTATTAGGTCCTCTCCTTTTTAAAATATTTAATAATGACTTAGAGGTAGGATTGGAGTGTGGGGTCTCCATTTTCGCTGATGACACAAAGTTGTACAAGGTAATTAAATCAGATAATGATGTGTTTTCCCTTCAAGGGGATTTACATAAAATTGAGGAATGGGCATCTAAATGGCAGATGAGATTTAATACAAATAAATGTAAGGTTATGCATCTGGGAAGGAAAAATAGCCATGCAATTTATAATCTTAATGGAGCAAATCTAGATGTATCAGATATTGAAAGGGATTTGGGAGTGCTTGTGGACAACCACCTAGGTAACAGTGCTCAAAGCCAAGCAGCAGCTGCAAAGGCAAATAAAATATTAGCATGTATTAAGAAGGGTATAGAAGCCAGGGAAGCAAATATAATTCTGCCACTATACAAATCTCTAGTACGCCCTCATTTGGAATATGGAGTACAATTTTGGGCACCACTTCATAAAAAGGACATTTTAGAGCTGGAAAAGGTACAGAGAAGGGCAACAAAACTAATAAGGGGAATGTAGGGCTAAGTTATGAAGAAAGACTAACCAAATTAAACTTATTTTCTCTAGAAAAAAAGGCATCTAAGAGGAGATATGATTACCTTATATAAATACATCCAGGGTCAGTATAAAGATTTGTCAGGGGAGCTTTTTGTGCCAAGAAGTTTTCAACTGACAAGAGGACATCCCTTGAGGTTAGAAGTAAAAAGATTCCACCTCAAAGAAAGAAAAGGGTTCTTCACAGTAAGGATGGTTAATCTGTGGAATTCTCTACCAGAGGAGGTGGTGACAGCGGATTCGATAGATAACTTTAAAAGGGGACTGGATTTATTTCTAATTAAAAAGGGAATTCAGGGATATCATGGATAATTAGAGAGACAGTATTGGTCCAAATTTTTTACATTTCCCTTTGAGACAATTGGCTAAGTCTCGCTTGTTTTTTTTTTTTTTTTTTTCTATTTGCCTTCCTCTGGACTAATTAATAATTTAAAAAAAAACATTAAATAATTGATTAATAATTAACAACTAATGAATTAATAGTTAATCCGCATATTGCAGATCAGAAGAGATCTTAAAAGGTTGAACTTGATGGACTGAAATTCTTTTTTAACCTTAAATACTATGGCCTCATTCTATTATCGGCCGCAGCCGCTGCGGGGCCGCAAGGACCGGCCGCAAGCTTTCCGGCTATTCTATTCCCCTCCGGCCGGGGACTCCGTCAGGCTTGCGGCCGGCGCCTTGCTATCTCTTGCGGCCGCAAGCGCCGGAGGAAAGCCTTTGATCTAAAATGGCCGCAAGGAAATCGGCCGTAAGAAAAGCCTGGTTGCTATTCTATTGCTCCGGGAACCCTGTCTGCAAGGCTAAAAATGAGCCGCAGCTTACTTGCAGCAAACAGATCCCGCTAGCACCAATTAAGCACCTAAAATAACTCAAATAAAGCCATCCTGCACTTTGCGGAGTCTATAAAGTGATATTCAGTGTTAGCAAAAATAGCACATAATTACCCTATACTCAAATCCGTAAAATATATATTTTTTAATATACGTAAAATATACATGTAAAAAGTCCATAGGGCTTGGAGCACCTCAGACACGCCCACGCCGCAGCCGGAAAATAAACAGTTAATTTGAACTCGGGTTTGGGCTGATGTGCAAGCTTGAGAGGGGGTTACTTTTAATCCTCATGTCCCCCAATATGATCCCTAGCATTTACAGAGCTGTACAGTGCAGGCTTGAATTTATTTTTGAGTTTTTAGATTTCTGAGCTTACGGCCGGTTGCAAGATATACGGCCGGCCGTAAGGGGAGATCCTTGCGGGGCCGTATAATAGAATCGCGAGCAAACAGAACCCCCGCAAGGAATCGCAGCCTTACGCTCGATTTACGGCCGGTAATAGAATGAGGCTCTATGTAACTATGTAACTATGTAACTATATGTATCATAGCCTTTGTAAATATATTTGTAGACATTTAATGGATTTTATAGAAGTGCAAGCTTCCACATTAATGTGTGCCATTATACTTTATAAGCGAATGTGGATTGTATGAAACCACATATCTGTTATCAACTTTTTTTCCATGAATAATGGCAATTTGGCCTTCTCTTCTTCTATATAATGGATAGCCATAGCAATTAGCATACGTTTTGTCTCTATAATCTTTTAGTGCATTTTTTATTTTCCATACATGGTGATTGTGGATTAATATCTCAACATGGTCCATGAATCATGCGATGAGTTAAAATCTCATTTAGCCTGCCATGAATTTCTGTATCTGGTAGTTCAGCAATAATCACTGAATCCACTCTATCACCAGTATTCAATATATATTTCTCTTGAAGGACTATACGCATATGTGCATGTTGAAGGCCTCTTTTTTGAAATTCGATGGTATAAACATAAGCCAGACATTTGCCAAATAACTAAATTATGGTTATGTCACGTATTAATTTAGTTAATTTGATTTTGAAGACTCTTGCCACTAAATCTGGTCTATCGGAACAGTTGGTCCAATTAGCAGATTATGTACAATTTCTGGCCATTGTGGATTACATGTAAATGTAATAAATAAATCTGGTTTTCCAAATGTAATTAGAATAGCCATAGCATCATTGTATCTTTCTCTCATATTGCGAGGAGATCCTTGGAAAGAACACGGTAAAATTATGGCTTTGCCAGCTGTAAACTCTCTGTTTGTAGCTACCTCAGCGACATAATCCATCATTCCACAATACTGTTTTACACATAGTTTATCTTGTTGATATTTTATGAAATTTAAATTATTTGCCTCAACTTGTAAATATGAATCAATGATCCATTGTTGTGTCAGTTTTCCACCACATAAAATGGGATTAAATCCATCTCGAATGGCAGTTGGAGCCACTTTAAATTCAAGCATAGAAATATTATTTCTGACACATACTTTAGAATTTGGGTAACTGTCAAGTGTTAATTTGAGTTGCTATCCGGCTTCCCCATCGGGGGAAAAATGGGATATGTCATTTGATCTAAATTAGTACTTAAGACACTTATGTTGATGTAAGCCTGCTCCTCATCTCTGGGATATATTCTAATATCCCTTTGAAATTGTAATTAGAGAAAGTAGGCTCAGTCATAATGCTTTTTAAATATGTTAGGAAGTGTTGTCTTTGTGGAAGTCTTACCTTGACTTTTTGACAGCAACTAACAAACTGGCAATCTCTGGGTCTTTCCTGTTTGAAATGATAAGCCCCACAAAACTGACAGACGATATTCATAATACCACAATTATGAACCTATACTGTTAAAGATTTAATAAAGGACAATTCTGAAAACATATATCAATATGACTCTCTAAATCATCATTAGAATTCTTATCAGATTGTTCAGCAACATTTTCTAAATGCTTTTGTTTTTTAGTTGCCTTCTTTGCCTTGGATGTTAGTTTGTCAGCTGCAAGTTTCCCGTTCTTATTGTCGGCGAATTTCGCTTTGACGTTGTCTAGTTTGACCTCTTTTATTTTCCTCTTTGTTTTCAGTAGCTTCCATATTAATCTGTAAATACAAGTAGTACATTAGTACTTTTGCTCCTTTGTTTATTTTTTTGTTTAAATGAACATTTTGTTATTTTGTTTTGGTTATTTTTTCTCCTATCCTGTTTTGTGTGCACCACTGTTTGCATTATGGGGTTAGGTTTATGAGGTTGGATTTAGCAGATTAGTTAGGTTGCAGTGTATTTTGTGAAAGACGCACAGAAAACATGAGAGGTCCTATTTTGTAAATGTGTCCTGTCTTGTGTATGGCAGTGTTGCATGCACTATTTGTGTTCCAGCCGTCAATTTAAGCTCCGGCCGCCATTTTGCGCAAGGTACTTATTTCTTCCATAGAAAATGGTTTTGATTTTGTATGTGCTACATGCCAGATGTGTGGTACGTGCCGCATGAAGTGTTACTGAGTTCAGGTAAGTGTTCCGAGTACGTTTTTTCATTTGACATGCTTGGCCTCGTTTTCGTTTTTTGTGGCCGCTATTTTTTTTCTCGCGTAGCCGATTTGTAAGTGCCGAAATTCGTAAAATTTGACTTAAATTTTAGTGAAACCTCACTCACAGACGTCCTGACTGTCCCCCCATGATGTGTGTGATGTTTTTTTAGCGGGGTTTGTGTTTTTTGTGTTTTTTGATGGGCACGGTTCGACCGTTAACTTCGTATTTTTTTTAGCTCTGATTTTATTTTCTAAGTCGCACCTTTGGCGCTCCCTGCCTAAGTCGTATAGGGTCATAGGAATTAGTGCCTCCGGCGCTCATCTCCACCAGCACAAGGAGCGCCCTCGCCAAAACGCGTACATACAAAAACTCCAAAAACACATAAAAATAAAAACAAAACATAAAAAAAACCTTACACACAGCACGGGGGGACAGCCAAGACGTCTGGTAGTGAGTTTGCACACAAATTAAAGTCGAATTTAGGGAGTTTCGCCACTTGAAAATCGGCTAAGCGAGAAAAAAAATGTCGGACGAAAAAATGAAAACGAGGCTACACGACCCCGAAGCTCGCAAAACACAAACAAGGACGTACGACTTTTAAAACCAAGAATTACAACCTGCGGAACTTAGAAAAAAAGTAATACGAGGTCGAAAAAATATGACGTTAACGGTCGAACCGCGCACATCAAAAACCATGAAAGGCACAGCAACAAGAAAATACAAGATAAAACAAACATCACTCACAGCACGGGGGGACAGCCAGGATGTCTGCAAGTGAGGTTGCATGCCAATTTAAGTCGCATTTAAGAAGTTTCGGCACTTGAAAATCAGCTACGCAACAAAAAAAAAAAAAGGGACGAAAAAAAATGCAAATGAGGCTAAAGGAGACAGAGAAGCGAAAATCACCGCCAGGCATGGACGAGTTACACAGGAACATAGGAGATACAAAATATACCATTACAACGGAAAATGCTCACAAGCCAAGTAACGCCTGAAAAAAAAATGCCATTTTACAACACTGACTAGCAACTAATAAAATTAAGATTCTAAAATGACGCTTTACCTGCCTAAATAAACGGTTTGCCCTCGCGCATGCAGCCTATTTACAATGCACACTTGCCACATTGCTGACACTTTCTCCTCAGATGATCAACAGTACAACTGTACATTTTCAGATGCAGGAAAATCCAAATATTGTTAGCTCTTCAGAATATTGATTGCTGCATGTTACATATAAATAGGTAAAGTATATTAATTACCGTATATACTCGAGAATAAGCCGAGTTTTTCAGCCCTTTTTTATTATGCTATTGACGTGGCGCGTGTGTGACGTCACGGCATTAGCATATACCGGGTGCCGGCACCCGGTATATGCTAATGTCGTGACATCACATGCGCGCCACATCAAGACCCGGAAGGAGCGGAGGCCGGAGCAGGTAAGTGAGGGAGGGGGGGTATTTAGAGGGGTAGTATGAGGGGGGCTTAGAATGAGGGGGGGTTTAGAATGAGGAAGGGGGGTTTATAATGAGGAGGGGTTAGAATGAGGGGGGGTTTAGAATGAGGAGGGGGTTTAGAATGAGGAGGGGGGTTTAGAATGGGGGGTTAGAATGAGGAGGTGGGTTTAGAATGAGGAGGGGGGTTTAGAATGGGGGGATAGAATGAGCAGGGGGGTTTAGAATGAGGAGGGGGGTTTATAATGAGGAGGGGGTTTAGAATGAGAGGGGTATAGAATGAGGGGTGAGGTTGAAGAGGGGTTTGAGGACGGGGGGCTGAGGATGAGGAGGGGGGCTGAGGATGAGGAGGGGGCCTGAGGATGAGGAGGGGGCCTGAGGAGGAGGGGTGGGTTGAGGATGAGGAGGGAGGTTGAGGATGAGGAGGGAGGTTGAGGATGAGGAGGGAGGTTGAGGATGAGGATGCAGGTTTAGGATGAGGAGGGAGGTTGAGGATGAGGAGGGAGGTTGAGGATGAGGAGGTAGGTTGAGGATGGGGGTTGAGGATGAGGACGGGGTTGAGGTTGAGGAGGGAGGTTGAGGAGGGGGTTGAGGATGAGGAGGGGGGAAGAGACACAGGGAAGGGAGAGGGGGGAAGAGACACAGGGAAGGGAGAGGGTGGAAGAGACACAGGAAAGGGAGAGGGGGACACAGAAGGCACAAGAGGGACAGAGGGGGCAGCACATTTCCCACCCTCGGCTTATACTCGAGTCACTCATTTTACCCAGTATTTTGTGGTAAAATAGGTGCCTCTGCTTATACTCGGGTCGGCTTATACTCGAGTATATATTGTAATTCATTCATATTACTGTACTTATATATCTGTCTTCGCAATGAGCCCCAACGGGGATCGTTGCAAATCAGTACACTTGAAGCACACAAGGGGAGAGGCTCGCAATGAGCGCTGAAGGTCCACAGAGGCGCAAAAGCCTTACATTGTGTGGTAAACAGCTTTACCATGCCTTAAAATTTTATTGCAGTCATTTTAGAGGGGCAAGTCACTAGTATATATATATTTTTAAATAACTAGTTTAAATAAATATGCATATTTTTAAATAAACAAAAAAATCCACTTAGTTGCCTAATATTGGCACATGCTTTAGTATTATTTTTAAACAGTAAAGAAAGCCATCAGTTATTGGGAAGATTTGAAACCAGTACCTTTCCCACATCAGAATGTTGTTTTAACTACTGTGCTATCTGATCTGTATTGGCTGCTAGAATATCATCAAGTATTAACTGATGACTTAGCCACTGACTGATTCAAATTCTATACACCTGATTCTAATTAATAATTATTACCTTCTGCATCGAACAGCACTCATTACTCATTCAAAGGCAACACTCTGAAATAACCTGAATTCTACTAATCATAACTCCATAAATTCAGCATACATTTTAAAAAGGAAAACACTTTTTTCACATGCTTTTTACCCTCTATATATTGGTGCATATTGGGCTTTTGTGGTCCTTTAAGTCAGTATGAAATTTACACAATTTTATTAATTTCTTTGAATTATGATTCAGTTTGCCAAAATAGCTTATTTGGTGTTTGCCAGCTATGTTTTCATGAGGACCAACATTAACCAATTGCAAATATTATTTTTAGGTAGTTAATACCATACCCAGCTCGTTTAAACCTAAAATCTAAGAGACTTTAACATTTGTATCTCTCTCTGAGATTCTGTCAGGAACACCACCTTCCTATCTCCCAGCATCTGCAGCAGTTTCCAGGCGTAATTCTCATCACACCTATTAGCAAGTTTGCAATCACTCTGACTTCCACTTGAACTAAATACCTGAGTGCCTGTTGTTTGGAGTCCTAGTATTATGTGTGAGTTTCTGTTTGCTGCAGGGTATTTTTTCATCTTATGCCTGAAACTGTCCTTTTTATCACTTCTACGGTGTTCGTGTGTATAAGGCTCCTGTTCCTACTCTTTGACTTCACTGGTTGCTTGATGAAATCCTAATTTCCGGTCAGTACCCCTGAAACCTGTCTTTCTACAAAGCCAGTACCTGCGTACTACTGTTCTCAGTACCACTGAAGCCTGTCTGTGAACATATTAAGTTCATGCTTACTATAGTCCTCGGCTCTTGTCAGTATAGGGTTTTCTCATCTGTTTTTAAGTCCCACACATGCTTACTACAGTTCTCAGTTCCTGTCAGCTCCAAATCATTTAATGCCTTTAACTCCACCTTTTTGTGCTCTCAGAAACAGAAATCCCACCATCTACATGTGCAGGTAAATCATAACTGTGACACAGTCTTAGCATTCACATAGAGGGTGACTGGCAGCAATAGCTAATTAATCACCAATGATTAGGTAGCGAGCCATGATGGGGACATTGAAAAATCATTTCTGCCTAACATAATCATTAAAGGTCTATTATCTAATACATATTTAGATTTTATTCAATAACAAACAATTACAAATATTTTTTTATAACATTTTAGTGTATCCTTGATGTATCCCTTTCACTCATACTTTCCCTTGATTTAACTAATCAATGTAGTGATCTAACAGTATGAGCTAGATGTTTTAATGAGGCATTGCTCATTAATATAACATTTAATTCCCTGATTTAGTAAAGTAATATTCATTATTGAACTCACTGTCAAAGTTCAGACAGCTGTTGTTGGTCATTAGCTCCTCATGCTATGGAATTACAATGGGCCTACCAGAAGACCTGAGGAATAGATATGACTTAAAGGGACTCTTTACATAAGATGTTTAGCTAGGTTTATTTAAGTAATTTCATTCTCTTCCATGTAATCTGTCTGGAAGCTTCCAATTTTTATTTTTTATCTCCTGTAGGATGCTACACCGATGACCTGCACTACGGCATTCCAGTGGCGGCTGGTGAACTTTCAAGTTGAAGGGGTGCCAGGGCGAAACGTAGCCCCTCCCCTTTTCCCAAACCACACCCCTTTTTATAACCCCTCCTCCTGATGTCATAATGACCTTTATAAGCCCCGCCCAATGACCTTATACTTGTAAAGCCCATTGAAATACATGATCAGCAATGCAGCAATGTCAAGAAGTAAAGTAACAATGTGTTAAATTCATTGGTATACAATATAGATTAAAAAAAAAATCATGTGACAAGACTACAGCAATATCATAATTGCACCTATACGCATTAACAGAAAAATTAAAGCAGTGACACTTACCATTAGTCAGCTCTTCTTCTCAGGGTATTCACGTTCAGTAAGTTGACCAACGAGTACAAACAAATCTGCTGCCTCATAGGGTTTGCACCTGGGGTTGAAAGAAAACAAGCAAATCAATCAGACCATTCAAGAACAAAACCATACCTTAAAAACCTTAAAAGACCAAGTGGAACCATATAGGCCCCAAACATACCTTAGAAGACCAAATGTGACCATATAGGCCCCAAACATACCTTAGAAGACCAGGTGTGACCATATAGGCCCCAAACATACCTTAAAAGACCAACAAGGACTGTATAGGCCCAAACCAGTGGATCTTGGGATTCAAGAAAACAACAACATTTCACTTCTGTTTAGACAACACAATACTCAATGTCAAACAAACACGTTGAATTAGCATATGGATAACAATATGAGCAGTAACGCCACGCCAAGGCTTCAACAATTGTTACTGACCATTCACACACCTTTCATAGCTCCTTCCATATGCACACCCACACACCATTCATACTTTACTTACCACTAGTTATTTTTGGTAGTTCGGTGATGCCATTTCTGAGAACTTTACTTACCCTTGAAGGTGCCTCCAATTCCTTCAAACCAATGCATTCAACCGCTCCAGGGCCATGGTGCTTCTTAAATACCTTTTTATCCTCTTCAATGTGGAGAAGCATATTTCTGATTCTGCAGTAGTCTTTGGTGTTGTAAGCAGGATTCCTTATAGCTTCACTGTCTCTGTGAAATCATTATGCAGATTAAATTGATGGTAAAGTTGGTGCAGAGCAACAGCACTCGTACAAACATGAAATTCCGGCTTCCCGTACAGAAGTGACAGCTACCCTTGGAAGTGCCACCAATTCCTTCAAACCAATGCATTCAACCGCTCCAGGGCCATGGTGCTTCTTAAATACCTTTTTATCCTCTTCATTGTGGAGAAGCATCTTTCTGATTCTGCAGTAGTCTTCGGTGTTGTAAGCAGGATTCCTTATAGCTTCACTGTCTCTGTGAAATCATTATGCAGATTAAATTGATGGTAAAGTTGGTGCAGAGCAACAGCACTCGTACAAACATGAAATTCCGGCTTCCCATACAGAAGTGATTGCTATCCTTGGAAGTGCCTCCAATTCCTTCAAACCATGCCAAGGCTTCAACAATTGTTACTGACCATGCACACACCTTTCATAGCTCCTTACATATGCACACCCACACACCGTTCATACTTTACTTACCACTAGTTATGTTTGGTAGTGAGGTGGTGCTGCTTAACGCAGTTTATCTTTGCACACCCTGGGGGTATGCATTCTTCTTTGCTGCAATCATTTGTATTTAAAATTTACATGGCGATCTTTCAAAGAACAAAACTTCTCAATGTTTTTTTCATTGAAGTCTGGGATCTCGGAAATCAGTTGCTTTTCCATTGAGAGCATCGCCAATGCATTCAACCGCTCCAGGGACATGGTGCTTCTTAAAAAGGTTTTTATCCTCTTCAATGTGGAGATGCATCTTTCTGATTCTGCAGTGGTCATCGGTGTTGTAATCAGGATTCTTAATAATTTCACTGTCTCTGTGAAATCATTCTGCAGATTCAATTGATGTAAAAGTTTGTGCAGAGCAACAGCACTTGTACAAGCAGGAAAATCTGTCTTCCCATACAGAAGTGACAGCTCAGTGTGTAATTGTTCCTTCTTCAGTATTGGATATGCTTGCACGGTGTCTTCCAGAGCTTTGGTTGCAAAGAAACTGTCATGGGTTGTATACAAGTCACTTTGAACAATTTGGCACTGACTAGGTGATTTGAAAATGAAAAACGTTCTTTTGCATGAACCACCACTATGTCACATACCTCTCTTGAAAGTTGTCTCAAGGTTGAGATCTCCGTACTCAGTCTGCTGAATGTTACATCGCTAGGCAAACTTGCTTCTATATCGTCAACAGAAATACAGATTTTCTGGATGCTGCTGACAAAGTCTTCTGTGACTTTGTGGATATAAACAGTATCCGTGTCTCGCTTCTGAAGCTGACTATAGAGGATGTCAACATGTGGCATTATTAAATGAAATAATTTAAGGAAGTAAAGTAACTCCGTCTTCCAGCAATCCAACGAAACCTGCGGCTTCACGTATAGATGTTTGATCAAAGTTTAGACATGCTTCAATTGTCTGGAAACACTCAAGTAGCGCATCTCTGTTCTCGTAGATGACGTTCACGGTCCTAACGTTTAAGGTCCATCGTGTCGGTGCACCTCTTGGAAGTCTTCTACCAACTACCTCATCCAGAACTGCAGTCCTTTTTGGAGAGCGTGAAAAAAAAAGATGGTATGCCGCCTATGTTGGAAAAAAAACTCGAACACTTCCAATCCTTGAAACTGCTTGCTCCATTATTAGGTTCAGTTGGTGAGCATAGCAATGGACGTAGTGTGCGTTCGGGTACAAGTCTTTTATTTTTCTTTGAACTCCTCCTTGATCTCCACGCATCACACTGGTACCATCGTAGCTTTGAGCTATGAGTTTCATCTTGTCTTCTGGCTCTGGGAGAGTATTCAGACTTTCCAGCACAACAGCGGCAATCGAGTCTGCATCCGTTGCTTTCAGTTATGTGAAGCCATCAAATCTTTCCACCACTTGATACTTCTTGTTAATGTAGAGATAGACTACAACGCACTGTGTCCTAGCGGAAATATCGGATGTTTCATCCGCTTGGATTGCCACAAACTGGGCTTCCTTAAGCTGCTGGTGAATCACTTCCTTAATAACTTCCAGCATGCAGTCCAGTAGCTCATTCTGCACGGTTTTGGACGTGCCCTTAAACACAGTTGCAGTCTTCAAATTCTGTTCCATTGCACTATCGATACTGCCAACCAAATCCACCAGGCCTCGAAACACTCCTGGATTTAGAGATGTTTCACTTTCGTCGTGTCCTCTTAATGCCAGTTCAAAAGCGCCACAAATGCAAACACAATCAATTATCTTCGAAAGGATGTACCTGTTCTTAACCACTTCTTCATTGTGTTTTTGAATACTGACTTGGTATCCTTGGTCCAGTTGAACTGCAATGTTTGCCTGTCCAAGCATCTCAAACTTGATCCTGTTATCCAAGTGAGATTTAGAAGTTTTGTGTTTCGCCATTTTATCTGCTAGATGTTTGACATCAGTCACTCCAGTTTTGGTCCAAGCAGCGTCACCACCAAATTTGATACATGGAAAACAATATAAGGACTTCCTAGAAACGCTTCCACAATGCCAGTTGTTCTTCTTGTACCATTCTATATTGAAACTACGAATATATTGCTTCCCTCTATCTCTTGCGATTTACTGCAGATTTATCTCTGGTTGGTCAGGTCCTAACCATTTTACTTTCACCTTCTCCTCATAGGTTAGGGTGCCAAAAGGCTTCACAAGTAGAGAGTCAATAGTATTCATTTCTGATACCAATAGAAGAAATAGATCACGGTATATTCATTTATATTATGTCACAAAATTACTTTAAAATAACAGTGTGTTGAATTCATTGGTATACATTACAGATTGCAAACCCTCATGTGACAAGTCTACATCAACATCAAATTTGCACCTATACGCATGGACAGAAAATTCAAAACATTGATACTCACCAACTGTTGACTCTCCTTCTTGGGGTATTCACGTTCAGTAAGTCAACCAACGAGTCCAAACAAATCTGCTTACACAGAGAGTTTGCACCTGGGGGTGATAGAAAACAACAACAAAAAAAAATTAGAACGTTCAAGACCCAAACCGTAACTTTTAAAACCTTAAAAGACCAACGGTGACCATATAGGCCCCAACCGCACCTTAAAAACCTTAAATAACCAAGTGTGACCATATAGTCCCCAACCGCACCTTAAAAACCTTAAAAGACCAAGTGTGACCATATAGGCCCCAACCGCACCTTAAAAACCTTAAACGACCAAGTGTGACCATATAGGCCCCAACCGCACCTTAAAAACCTTAAATAACCAAGTGTGACCAAATAGGCCCCAACCGCACCTTGAAAACATTAAATAACCAAGTGTGACCAAATAGGCCCCAACCGCACCTTAAAAGCATTAAATAACCAAGTGTGACCATATAGGCCCCAACCGCACCTTAAAAACCTTAAATAACCAAGTGTGACCATATAGGCGCCAACCACACCTTAAAAACCTTAAAAGACCAAGTGTGACCATATATGCCCCAACCGTACCTTAAAAACCTTAAATAACCAAGTGTGACCAAATAGGCCCCAACCGCACCTTAAAAACATTAAATAACCAAGTGTGACCAAATAGCTAATCTCGGGCTGTAGGCCTCTTGGTAGCCTCCCAGACCAGTTTTCTTCTCGTCTTTTCATCAATTTTGGAGGGAGCTCCAGTTCTTGGTAATGTCACTGTTGTGCCATATTTTCTCCACTTGATGATGACTTCACTATGTTCCATGGTATATCTAATGCCTTGGAAATTCTTTTGTACCCTTCTCCTGACTGATACCTTTTAACAATGAGATCCCTCTGATGCTTAGGAAGCTCTCTGTGGACCATGGCTTTTGCTGTGGGATGCGACTAAGAAAATTCAGGAAAGACCAACTAGAGCAGCTGAACTTTATTTGGGGTTAATCAGAGGCACTTTAAATGATGGCAGGTGTATGCTGACTCCTATTTAACTCGATTGGAATGTGATTGCTTAACTCTGAACACAGCTACATCCCCAGTTATAAGAGGGTGTGCAGACTTATGCAACCACATTATTTTTATTTTATTTTTTTCTTCCCTCCACCTAAAAGATTTCAGTTTGTTTTTCAATTGAGTTGTACAGTTTATAGGTCACATTAAAGGTGGAAAAAGTTCTGAAATTATTTATCTTTGTCTCTTCTTTTTACAGCACAGAAACCTGACATTTTAATAGGGTAGTGTAGACTTTTTATATCCACTGTAAAAGCCTTTGGAGGGAAAGATTTAATTACCTTGCACAGCTTAGTGTCATCAGCAAAATTGGAGACAATACTTTCAAGGTCTACTTCTACGTCATTAATAAATATGTTAAAAAGGAGAGAACCTAATACTGAACCCTGAGGAACCCCACTTACCACATTAGTCCAATTACGTATTTTGATACGAAAGAAAATATTTATTGTCATTACAAATATTGTGTGATAGCCAAGAAATGTAAGGTTAAGCTAAGTCAAGAGAGCTAAAGACAATCCTTGAGTGCTGAACAAAGTCCTGGATTTCAGTATTTACCTGCTAAACATAGGTGAGGCAATAAGAATGTCTAAGGGAGTGAATTACTATCCTTTGAAAATCATTGAAATCCAGAAATCCAGAAACTTCAGTACCAATTTTGCCAATGACTGAGATAAGTAATAGCTTATACTTCTTTGGTGAAAAGATTCATTTTACAAAAAAAAATGATAGCTCACTTTAGAAGTAAGATATTTAAACACAAATGTATGTACCCAGCTATTGTGACAGTTACAATAGTGCAATCAGCACAGGGAAATCATACAGGATATTATTACAGAAGGGCTGTCACAGAGAAAAACCTAATGCTTTCAGCTTAAATATATCATCATACCATGATGAAATTTTGCATGCAATTAAGTTAGGGTGAATTTGCCATTTTGTAATGAGGAGACTTTCATTTTCAACATTTAAATATTTCTCGAACACTGTTCAAGACTGGGTATGATATGCCATGCATGTCACAGCTCATTGTAGCAATTTTTTAAAGTTTGGGCATTGGTGAAGTTTTTTTGTAATAAAAAAACTTCAGAAAACGTTGTGAGAAGAATGATAGTAAACTCTGTTTGATAAGCATATTTATTTTTAATTTCAATAAGGCATTCATCTTTTCTGCATTTAATTTTTCACTTGATGACTCCCTACTGGGTAATAACTAAGGGCTCTATTCTATTGCCCAATTGGTAAATTTATACACACTTAAAACTGTTCTTAATATTGCCACATATTCTATTAGCTACTCGCAATCCAATTACGAGTTCCCCGCCGGCAATCACCACGAGCCAGTAAAAAAATGCAAATTTGGCCCAAGAATTCAAAGTTACACAAAATCATTATTCTATTAGACCCGTAGCTCTAGCTCGCAAATAAAGTCTGACCCGCAATTGAAAAAAATATCACTTTTCTGTCAAAAATATTACTAAATAGGACTTGCAAGGGCTTTTTCACATTTAATCGAGCTGTAGCAGCAATTAAACACACATTACTGTACTTTAAAAGCATGGGAAGGCATGGAAAGACAGAATTAATTGCACAACAGTCACAAACTCCCAAATATTCAATTAATAAATATTATTTTTAAATGATATTTCTAAATAATATTAATCCGGGGACTCAAGGGGTTAATACATATCATAAAACCCTCGTGGACTGGAACAGATGAACTAATGCATTTTATGGAGTGCTAGATTGCGAGTCTGATTAGCAAATATTACTTACTAGCCACTTACCCGTCAAAAATGATGGAAATAAAATTGTAAGCCAGGCAATGCTGTTTGCTACACAATGCTGTTTTTGCTTCTCTGAACACCGTGGCTCGCAATTAGCGCCTGCAACTTTTGTGCTTGGGAATGCCATGTGTCTTTTTCCAGCATCTCCCCCCTGTCTCTTCCCCGTGTGTTTATCCTCTGTGTGTCTGCTGAATGTTTGTGAGGCGCGAGCTTACAGTCATTTTTTTTATTTTTAAAGTCCTGCATGCCTGGCATTGCTGGTGTAAGTGTTAGTGTATTTGCCGTTGTGTACGTTCAAAGTCCCGGGGGCCTGGCATTGTTCATGTAAGTGTTACTGTCTTTGCCGTCCTATATTTTCTAAGTCTCGCATGCCTGGCTTTGCTCAGCCTCGTTTTCATCCAGTTTCAGATTTTTTTAAGTTTTTCGTCCGCCATTTTTATTCTCGCTTAACCGATTTTCAAGTGACAAAACATGGCAAATAAGGATCAAAATCGCATGCAACCTCACTCCCAGGTTTCCTGGCTCTCCCCCTGTGCTGTGAGTGAGTGTCTTTTAATGTATTTATTATCATTTTTCATGTTTTTCGTCTTTTTTGATTTCCTCGGTTCGGCCATCAGCTTTTTCCGAGTTCAAATTTTTTTGCCCTCAAGATTCTGAGGTTTGATTTTTTTCCCTAGGTTCCCACATTCCTCAACTGCTTGCAGTGTCTTTGCCGTCATGTATTTTCGAAGTCCTGCGTGCCTGGCTTTCCACAGCCGCGTTTTCATGTAGTTTCAGATATTTTTACATTTTCCATCCAATATTATTTAGAAAAAAATAATTTCTTACAATAAACTTACATTTTTACCTGTCAGTCAGCCTTTGTGATCTACTATCAAGCATGTGCTCTTACCCATGTAATGATTATTAGTAATTGCTAATAACACCCTGTGAATCTGCACGGGTTCTTTTAGTCTAATGGAAATGTACTAAAGTAATCTGAGCCTTGAGAATAATAAAATATAAAATAAGTTTATTGTTAGAAAATTTTATATGTTATTTGTATTAACATCAAATCAATAAAATATTATTACTTATTGTGTTAACTGGTACCATATTTGGAATCAGTTTATGTACCTTTAATAATTAATGATGTCATTATCTAGCTAGATTAGATAATTGACCTATTGTAGAATTCCTTCTTTTTAAACCTTTATGGTTCTAAACATTTACATTCAGAAAGCTATACATTCTGACAGGTTTCAAATCTTCATATGCCTCATAAAATGAGAGAGGTTCTCCAGTAGTTTTCTGAAACTTCACCGTTAAGTACATCTGACCCAGGGTCTCTTAACTACCCACACATTTTTATTCAACAATGCATACTTCATTATATTGTGACCTTTCTCCTGTTTTTTGCTGACTATCTATATGCTCTGTAGGATCTGCCACCAGGAAAAAGTCATACTGGAAAGAAAAGTTATTAAATATTCATCACCTAATCCAGTATGCCTCAGGTCATCCTCAGATTAGTCAACTGAGATTCTAACACACTGTTTCTGTTGCCCAAGAGCATGTCCTCTGGTTTTACGTCTTTTGCTTTTCTTAGATTAAATTTGATCTAGGCTGCTGCTGTTGCTGCCTCACCGTAATTTTCCTATTGCAAGTTTTCTTATTACTCAAATACAAGACCACATCATATCATAGATATCTTGATTTAATAATCTCATTTAAGAAGATTTGTCCTCATTGACTGCAAAGAGTTTAGCAAGCACAAGTCACTGCAGTATATCCTTCTAATGTTCATGATTTGCTGTTGAATTGAGAATATTTTTGTGTCAATACCACATTTAAAATCTTATGCCAATGGTTTACGGGTACCTCACCAAAATCTTTATCAAGATATTTCAAACTCAAATAAGAGTGAAACAAGAGAGAAATACTCACTAGTTTTCATAATCAGCCTGTGTATATTCACACCTGACTATAACAGCAATAACTTATTGTAGATCATAAACTCAAAGTCATCTCATTGTCATGGTCTTTCAACTAAAATGGTAATGGATATGCCATACGTAACCGCTTATGGGCACTGATTTAACTGAATTTTTTCATACAATCACATATAAACATAGGCACACACCTTGCTCAGACCCAACTATGTGCCCATATTGGTTAAAATTCACCATCGCCCTGCAATGAAATGCGGATGCTTGGGTTTGTCAGTTTGCTCTGGCAAACAACTTACCACTCGCACACTTCTGTGTAGTCAGGAAAAGTGAGGGTAATTGTACTCATCCCTAGCAGTTTTACAGGGTGTGGATTAGTGTGTTTGTGTGAATGCACCTGTGAGGTCACTTAATAATATTGATAGCAGCAGTTGCTTGTACGCAGATGAGCAATTGGCAACTACCACACCAACAAAAATCTCATCCAGGTATCATAGATGTTATAATATCTCCTACTGTGGGGTGGAGTCAGTGATAGTAAATCTGAATTCAATGCAATTTTGATATAGCTGTTCTATATGATGTATTTGTTTTCAGTGTTTTTGACATCTATTTTTGTTTTGCCAATTTACATCAGAGCATGTGCTCTTTAAAAATATGTTGTTTCCCAAATCAGTTCTGCTCCTCTTTAATTCATTTACTGTTCTCTTTATGTTATAATAAACAGCTTTATTTTTTTCTCTTTCCCTTTCCAATAGAAGATGCATATGTAAAGTAACATCTATACAGATTTCTCAGGAGACGGATGAGATGATCTGGTATTCCCATCTCTTTAAGAACTTCCCACACAGTCAAATGCTTTACAGTAGTCTTTAAAGCAGAAGTAAATGTTCTTTCTTGCTTTCTCTATTATCTATCGGACATTGGCAATTTGATCTCTTGTGCCTCTTCCTCTGCTGAACCTGGCTTGCACATCTGGTAGTTCCCAGTCCATATATTGTTGGAGTCAAGCTTGTAGGATCCTAAGCATTATTTTGCTGTGCAATTGTTTGATAATTGGACCATTCTTTGGACTGCTCTTTTCCAGTCTTTTTGCCACTGTTGAGTTTTCTAAATTTGTTTGCATAAGGCAAGCAATACTTTCACAGCATCATCTTGTAGGATGTTAAAGGGCACATCTCACTTCACTCTGCAAGATGCCTGGCTCCAGCTCCTTCAACAAACTACTGAGGTAATCACTGCTGTTAAGATTCTTTCTGTATAGATCTTCAGTGTATTCCTGTCACCTCTTCGTTATCTGATCTGTTTCTGTTAAGTCCCTACCATTTTTATAATTTATTACACCCACTTTGACATGAGAGGTTCTTTTGAAATCCCAAATATTCTTGACTTTCCCATCCTGTTATCTTTTTCTATGTCTTTATATCACTCATTATATAATATCTTTGTCATGACCCAGACACAAGGCACTCAGTACGACCCTAATTCTCCTATTCATCTCAGCACCCAGCAATTCAGATCAGGACATCACTCACTGAGAAGCAGGAAAACCAGACACATGCACCCTTAGTTAGTGGAGATAGCAGACTTTATACTTCTTACACAAACACAAAAAGATTTCCCCACACCTCTTCCTAATTCCACTACCTGTAAGAGTGGGCCTAAATTCTTAGTGTGACCTGCTCACTCCGGGACTGGACCATAAATCCCCTCCCATCACCAGATACACCAGAGCCTGGGGGTTATCTGACCAGCTCACTTCATATCTGAGGCCAGAGAGTGGATGCCTGGCCGCTCTGAGGGGCACATTGGAGGCTATAGTGACTCCAACATTAATTTTTGTTACCTGCACTACACTACATACAAAAACAACACATCCCAGTCCGTACAACAAGTATAATATCCATTTTGATAGACTTTGATATTAGTCCCAGTCTGCCAGAGTCTAAAATAGCAAGGTTGCTTGAGGGGTTCAGTGGGGTCCCAAAATCAGTTATGACAGCTAGTCCAATGACTTTGTAGCCACACTGATCTCGCTTGTGTGAGTGATGGATTTACTGTTGCCCCACATTCCACATAGCCTTCTAAATGCCATCGGGGAAAATGTGGAAGACAATTCCCCCAGGCCTCCCTCTGCATGGGGCCTAATTCTGGGTGCACATGGCAGATTATTGCCATTATTTTCTTGTACCAATTCCAGCTTTCCTTGGTTGAGCACACAATATGGAGTATGGTCCCAATTTGGCTTAATAACCTGCAGCCCCATTAAATTGCTACAATTTTATGAATCATAGCTCATAACGTAGCCTGTAAGACTTAATGCTATTAAATTAGCCTCCTAAAGCAACCTGCCAAATGACTTGCGGGTTAGGATGCAACAAGGCCGAAAAAAGACTACGCATGTGGAATGTTGAACGTTGAAGCCCGTAACTACTATGTTCCAGTTTAGCTATTAAATTGCATCAAGATTACTGGCGTTAAAATTCGTAACTCAAAAATGGAGCCAAGAAACCAACGAGTGCTAGAGACGAGCTGCACAGGGGAGTAAAGAACAACTTGCAGCACTTTAAATGCACATATTACCACACTACTTTACTATTATTAAAAGAGAAAGTGATGTTAGGTCTTAGAATTAATAGCACAACATTCTGAAGTTCGCAAAGCGGCCCCGAAAAATAGTGTATTTCATGTTCAATTTTTGTGTTATATCGATCCTGGCAATCAATGCGTTATTACATATACTGTAACTTTCATGTGATAGAATATTATATTTACGGCTTTATCAATATTGCATTACATCTGGAATGTGGGTCCATGGTTTACAGTCCATTATAATCTATCCCAAACGCAGATAAGCACAGCTATCCAAACATTCCACTTGGCCTGGGTTCTGGAAATACTCCTTTGTTCTCACTTGCCAAGCCACATTTCCCACCCAAGCCAGTCCAAACAATCCATGTGCCTATGGGATCTGGAAGCCAGCTTTTTCTGGAAGCCAGTGTTTTCTATTTATGTATTTTTTTCCTTTATTATACAAAAAGTATACACAGATTAACAGTAAATAATCATTGCATTTTACATATGTTATATATTTAAAAAAACAAAACAATTAACAGTCATCACATCCACCCCACATTCATTCTATCTATACCTATATGATTTAGAAATGGAGAAAAGGGAGAAATTAATGGGGACAAAAACAATGCTTCATCCAAGTTTGACAGATTCACTGTCACGCTCGGGATCCGTGCCTTAGTTTTCAATAAAAATGGAGGACGCAGGAGGTCTTTAAATATTTAACTTTACTGATTGTTTTGACAGCATACAACATAAAACTGAAGGCAGAAACAAAACCCTAGCTTCTCATTGAAGCCCTGCATAACTAAACTGAAGTTCCCTCACTGTCTTACATAGAAGTGCAAACATACAGTCCAAACAGTCTTTCTCTTTCACCTCTCTCTCAGGCTCTGTATCTCCGGCCTCTCTTTCCTAAGCAAATCCCTCCTTTGGTCATCAACTTCAGGGACTTTCTGTTCCTCTTATCTGCAGGCTCACTCTTCAAAGCTTCTGGCTTTGGTCCATTAGCTTTCAGTGCGGCCTCTGACAGCGGCCCTGCACACTTCCACAACACACCTCTGTCAAACAACTTTCCACCTGGAGGCAGCAGCAGGTCCTGATGCAGACACACCCCTGCCTTTTGAGCAGGTTGTTAACTCTCTCCCTCCTGGGGAGAAGTCTTGAAGAGCTCTCTTCTGAACCCTGATGGCACTTCAAGCTGATACCCAACAGATAGGCTAGTGCACCTTTTAGTAGCCTCTTGAATCCTAGATTCATGGAAAACACTTTTACTTTCTGCATCCTCAGCCTTCATCTGTATTATTTCTTCTTTTAGTCTCTACTTGCTTTGCCTTCAAGGCGTCCAGCTTTTCATCTTCCTCTGCTTCCTTCAGCCGCAGTTTCTCCACATTAGCTTATTGCAAATTCAGTTCACTCTGCTTGAACTAGATGTTTTGCTGCATGTTCAACTGAGGAACCTCCTCTGACTCTTCTATCAGGTCCTCCCTAAATATAATTAGCTGCTCAGCCATGTTTTCTTCACCCGTCTGTCTCTCCTTTGCATATGAGCTTCCTGCAAATATCGCTCTGCATTAAATGTAGCATCTTATACACACAGTTCCTTCAGGTCAGTGCTAGTCTCTTTTGGACAAACAACACTCTGCTCCAACTGTTCATCGGTATCAGAGAGTTTGCTAACCCAGTGCTGTTCTGGAGTTTGTAACAACAGTTCCTTTCTTGTTATAGCTGCTCCCCTCCGAGATACATGGTTAGAGATGAGATCTCGCTTCATCTGTTCGCCACTGTGCAGCCCCTTCTGCATAAATTTCTCATTCATCTTGTACTTGGGGGAACTCTCCTACTGCTCCCAATTAGACATATGTGTCTTCTTCCTTTAAGACACTCTGTTGTCTTCAAACGCAGGCTTCCTTCTCTATTCAGGAATATAATTTGGCATCATCTTGATAACCCTAATTTTAGTAGCAATTTGCCCGTCTTCTACTTCAGGCTTTTTCAGTCCCACTGGGATAGAGTTCTTCTGCACTCCTTGCTTTACTTGTTTCCCGTTTTTCTTCTCTTTATCCATAGCGCTTTGTTTTATGGCTAACCGAGACAGAACGCTCTTGGGATACTTCATAGTTATAAGGACACATCTCCATGCTCTGCTTCATATGTCCTCTTAGAGACAGTGGTTTGTCTGTCACCATCTCAATCTCCAGACTCCTTTCTTCCTTATCTTTCACTTTAGTAAGGTTTCCAGTTTCTTCATCATTTTTAGGACATTCTTCCTTTGCAAGAACACTGGCTGTATTCATCCACTTGGTCGCTCCTTTCTCTAGGTCAGAGATCTTTGTCAGGCACTTTATTTCTCTAGTACTCTCCACCAAGGACAGGTGGCTGTGTCTGTCCGGGTTTCTTACGGAGTCATCTTCATTGCTTTTACCCAAAAGGTCTCTGCATTGGTTTTGACTCAAAACTACACCGATGGCTTGATCAGTATGCTTCTTACTGAAGCTGGTTTTGCACTCAGTCAGTGACAATACTTTGTCCTTTTCTCTTTGACTGTTGCTCACAACCTTAGTTGCTTTTAGATCATTAGCAGTTTAATCCAGGGGCAAAGGTTTCTGTTACTTTCACAGCAATCTCATTTGTGCCTTCTGCCATCTCCGTGGTGCCCTCTGCCATCTCTGTGGCACCCTCTGCCATCTCTGTGGCGCCCTCTGCCCTCTCTGCGGCGCCCTCTGCCGTCTCTCCTGCAGCTCCTTCTGCCGTCTCACTTGTAGCTCATTCTGCAGTCTCTTCAGCGCTGTCAGCAATCCAGTTCCTTGCTTGTCTATCTTTGACAATATCATCATATGACTTCTCAAAGCAGAACTCCAATGGTGTTTCCATAATATTTGGACGAAAATATTTTCTTGCGGTTCGGTTACTTCTCTCCTTTGTTATGTCAGTCACACCCTTCACTTGTGGTTACAATTTAGGAGCACTTCTCTGGCCAGCTCGTTGCACCCCTGGGACCTTTATGCTAGCTGTAAAGTAAACCTTCTGGTCTTTGTGGGAGTCCTTCTTAGTCTCTCGACAGGTGACCTTTACCCTGATCTGTAGAGATGAGCATGCTGTTCCTTTAGGATTCCATATTCCATCATTGTCATATTTATCCCAGAGACAGGAAGGCGGTTGTCTGGACTGCGGGACTTCCCCTCAGTACAGTAGCTTCTCCTTGGCACAATGCAGGCTCCGTATGCAGAATTTGTGTGCTCGGACATCCCTGGTAACTCCAACTCTGGCAAGGATCTCGGCTTTTAGGATACAATAATTTGTTGCCTCACTCATGCGGATTATATATAAGATCTCAGAGCTCATCCCTTCTCCTAACCTCTGGCCTGTGGCTATCTCCATCAATGGTTTATAGTCCATTATAATCTACTAGCTACTTACCATCAAAAATTACGGGAATAACATTTTAGGGCTGCCAATGCTGTTTTCCACCTATCCCATCGCGAGCCCTGTCTCTCCCCCTGTCTACTTCCTCCCTTGTGTCTCATTTCCCCCTCCTCTCCCTCCCTTTTGGCTCCTTTTCCTCTCTTCTCCCTCCATGGTGTCTCCTTTCCCACTGTCCCTCCCCTGTGTCTCTTCCCCCCCTCCCCTGTGTCTTTCCCCCCTCTCCCTCCCTTGTCTCTCCCCCATCCCTTGTGTATCTTTCCCCTCTTATTCCTCCCCTGTGACTCTTTCCCCCTAACCATGTATCTGTCCCGCTCTCCCTTGTGCCTCTTTCTTTCCCTCCCTCTCTGTGTCTCTTTCCCCCTCTCCTCTGTGTCTCTTTCCCTCTTCCTCCCCTGTGTCTCTTTTCAGCCCCATCCCCCTCTCCCTTCCCTGTGTCTCTTTCCCCCCTGTGTCTCTCCCCTCCTCTCCCCCCTCTCGACCCCTGTGTCTCTTTCCATTCCTTTCCCCCACTCCCCTCCCCTCTCCCCTCCCCTGTGTCTCTTACCCCTCCCCTGTGTCTCTTTCCCCCACTCCCCCCTGTGTCTCTTTCCCACTCTCCCCCATGTCTCTTTCACCCTTTCCCCCTCTCTCCACCCATGTCTATTTCCCCCCTCTCCCCCCTGTGATTCTTCCCCTTCTCCCCCCTGTGATTCTTACCCCCTCTTCCCCCCTGTGTCTCTTTCCGCTCTCTCCCCCCTCTGTCTCTTTCCCCTCTCTCCCCCCTGTGTCTCTTCCCCCCTTTCCCCCTCTCTCCACCTGTGTCTTTTTCCTCCCTCCCCCCCTGTGTCTCTTTCTCCCTCTCCCCCATGTCTCTTTCCCCCCACTCCCTCCCTGCAGTCTCTTTCCCCCTCTCCCTCCCCTATGTCTCTTTCCTCACTCTCCCTCCCTGTGTCTCTTGCCCCCCTCTCCCCCCTTGTGTCTCTTAACCCCCTCTTCCTCCTCTCTCCTTCCCTCTTAGCCTCCTCCTCACCTCCCCCCTCTCTTACTATAATGCAATGACCTCCTTCTGCTGCTTCTCTCCCCAGCAGCGCGGGTTGTGGCTTGTTTCCAAATCAGCATATGCTAATGAAGCGCATATGATGTCACGTCATTAGCACATGCCTGTTGGGACACAGCCAGGAGCCACGCTGCAGAGGAGAGACATTTTAGAACTGGAAAAAGTACAGAGAAGGGCAACAAAACTAATAAGGAGAAATAAGGAGCTAAAATATGAATACAAACTAAGCAAATTAAATTTATTTTCCCTAGAAAAAATGAATCTAAGACGGGTAATTATTAACTTATATAAATATATCCCAGGTCAATATAAGGCTTTGTCAAGTGAACTTTTTGTGACAAGAGGTTTTTTTTGACTGACATTAGGGGAATTTTTTGAGGTTAGAAGTAAAAATATTCCACCTTAAAGAAAGAAAAGGTTTCTTCACAGTAAGGGTGGTTAAACTGTGGAATTCTCTAACAAAGGATGTGGTGACAGTGGATTAGATAGATAACTTTAAAAAGGCATTGGATATATTTTTAAAATAAAAAGATCATTCAGTGTCATCCTGGATAATTAGAGAGGGAGAATTGATCCAGGAAGGAGTCCAGTATCTGGGGTCAGGAAGGAATTTTATTTTTTCCCTTTTTGATGATTTTTTTTTTTTTTCTGTTTGCCTTCCTCTGGATCAATTAACAATTAATCCGCCTATTGCAGATCAGAGGAGATCTAAAAAAGTATAACTTGATGGACTAAAAGTCTTTTTTCATCCTCAATTACTTTGTAACTATGTAACTATAATGTAGGCATGGGATTTTCTTTAAAAAAAAAGGGGGAGGTGCAGATATAGTGTAAATGTGGATTTTCAAAATGGGTGCGTTCAAAGAAAATGGATTAGGAAATACAGTAACTAAGGGTTATGTTTCATACATTAAGTTACATAAAACACAATTTATTCCAGTTTTTAGTTTTAATAATTGTCAGCACCCTCCATATCAACCCTCCGTCTTCCTTATTTTCTTCCTCTCTTATATTCTTTCAGATTATTTTGGTTATATATACTTTCTGTAGTCATATTATTATTTTGCTTATTTTTTACCTTTATTAAATTTTACTTTATTTTATTCATTCTGTTTTTCATGGAAGTTTTTTTTTACTATGTTATTTTTTAACTCAATTACAAATTTACACTGCACAAGCCTTAGGTATTCAAGTTTTATTTTGCTTTATCTTCTCACATTTTTATTAATGTTACTTTAATATCACTTACATAACTTGCACTTCATTATATATTAAATTGTAATTCAAGTTTCTCCAAACTTATTTTTCTTTTCACATCAGGCTTCCAATTGTATAGCACTTAAACTCTCTTCTCAACCCTCAAATAAGAGGTATTTACTTTACTGTTCTCTGCAGATCAGAAGAACTCATAATTCACCTTAATTGAGGGTACTTATTTTTCTCTTCTATTCAGGTGTACTCAAATTTCACTTCCAAAACAGAAGTATTAATAATTAATTTCAAATCTTCAGTTTCTTTTTTCCACCTCATTCTGGTTTCATAGTCTGCCTCAAGGTGAATGTAATTATTATATATTATTTTAATAAATTCTCAAGTTCTTTTTATTTCCTTAAGTATTTACTAAATAAATCAATTGTGTATGCCTAATAATGATGAAGAAAAACATATCCACAAAACCAACATTCTACTCCAAAACCCAGTCATGATACCAAAACACAGAGACCTCTGATTTTCTTTAGTTTATTTGGACACGCATGTGGATCAGCAACAGAACAACAGGCACAATGTCTGCTACTGATGCTACTGACTGACAATAATATAAACAACACAGGTTTTTATAGTATTTCCCACATATAGAAATGTACCGGCCAGATCTGGAAGCCAGCTTTTTCTGGAGGCTCCAATCCTTGAGGCTGTACCTGGATCAGCATATTAAAGTCCCCCTTCCTCCGGAACCACCGCCTTGGCATTGCACTCCCCTCCTTTTGCGTCCATGATCATGGTGTCCACTGGCAGGACCTCACTGCTCTCATCCAGACTACCCCTTTGGCTACCAATTTGACAGACTTTCTCTGTCTTCCCCACTGCCTTGTTAAAAAAAATGGTGCTCTAGCTATCTGGGTATGGCTCTTCCCCTTGGTCTGGCACAGTCCCAAGGTTATTCCCTGCGTTTTCTCCTTGATCTTGGCTCCTGGACAGTAGTTAACCCTGGTAACCCCATGCTAGGCTCACAACCCATCTCTGGTTCCTTCCAGAACCCGGGAGCATGGTGTCTACCTTCCAGGCCCTCCACATGGCCTGATATGCCAGTCTGAGTCCTCCAGAGATGAGGGAGTTACTAAATCTATAATTCTCCGGCTTTGAAGCAATCTGCAGGTTGTGACTTTTTGTATTCATCTCAGCACCCAGCAATTCAGATCAGGACATCATTCATGGAGATCCAAGAAAATCAGACACATGTACCCTTAGTTTGTGCAGACAGCAGACTGGCACTTTATTCTTCTCACACAAACACAAACAGATTTTCTTCCACTCCCTAATTCCCCTACCTGTAAGAGAGGGTCTGAATGCTTAGTGTGACCTGCCAACTCTGTCACTAGGCCTTAAACCCCACTCCCATCGCCAGATACACCAGAGCCTGGGGGTTATCTGCCCAGGTCACTTCATATCCCAGACCTGTGTTTTGCTGTTAGGTGAAGTGTATCACTTTACGACTATATGAGGCCAGAAAGTGGATACCTCGCTGCTCTGACGGACCATATAAATTCTTCTAGAAACCTTGGTTTAACTTGTTGCTGACACAATATGGCAGGACGTGTATCTCTGTTAGTTCACAGGTAAAATGACATTATTACAGTGCACATAACACCATCTAGTAACCCCAACATTCATTATTTATTGTGGCCCACACTACACTAGACACAAAAACAACACATCACAGTCCTTACAAGTATTATGTCCATGTCCATTTTTACAACCTTTGACATTAGCAACCCAGTGTGCCAGAGTCCAAAATAGCAGGATTGTTTGTAGGGTTCAGAGGGGTCCCAAAATCAGTCATGACAGTCTTCTTGTCTCTTCTTGAAATCCTCTGAAATTCTGCATTCAGCTGGACAAAACATTTCTTATCCCACTACTTTTCACTTTCTTTATTTCCTGGGCTACATTCAGAAGCCTCATTACATTTCGAGTTTGCTTTCTTAGTTTTCTTTCTTTTGGGGATATTTTTTTATTGCTGTTTCCTGGGTAATACTGCAAACTTCAGTCCAGAGTTCGTTGTGCATTCTGTCTTCCTTGTTTAGTCCCTTAAATCTATTCTTTACTTCCACTGTATATTATTTATTTTGTATCTGCAAAATAAATAATATTATGTAATTGGTCTGATAATTTTCCCTCTTTTCTTCAGTTTAATTCTGAACTTTGCAATAGGAAGTTCATGGTCTGAGTCACGTCAACTCCAGGTCTTGTTTTTGCTGGCTGTATAGAGCTCCTCCATCTTTGACTACAAAGTATATATTCAATCTCAAAGTATATAGTCTATATTCTCCATCTGGTAATGTCCATGTGCCGAGTCGTCTCAGAGGCTGTTGTTTGCTACAACTAGAGAAATATCTTGACAAAATTCAACTAATATCTGACCTACTTAATTTTCTACTCCAGGGCCAAACTTGCCAGTTATTCCAGATATCTGTTGGTTCCCGACTTCAATCTCCTATGATGAGAGTAACATCTTTTCTAGGTGTTATATCTGTGACATATTGAATATCTTCATAGAACTGGACAACTTCAGCATCTTCAGCATTCATGGTTAGAGCACAGACTCGGATCACGGTAATGTTTAATGGCTTGCACTGAATTCTAATTGAAATCATTCTGTCATTTATCTGGTTGTAACCGAACCAAAAAAAATCATTGAACCAAAAATATCATTGATTTTGAGGGCTACTCAATTTCATCTGCGGGATGCTTGACCGAAATAAAAGATCTGGTGGTTGTCTGATGTGAAATGTACCATTCCATTCTATTTGTGTATGTGTCTGTTGTGTCCCATTTTGTCTTAATTTTCTCTCGTCCCTCCCAAGATTTGCCTATTTAATCAGGCATACATTGATATTATGTAGATAGATATACAGTAGTCTGTTAGATAGTACAGAAGGGTAGGTGAGATTTCTTATATAGAATGGATGCCTATTTGATAAAATGCTTTCCACTGGAAACCTTTGACATTGGACTGGAGAAAATTTCCTTCATAATGGGAAATCCGAGAAGAATTCATTCTTTAGCAAATTAAACATAAAGACTGTTTCCAAACAAGATCAATGATATGATATAGCAATGTGTGAATCATTCAGTTCTGAATCACATCTAAACCCCAGGCTCACATTTCACCTTTAAACAAAATTCTTTGATATTTGGAAATATGTTATGTCAGGGAATCAAAACAGCATAAAATTGGCAAATATACAGTCAGCACATATATTCTCTTTGGAGGGTTTATCAAAGCTTTTTCTTTCTGCACACAACAAAAATTAAAGAAATGTTAAAGTTTAACTGTAGAAATGTTTAGATGTTCAGATAAAAGGAGACAACATTTAAATCTAAGTGTCTGGCATGAGATATAAGTATTTTTGCTTCACAGAAAATTGTGTGTTGTGAATGGAGCCCTTGAATCCATGGTACCAATATATAAATAAAATCACTTTATATTTGACTCCTTTCATTTTCAAACAGATGTGGGTTTTTTATTTGGTCAGTCACGCTTATTTCTGAAAGTAAGGTAACAATGTGGGGAAGTCTCTTTGAAGAACATAATCAGATTTATGACAAAAAAATTAAGTTTTGTTGAATTGATGAATGGATTTTATTATGAACAATGCACTCACCATGAGCCAAGCATATAAAATCACCAAAGACAGGTCATATATACAAAAATAACGTATATATTTTGGTGAACATGGGGGGTCCAGGCTGAAGGTAGCGATGGTAGTCTTTTTTCACTTTAAATATACTTCTACTTTTAGCTACATACTGGAAATATTTTACACAACAAATAAACAATGGGATCCAATTCAACAGAGCAGGGATCTCCAGTAAAAAGTGTGACTCAATGCAGATCGATATTTGGCTCTTTTTGCTAATAAGCAAATTAGAAAAAATGCATTCAGTTGATCAAGAAACAGCTATCTCTAGTGAATCAAATACTACCAACTACTAAGTCTTAAAGACAGATTATGGCAGAGAATTCTCATCACTGTCAGTTGTCTTACTTTAATCTATGTTCTCTTATAATATACAATGTCTTGTAGCAAAGGACGTACTTTTATTAAACAGTATATTAGCTTGACTTTTTTGTCAGTCTTTAGTCTTGAGTTTTGTTGTTGCCTAGCTCTATGATTAAAAAAAAGCTGTGGAAGAGAGTCATGTCAAATTAGATATATTTTAAATCCTTGATGTAAGTAATTATAAATTCTTATTTATATTAAGCCTATCCATAATTGATTTATTTAAAGTGTATATATATATATATATATATATATATATATATATATATATATATATATAATTTTTTTTGTGCTTAAGTGAAGAAGCAAATACTGTGAAACTGGTCTGACGTTCTACTTGGGCCCCTTGCCAGTTGAAATGTGGATATAATTAGATCCATCAAACTAATACATCTTCTCTTTCAAGATTCACTGAACACAGGGTTGCTAACAGATGACTGGAGAAAAGCAGATGTGATACTTATATTTAGGAAGTTAGCAAGAGCAAATACAGGAAATCATATACATGTAAGACTGACTTCTGTAGTGGGAAAGCTTGTAGAAGGGTTAAAAGGCGGTTATATACAAGAATATGCCTATTTGAACAGGATTATAAGTAGTCAACTTGGTTTATGAAGGATAGGTCATGTCAAACAAATCTAGTTCAATTCTATGGGGAGGTATCAGATATTGAAGGGATTTTAGGAGGCTTGTGGATAATCACCTAGGTAGCAATGGTCAATGCCAGCTGCAAATGCAACTTAAAGATTAGCATGTATTAAAAAGGTTATAGAAGCAAATATAAGGTTGTCTCAGTACAAATCCCTAATGGGCTCTCATTTGGAATATGGAGAACAATTTTGGGCACCACTTCATAAAAAGAACATTTTAGAACTGGAAAAAGTACAGGGAAGGGCAATGAGGGGAAATGAGGAGCTAATATATGAACAAAGACTAAGAAAATTAAATGTATTTTCTCTAGAAAAAATGTGTCTAAGAGGGGATATTATTAACTTATATAAATATATCAATGGTCAATATAAGACTTTGTCAATATAACGTGTTGTGCTAAGAGGTTTTTGACTAGCATGAGTGCATCTTTTGAGGTTAGAAGTAAAAATATTCCACCTTAAAGAAAGAAAAGGTTTCTTCACAGTAAGGGTGGTTAAACTGTGGAATTATTTTAATGAAGGATGTGGTGACAATGGATTCGATAGATAACTTTAAAAAGGGATTGGATATATCTTTAAAATAAAAAAGGGCATTCAGGGTTATCCTGGATAATTAGAGAGGGGATATTGATCCAGGAAGGGGTCCAATCGCCAGTATCTGGGGTCAGGAAGGAATTACATTTTTTTCCCTTTTTGATACAATTGGCAAGATTCACTTTTTTTTTGTTTGCCTTCCTCTAGATCAATTAACAATTAACAATGAATCCGCTTATTACAGATCAGAGGAGATCTAAAAAGGTTTAACTTGATGGACTAAAAGTCTTTTTTCATCCTCAATTACTTTGTAACTATGTAACTATAATATAAGCATGGGATTTTCTTAAAAAAGGGGAGGTGCAGATATAGTGTAATTGTGGATTTTCAAAAAGGGTGAGTTCAAAGAAAATGGATTAGGAAATACAGTAATTAAGGGTATTTTTAATATATTAAGTTATATAAAACACAGTTTATTCCAGTTTTTAGTTTTAAGAATTCTCAGCACCATCCATATCAACCCTTAGTCTTCCTTATTTTCTTCCTCTCTTATATTCGTTCAGATTCTTTTGGTTATATATACTTTCTTTTGTCATATTATTATTTTGCTTATTTTTTATCTTTATTAAGTTTTACTTTATTTTATTCATTCTGTTTTTCATTATTATGTTCTTTTTTTACCTGAATTAAAAATTTACACTGCACAAGCCTTAGGCATTCAAGTTTTATTTTGCTTTATCTTCTCACATTTTTATAAATGTTACGTTAATATCACTTACATAACTTGCACTTCATTACATATCACATTTTTATAAATGTTACTTTAATATCACTTACATAACTTGCACTTCATTACATATTAAAATATAATACAAATACAGGTATCATTTTTCTTTCTTTTTCTACTTCATTTTTAAGGTTACAGGTTCACATAATTTTCATATTCAGTAAACACTTGCACCAATTTCTCCAAACTTATTTTTCTTTTCACATCAAGCTTCCAATAGTATAGCACTTAAACTCTCTTCTCAACCCTCAAATAAGAGGTATTTACTTTACTGCTCACTGCAGATCAGAAGAACTCATAATTCACCTTAACTTGAGGGTACTTATTTTTCTCTTCGATTCAGGTGTACTCAAATTTCACTTCCAAAACAGAAGTATTAATAATTCATTTCAAATCCTCGGTTTCTTTTTTCCACCTCATTCCGGTTTCATAGTCTGCCTCAAGTTGAATGTAATTATTATATATTATTTTAATAAATTCTCAAGTTTTTTTTATTTCCTTAAGTATTTACTAAATAAATCAATTTTATTATGCCTAATAATGATGAAGGAAAACATATCCACAAAACCGACATTCTACTCCAGAACCCAGTCATGGTACCAAAGCAAAGAGACCGCTGATTTTTTTTAGTTTATTTGGACACGCATGTGGATCAGCAACAGAATAACAGGCACAATGTCTGCTACTGCTGCCACTGACTGACAATTATATAAATAACACAGGTTTTTATAGTATTTCCCACATATAGGAATTGGTGCATCCCAATACCACCTTTCAAAAAAATGGTACATCCCACCAACACCCATTGCTAAGCCAATAAATGATTATTTATATTAGTAGGCCAATAAAAGAAGAGGCATACACAGATTATGCACTAAAAGCATGAGCTGCGTATTTCATTCCATTATTGCAATCTTGTGCGCATAGGTCAAGTTGTCATCCTGATAATCCTTGGGCTTTAGCCTTGTGTACTGCTAGAGTACACTTTTGTTTAGACTTAGGAGTTGTTGACTGTATCCTTAGAAAAACTGCAAAATCATGGAAAAGCTAAATTAACTTATGGCCTGCAAAGGAAAAGTAGTGTTTCAGAGCTAATTTTCACAAGTGCTATAAAAGTGATGAATGCTATATATATATATATATATATATATATATATATATATATATATATATATATACTAAATTATGTATGGATATTTGTATTTCTCTACAACCATAACTATAATTTATCGTCAATATGATTAATCATAATTCACTTCAATTTGTACTACGTTTATTTATCCCAAATTACATATCACTTTAAACAAAATATAATTCAAGCAATTTCATATAGGATTTTTTACTTCGTTTTAAGCAATTTAAAATATTATAATTTGTCATGATAAGTAAAAAAAATAATATTTCAGACTTACGGTTAATTATAAACGCCTCCTTAATAACCCTGATGCTTTAATTTAACTTTATTAAGGAGTTTTATAAACAAAACTTTATATTTCATCAATTATTCAATATTTACTCAATAATAAAAAAAAAAGTTTAATATTAATTAAACTTTATCAAAAAATTAAATATTCACATTAATTATACAATTATATATTCTCACCTTTTGTTATACAGTTAAATACATTCTGAACATAATCAAAAATTCCAAATTTTCTTTTGATTCAGTCATTTGTTAGTCAACTTCTATAATAAACAGAATTATATAATTCCGACAGATGTCAGAGTATGGTACATCAGATTCAGACGGGACACCATCCCTCATTTCAAGACAATACAATCTCTGCATGATACCACATTTGGACAATACCAAAATGAACCAAATAGCTTAATTCAAAAGGAACTCCTTTCACTGTAACTCCTTGCAAAGTAGAACAGTACTGTATAAACTATTATTTTAAAACAAAGCAAGCATGCCTTTCACCTCTCAGTAGGCCTTCGAACCATTAGTCATTAATCAGATGTTCAAAATATTATTAGACATTTATGGGAGACTAAGTAAAATTGAAAACCCTCTTCCCAATCATACTCTTGTCACTTCCACTGCCTCCATTGAACAAGAAAATAATTTTAAACCTTCACCTCCCATATTACGTCATCTCATTACATTTCAAATAATATTAGGCAATATATTTTAAAAAGAAAAGCTGTTAAGCTTGCCACACTCTTAATCTAATCCCATGAGCTTTTCTCCAGCCAAACCATCACAGAGGGAGACATTTCAGTCACTGTCAGATCTAAAGAGTCTCGCCACACATTCTCTAGAAGAATTTATGCTGGCAGTCAGCCTATGGACTGACGTCAAGGGTTGAACCATTAGACTATGGCCATGGCTTTGGTGATTCAACCTTCTATGACGACCATCACTCATCCTCAGCCAAAGCAGAGCATTTCAAATATAATCTATATTTGGTGCAACAATAGAATTATCTATTTAACAGACACTCCGTAGGATTTAAATCCTCTGTCTTCAATTATTACCAAGCCACCCTCTATTGCTTTAACTTCTGTATGTTATACATTGAGTTAAGTACAAGGCTTTAGCATCAACCTCCAATCTCTCCAAACTATCCCAATCTACCACACATCAACCAATAAAAACAATGCAGACTAGAACAAGCCCAGAAGCAGCTCACTGCACAGCCATGCCTAGCTGCCCATCATTTGCAAAGAATCTTCCTAGAATGACTTAATAACAAAGGGAAGCAGTGCCTGATCAGAGCTGCCAATTGAGTCACAGGGAATAAAAACTAAATGTTAAAAATATAAGTTATTTTTAAATAATATACTCAATATTTAATCATTGGCATACTACCGGCAGAGATAGCATGCCTTTAAAACTACATATTTTCATACAGGGGTCCTTAAAAATAACAGAATTTCTTCCCTTCAAGTGGTGCATTCATCACATCTTTGACAAACCTCTCTTACTGTCACGACCCACTCTCTGGCTGGGTTCTGTTGACCGGATTTGGGTTACTCTGGACCGGAGCCGTTTTGATTACAGGAACATCATGTCTCAGCCCTTGGTTTAGACTGAGCAATATTGACAGTAAGTCTGACGAATCTTACTGCAACCATATGTCCCCGGGTAAATAATACATCTACACACCACGTCTTGATGAAAATTATGAACCACGTTTTATTTTGGAACAACATATTTAAAACATTTCACACACACACAGTGGAGGGAGTGGATCAACCTTTCCCCTTTCTCTGGCCAATAGGGTAACCTCCAGAGTAACCTAATTACCTCTGTCCAATGTAACAGAGGTAGGCTATGGGAACCACCAGACCCCTCCCATGGGCCAACCCCAGGCGTGGCTACTAAGCTCATTCTAACCCAGACTCTCCCACTGGAAACTTCCTGTTTGAGCTCCTAGGCCCCCCCATTGTTATCTAGGTGCCTGGCTGTCTGGCAAATCTCTTTGTTTAGGTCCTGCCGACACCCTGTGAGGTTTATCTTGTTTAGGATAACCCCATTTGGCTCAGCTCCTGCCTCAGTGTTTACCTACTGGGGGATGGTTAACTAAATACAGTCACTCCATAGTACTATATGCAAGCTTATACTGTAATTAACTATTACAACCCAAACCATATTTCCCCATTCCCACATGGTATCAGGGTGGGGCAAGTTTTCCACGTCAATCCATTTTATGCAGTAATGTTGACTTTATTTAATGGTGACAGTGGAACCCCCTATTCATACCATTTACAAGCAGTGACTTTGTGAGCCCAAACCTGTTGTTCTTCCACATGGCAACATCATGTTCAAGATAACCCAGCCCCAGATGGCCACTGCTGCCAGTCACAAAATGGCCCCAGCATAGTTCACACCAAATCCAATATGGCCCCTTGGTGATTCATGACATCACCTCCCCCAGCGTGGCAGGGAACATCCATGCCCCTAGGATTTTCCCAGCTACGCTGATAGTCATGACTCTTCTGGATTGGCTAGGCCCTCTGCACTCTCACCACGTTCAAGTCCTATAGAAAACAGTCCCAAAGTGCAGACTAACAACCTCCCCCAGCCCTTGGCCTTGCTCCCACTGTATAGAGAAAATTGCTCTTCCCATGCAACCCCCACCCAAATATTTCAGGATCCCATCTCTCTCTTTTTGGCAACAGCATGGAAGTCACTGGGGACACAGAGGGTTGCACCCATACACTCTTCTGAGGCAACACAGTATTTTTTGGAACCCCATACAATCCCTGTCCCGTAGCAACCCCTTTCCCTCCAGCCAGTCCCCACAGCTGGGCTGGGATCTCTAAAACAGTCTCTGGGCCTATGGGACTACAAAGGGACAGCTCCTCTTGGCTTTCTTCCTCTGGTCCAGCTGTTTCCGTTGCAGCTTGGGGAGCTACGCTGCTCCCACCCAAGCTGTGCTTACACTCCTCTGACTTGGCTAGGGGGCTCTGCTGCTCCCATCCAGATGAAGTGCCGGACTCCTTCATTGCCCGGGGTGGAGCAACTTTATCCCAGTCCTTTATGTTGAACTGGATCTTTGGAGTGGTGTCTGTTGCAGTGGGGCCCTGGACAATGGTTATCCAGGGTATCTCCCCACTTGGTACACCCTATTTCATGGTGCCACTCTGCACCCATAACGCTTTTGCCAAGGCTGGCAGGCTTGCTGCCCCGGCCTGGCTCTTTGTGCCCCTGGCACACTCTTGCTGTGTGAGGTCAGGTTCCCTGTAGCCAGAAAACAATTCCTTTCCCTCCCCACAGTCTCTTAAACAACCCTCCTGGGCTCTGTGCTTCACTAGCACCTCTGGGAACAACTCCCCTGTGGTGTCAGGGTACAGACAGTGGTTATCTGATGTAGGCTGGGGAATCTCATCATTCCCACCCAGCCTGGCCTCTAAGGCTCCCTTCCCACCATCCATCACATAATCATCCCGAGCCTCTGGCTCCATTAGCAGTTCTGGCCAACACACTTTGCCTAGAACTTCTGAGGGCAGACTTAACTTATCTGTCCCTAGCTTGTGAGCAGTTCGCACTTCCTCTGGGATTAAGTCTCTTGGGGTATCAGGGGGCAGACATGGATTATCTGACCCCACCCAGGGAACATTCCACTGGGTCTCTGGCTCTTTGGGCTGGTGACTAGACCCTGACACAGTCACTGCATGTTCTAGGGGCAAACATTCTCCATCCCCAGGAGTTGGCAAAGGAACAGTGTTTACCCCTTCCCACTCCTCACTTTGTTTACCATCTATAAAAGCCTCTCCCCAGTTCCAGTGAACATACTCCCTCTGGTACATACCGTCTGAGTTGTAAAAATACTTCTTGGGTATCGCATCCCACAATTGAACATACTCAGCCTCCAGTTGCTGCTCTTGCCGAACCAGGGGTTCTAGCAAAGGAGCCTCTGGGAACCATGGTTCCAGTCCCAGACCCCGGCAGCGTTCAACAAACAAGTTATTATGCCTCCTTGCAGTTCCCATGCCACATTCCGGATCACCATTCAGAATCTCACCGACCCCATATTCTAGATCCAAACGAAAATAGAGATCCTCTCTCCGGCCACCCAAGGACTCTATCCTGGCAAGGTACTGTTCCTCCAAGTCCATCTCTTTCTCTACCAGTTCCTCCAACCAGCTTGCCAGCTCATGGCCATGCCATAATTGCATGAATGCCATCCATTGATTTAGCAGGAGTAGTCTGTAGTCCTCTGCTTCCCTCTGCTCCATTTTCTGGTCCTTCTCAGAGTACCCCACCACTATGCCACCAATTTTCACGACCCACTCTCTGGCTGGGTTCTGTTGACATCATGTCTCAGCCCTTGGTTTAGACTGAGCAATATTGACAGTAAGTCTGACGAATCTTACTGCAAGCATATGTCCCCGGGTAAATAATACATCTACACACCACTTGATGAAAATTATGAACCACGTTTTATTTTGGAACAACATATTTAAAACATTTCACACACACACAGTGGAGGGAGTGGATCAACCTTTCCCCTTTCTCTGGCCAATAGGGTAACCTCCAGAGTAACCTAATTACCTCTGTCCAATGTAACAGAGGTAGGCTATGGGAACCACCAGACCCTTCCCATGGGCCAACCCCAGGCGTGGCTACTAAGCTCATTCTAACCCAGACTCTCCCACTGGAAACTTCCTGTTTGAGCTCCTAGGCCCCCCCATTGTTATCTAGGTGCCTGGCTGTCTGGCAAATCTCTTTGTTTAGGTCCTGGCGACACCCTGTGAGGTTTATCTTGTTTAGGATAACCCCATTTGGCTCAGCTCCTGCCTCAGTGTTTACCTACTGGGGGATGGTTAACTAAATACAATCACTCCATAGTACTATATGCAAGCTTATACTGTAATTAACTATTACAACCCAAACCATATTTCCCCATTCCCACATGGTATCAGGGTGGGGCAAGTTTTCCACGTCAATCCATTTTATGCAGTAATGCTGACTTTATTTAATGGTGACAGTGGAACCCCCTATTCATACCATTTACAAGCAGTGACTTTGTGAGCCCAAACCTGTTGTTCTTCCACATGGCAACATCATGTTCAAGATAACCCAGCCCCAGATGGCGACTGCTGCCAGTCACAAAATGGCCCCAGCATAGTTCACACCAAATCCAATATGGCACCTGGGTGATTCATGACACTTACCTCTTGGGTTTCTCTTGACTTGGAAATGCTGAAAAATAAAATAAATATAGTTTAAGTGCATACACTTTTCTATTTTTCTTTTAGATATTTACAGACCAGACAATAGTGACATGGTGTGAAAGATGAAGAAGTCACTGTATAAAAACAATTTGATGACTTGTCACAAAGCCTCGTTTTGCAACAGAATAAGTCCCAGAACCTTCATGTTCCTGTAGTAGGATCACATGAAGGATTATATAAAAAAGTCTGTGAATAGAGTATTACTTTAGGCCATACAGAATAAGAGAAGTCAGGCTTACTAACCTGCATAATGACACAAAGAGGATTTAAACAGTTTTTTCACTTGAGATGTTGGAATGTTCAGAGCATCAGAGAATTTTAAGAATTTTCTTAAGGCATGTGAATTCTCAGTAAAAGGTTCAATCATGAAAAAGTAATCTAATGACTATAGGATATCACTATAATAGTTGTCAGTTTCTGGAACGCTTACGATGCTGGTCACACTTTGCGAGTCTCGCGAAGCAAGGCGAGCCGTGGACCACACTAGACTTAAGCTGTAATGAGCGCCAAAGGCCAAAGGCGCTCATTGCACTGCTCACCTCACGAAGCGAGGCAAGCAGTTGAGGCATGCGGGACTTAGGCTGCAATGAGCAAAGTGCGCAGTTGAGGCATGCGGGACTGAGGCGGCCAGCAGTTTTACGCAACTGCAAGTCTCGCGAGGCGAGCATTTGAGTGATGCGACTGTGACAAGTCGGAACTGCGAGCCAAGTGCGTAACTCTAAAAACACGAAAAACAAAGAAAATAATGTAACAAAAATAATACAGTCACACACAGCACAGGGGAAGAGCCAGGAAGCCTGGGAGTGAGGTTGAAAGCGAATTTGAGCCATATTTGGGGGTTTTCGTCGGCTAAGAGAGGAAAAAATGGTGGACAAAAAACGTAAAAATTCTGAAACTGGATGAAAACGAGGCTGAAAAAAGCCAGGCACACAGGACTTAGAAAATACACAACAGCAAAGACAGTAACACACAAACAATGCCAGGCACGCGGGACCTAGAAAATAAAACCAATGGCAGTCAGAATGTAACACGCAAACATTCAGCAGACACAAAGAGGAGAAAAGACACAGGGAAGGGGCACGGGGGAGATGGTGGAAAGACACACATGGCATTCCCAAGCACAAAACTTGTAGGTTAACAAAAACTGCAATGAGCGGTCCGTGCAGTAGGTGGGAGGAAAGGGTCACAATGACGCTGAAGGCACTCATTGCAGGGCTCACGATAAGCACCGCGAGCGGGAGAGGTGCTTAGCGTGGGGCTCGCAATTAGCGCCAAAGGTGATCAGTGCAAAGCAGGAAAGTTGAAGTACACAGGGGTAGGGGCTCGCAATGAGCGCCGAAGGTGCTCAGAGGAGCTAAAGCCTCGCATTGGGTGGCAAACAGCATTGCCAGATTTACAATTTTAATCCCGTCATATTTGACGGGCAATTCCCTAGTATAGTTATATTAAGTAGAATCCAGTTAACAGCTTAACTGTCATGCCTTAAAAAATCAAGAAGTATCTAATGCTTTAAGCATTCCAATATCTTCAGTGAAAACCAGTTTGAATCCTCTTCATGTCATTATGCAGCCTAGGAAGCCTGACTGGAAAAAAGTATATTATTCTGTATGGACTTAAAGTATTACTCTATTAACAGACTTTTTTTATATAATCTTAAATATGATCCTACTATAGAAACATGAAGGTTCTGGGACTGATTCTGATGCAAAACAAGGCTTTGTGATAAGTCATCAAAGTGTTTTTATATGGTGACTTTTAAATATGTCACACCATGTCACTATTGTCTTGTCTGTAAATATCTGAAACAAAAATAAAGATGTGCATGCAGTGAAACTATTTTTTTCTTTTATATTTTAGCTTGCCCAGCCAAGTGAAAGCCGAGAAAAAAGAGAGCTTTGTCAAGGATGTGATAATGCACCACTTCAAGGGAAGAAACTCTGTTGTGTTTATGCACCACTGTATGAAAGAAAGTTTTCTAAAAGTCATAAGGTGCCTGCAGTATGCCAAGAAAAAAAAAACAGAATTGAGCATATTATTTAATTATTTATTCAGTTTTAAAACATAGTGGGCCTCATTCAATTGTGAAATTGAAGTTACGGGCGCAAGTAATGGAGCCCATCAGCTTATTTGCTATTCAGTTAGCGTCTTTTTGCGAGCTACAAATGGTCTACGGGTTACAGGCTTGAAATGCTTACGGTTGTTACAACCGTAAGTTAAACCCCATCTAAGACTTTGATCATTTCTGTCCGCAAGAGTTAGGATTGCTAAAATCGCAAATCGCTATTCAATTGCTACAATTCCGCAAGCCCGCAAATGTTTTTATACCCGTAAACTGCAAATTTAGAAGAAAATCCTGTGTGTACCAGATAGGACCCGCAAAGAGGTGAGCACGGAAAATGCAAATGAAAAATCAATACTGCACTTTTAAATATGGGGAAAGTTATGAAAGACATTAGAATTAATTGAACAACAGTCTCACGCTCGCAAATCGCCAATCAAAAATATTTTTTTCTATGTTTCAATTCAGGTTTATATTGATCTCGGGAATCAATAAGGTAATAGATATCAAGCCACCCACATGGACTAGAACAGTATTGGCATTCATTTTTATGAGTAATTGGGCAATTCACTGGAGCTGGGAGAGATCACAGGAGAATTCACTGGAGGTGGGGGAGGTGATAGGGTAAATCACTGGGCCTTGGGGGGTTACAGGGGCAATTCACTGAGGCCCTCATTCAATTGCAATTTGGCCAATTGAATAGGGCCCTAAATAAGCACATAACATATATTTTTTAAAGAAGTTTTTAGTTAGCAAGCATCTATCCAAAAGATAGGTTTTCACTAACTAAAAACTTCTTTAAAAAAATATGCTATGTGCTTATTTAGGGTCCTATTCAATTGGCCAAATCGCAATTGAATGAGGGCCTGAGGCTGGGGGATGTAGGTAAAACAGTCAGTGAATGAAGGGAATTTTTTTTTGCATAAACTACTAATTCTCCTCTATTAGATGTATTAATAACCCAGCTTACTTGTATATGCCTTTAACCTTGCCGCACTTTTAATCTCATACCATGAGCTTTCCTCCAGTCGAACCATCACAGAGGGAGACATTTCAGTCACATCTGAAGAGTCTCGACACACTTTCTCAAGCAGAATTTATGCTGGCATTTGGCCTATACACTGATGTCAAGAGTTGAACCATTATCAATTTAATGTTGTAGACTATGGCCATGGCTTTGGTGGTTCAACCATCTATGACTACCATCACTCATTCTCAGCCAAAGCAGAGCATTTCAATTATTATCTAAACTATCGAATTGCCCGTCATTGTAAGGTCGGGCTGATGTGCTTTTTGCGCTTATTGCAAGGCTGTCCCCTGGTGCATTTTGTGTAGTATAGGCAGCGTTGGCATTGGTTGTGAGGCGCGCAGTGAATGATTTTTATGTTTATTGCGATCATTTTTTTTACATTTTTTTTTGTGTATATTTATTCTTGTATGCCAATGAAATAATTAATAAATTAATATACTTTACCTATTTCTAAGTAATATATGCAGGAAGCATTGTGCTGAAGAGCTGACAATCGTTTTCTATGTTCCTGCAGCATCCAATGTAGGTTTGCACGGTTCTCAAGCTGAGGTGTAAGTGTCAGCAATGTATGCAGTGTGTAGTGTAAATATGCTGCGTGCCGTTAGTGTAGCTGTGTACTTCCGCATTGTGTAAGTTAGTGTTGTGAAATGGCGACGAATGTGTATGTGGTACGCTGGTGTGAATGATTTAGTGTTGTTACTAAAAGTGTATCTTTACCTCATACGGCTTTTTTGAAAAGCTGTATGTGCTTGGTGGTGTTAGGGTCGTGTAGCCTCGTTTTCGTTTTTTTCGGCTGCCATTTTTTCTCTCGCTTAGGGGATTTTCGTGTGTGTAAACTCGTGAATTTGGACTTAAATTGAGGTGTAACTTCACTTGCAGAGGTCCTGGGTGCCCCCCCCCCCCTTGCTGTGTGTAAGCTTTTTATGTATTTTTTGTGTGTATTTATTGTGTTTTTAATGTTTTCAGGTGCGCGCGGTTTGGCCGTTAAGGTCGTCTTTTGGCATCCCGCGGTTCGTATTTTTGTGTGTAAGTCCGTATATAGTGATTGCGTGTTAGATTTATTTTGGCTTCGCCAGGGTCCGCACTTGCGGACCAAACTGCGTCCCACGCTTAAATTTTTAAGGCCTTGTTTAATTGATCATTTTCCCGCCCTGAACTGCTACGTACAATTGCATGGTGCAACAATACAGACATCTATTTAACAGACTCTCCGCAGGATTTAAATCCTCTGTCTGCAATTATTTCCAATCCACCCTCTATTCCTTTAACTTCTGTATGTTATACATTGAGTTAAGTACACAGCTTTAGTATTAACCTCCAATCCCTACAAACTATCCCAATCTACCACACATCAACAAATAAAAACAATGCAGACTAGAACAAGCCCAGAAGCAGCTCACTGCAGAGCCATGCCGAGCTGCCCATCATTTGCATAGAATCCTCCTAGAATAAGAGCAGTGCCTGATAAGAGCTGCCAATTGAGTCACAGGGAATAAAAACTAAATGTTAAAAATATAAGTTATTTTTAAATAATATACTCAATTCTTATTCTTTGGCATACTACCGGCAGAGATAGCGTGCCTTTAAAACTACATCTTTTCATACAGTGATCCTTAAAAATAAAAGAGTTTCTTCCCTTCAAGTGGTGCATTATCACATCTTTAACAAAGCTCTCTCAGCTCTTGGGTTTCTCTTGACTGGGCACGCTGAAATTTAAAAGAAATACAGTTTCAGTGCATACACTTCTCTATTTTTTTATTAGATATTTACAGACCAGACAATAGTGACATGGTGTGGAAGATGAAGAAGTCACTGTATAAAAATATTTTGATAGCTTATCACAAAGCCTTGTTTTGCATCCGAATCAATCACAGAAACTTCATGTTCCTATAGTAGGATCATATGGAAGATTATATCAAAAGTCTGTGAATAGAGTATTACTTTAGACCATACAGAATAAGAGATGTCAGGCTTACTAACCTGCATAATGACATAAAGAGGATTTAAACTGTTTCACTAGAGATGTTGGAATGTTCAGAGCATCAGAAACTTGAGTTTTTACTTAAGGCATGTGAATTCTCAGTAAAAGGTTCAATGATTAAAAAGTCATCTAAGTAGTAAATGACTATAGGATATATAGTTATATTCAGTAGAATCCAGTTAACAGCTTAACTATCACGCCTTAAAAAATCAAGAAGTATCCAAGGCTCTAAGCATTCCAATATCTTCAGTGGAAACCAGTGTGAATCCTCTCCATGTCTTATGCAGGTTAGTAAGCCTGACTGAAAAAAGTATCTTATTCTGTATGGACTTAAATTAATACTCTATTCACACCCTTTTTTTAAATAATCTTAAATATGATCCTACTATAGGAACATGAATAATCTGGGACTGATTCTGATGCAAAACAAGGCTTTGTGATAAGTCATCAAAGTGTTTTTATACAGTGACTTTTAAATATTTCACACCATGTCACTATTGTCTTGTCTATAAATATCTAAAACAAAAATAGATATGTGTATGCATTTAAACATTTTTCTTTTATATTTCAGCGTGCCCAGTCAAGAGAAAGCCAAGAAAAAAGAGAGCTTTGTCAAGGTTGTGATAATGCACCACTTCAAGGGAAGAAACTCTGTTGTGTTATCACAATTGTATGAATGGATGTTTTTCTAAAGTCATACGGTTTCTGCAGTATGCCAAGAAAAAAAAAATTAATTAAGCATATAATTTAATTATTTATACAGTTTGAAAACATATTGGGCCACTGAATTGTGCAATTGTAAGTTACAGGCTCCCATAATGGAGCCCTTAAGCTAATTTGCTTTTCAGTTGGCAGAGTTTTTGCGAGCGGCAAACGGTCTACAGGTTTCGGGTTTGAAATGCTTGCAGTTGTTACAACTGTAACTTACACCCCATCTAATCCTTTGATTATTCCCGTCCAAAAGAGTTAGGATTGCTAAAATAGCTAATCGCTATTCAATTGCTACAATTCCTCAAGCCCGCAAAATGTTTTCACACCCGTAAACGGCAAATGTAGAGGAAAATCCTACAGTTACCAGACAGGACCTGCAAAGGTGTTAAAGACATGTCCGTAGCACTGTAAATGCAAATGAAAAATCAATACTGCACTGTAAATGATAGGGAAAGTGATGAAAGACATTAGAATTAATTGCACAACAGTCTCAAGCTCGCAAATCGCCAATCAAAAACATTTTTTTTCTATGTTTTAATTCGGGTTTATGTTGATCTCAGGAATCAATAAGTTAATACATATCAGGCCACCCACATGGACTAAAACAGTATCAGCATTATTTTTTTATTATTTTGTATTTTGCGGTTTTGCAAGTCCGATCGCATATCGAACCTCTAAATGCTAACGGATTGATATGTAACCTCCATCTTATACTGCCGTAATGATGGCGGTCTCATTTTCTATTGGCTGTTTCGAAATGGGTAGTTAAGGCCTTGCTTAATTGATCATGTTCCTGCCCTGAACTGCTACGTACGATTGCATGGTTTGCGGTTTCAGCTTTCGGCCCATAACTTGCGGGCTTGTTCAATTGAATAGCACCGTAATTGTAGCAGAATGCAAGCCCGCAGCACGCCTGCAGACATACATCCTGTATATCACAAGATGCAGGCTTCTAACAGAATGAGGCTCTTTGTTTTAATTCCCTGTGACTCCATTGGTAGGGCAAACACTGCATTCCCCTTTTGTTACTGAATCATTCTAGGAGGATTCTGTGCAAATTATGGGGAGCTGTGCATGTCTGTGGCCCTGATATATATCTGTTAAATAGATCATTATCTTGTTGCACCATATTTAGATCTTAGATAAACCGTTCTTTAGTAGCTGCTGCTTTGATTTTTATTAAAGAGGAAAAGATAAAGAAGGCTGGGGATTGGTTTGGATGATGAGGAGAGATCTTAAAAACAAAAACTGGAATAATTGTAATTCTTGCGGAAGAAAAAGCACTACACATATGGCGCCAGAATACTGATTTACAATAAAATGAGACAAATAAATGTAGAAATTAAAAGCAATATAATAAATGATGCAAGAATATTTTTTAAAGGATATTAAAACGACTTTTCTGGATCTCTACCTTGTTGGGGTGAAGGGACTTGTGTACTTTAATGAAGCCATGAGCCAATGACTTGAACAACCTCTCTCATCTCTTGGGTTTCTCTTGACTGGACACGCTGATATATAAAAGAAATATAGTTTCAGTGCATACAATTCTCTATTTTTCTTTTAGATATTTACAGACCAGACAATAGTGACATGGTGTGAAAGATGAAGAAGTCACTGTATAAAAACAATTTGATGACTTGTCACAAAGTCTTGTTTTGCATCAGAATAAGTCCCAGAACCTTCATGTTCCTATAGTAGGATCATATGAAGATTATATAAAAAAGTCTGTGAATAGAGTATTTTTTTAGGCCATATAGAATAAGAGAAGTCAGGCTTACTAACCTGCATAATGACATATAGAGGATTTAAACTGTTTTTTCACTAGAGATGTTGGAATGTTTAGAGCATTAGAGACTGAGTTTTTTCTTTAGGCATGAGGAATTCTCAGTAAAAGGTTAAATCATGAAAAAGTCATCTAAGTAGTAGATAACTATAGGATATCACTATAATATTTGTCAGTTTCCGGAACGCTTACGATGCTGGTCACACTTTGCGAGCCTCTCGAAGCAAGGCGAGCCGTGGACCACAGGGGACTTAAGCTGCAATGAGCGCCACGAAGCGAGGCAAAGTTGAGGAACGCAGGACTTAGGCAGCAATGAGCAAAGCGAGCAGTTGAGGCATGCTGAACTGAGGCGGCCAGCAGTTTCACGCTACTGCAAGCCTCGCGAAGCAAAGCGAGCATTTGAGTGATGCGACTGTGACGGTCGCAACTGCGAGCCAAGTGCGTAACTCTAAAAACACAAAAAACAAAGAAAATAATGTAATAAAAATAATACACTTACACACAGCACAGGGGAAGAGCCAGGAAGTCTGGGAGTGAGGTTGAAAGCGAATTTGAGACATACTTGGGGTTTTTCGTTGGCTAAGAGAGGAAAAAATGGTGGACGAAAAATGTAAAAATTCTGAAACTGGATAAAAAGAGAGGCTGAGCAAACCCCCGCACACGGGACTTAGAAAATACACAACAGCAAAGACAGTAACACACAAACAATGCCAGGCACGCGGGACCTAGAAAATAAAACCAATGGCAGTCAGCATGTAACACGCAAACATTCAGCAGACACACAGAGTAGAAAAGACACAGGGAAGGGGCAGGGGGAGATGGTGGAAAGACACACATGGCATTCCCAAGCACAAAACTTGTAGGTTAACAAAACCTGCTTAGTGCCACCCAATGTGAGGCTTTAGCTCAGAGGAGCTAAAGCCTCACATTGGGTGGCAAACAGCATTGCCCGCTTTACAATTTTAATCCCGTCATTTTTGACGGGCAATTTCCTAGTATAGTTATTTTAAGTAGAATCCAGTTAACAGCTTAACTGTCATGCCTTAAAAAAATCAAGAAGTATCTAATGCTTTAAGCATTCCAATATCTTCAGTGAAAACCAGTTTAAATCCTCTTCATGTCATTATGCAGCCTAGGAAGCCTGACTGGAAAAAAGTATCTTATTCTGTATGGACTTAAAGTAATACTCTATTAACAGACTTTTTTTTATATAATCTTAAATATGATCCTACTATAGAAACATGAAGGTTCTGGTACTGATTCTGAAGCAAAACAAGGCTTTGTGATAAGTCATCGAAAGTGTTTTTATATGGTGACTTTTAAATATGTCACACCATGTCACTATTGTCTTGTCTGTAAATATCTGAAACAAAAATAGAGATGTGTATACAGTGAAACTATTTTTTTCTTTTATATTTTAGCTTGCCCAGCCAAGTGAAAGCTGAGAAAAAAGAGAGCTTTGTCAAGGATGTGATAATGCACCACTTCAAGGGAAGAAACTCTGTTGTGTTTATGCACCACTGTATGAAAGGAAGTTTTCTAAAAGTCATAAGGTTCCTGCAGTATGCCAAGAAAAAAAAAACAGAATTCAGCATATTATTTAATTATAGTGGGCCTCATTCAATTGTGCAATGGAAGTTACGGTCGCCCATAATGGAGCCCATCAGCTAATTTGCTATTCAGTAAGCGTCTTTTTGTGAGCTACAAACGGTCTATGGGTTACAGGCTTGAAATGCTTACGGTTGTTACAACCGTAAGTTAAACCCCATCTAAGACTTTGATCATTTCTGTCCGCAAGAGTTAGGATTGCTAAAATCGCGAATCGCTATTCAATTGCTACAATTCCGCAAGCCCGCAAATGTTTTTATACCCGTAAACGGCAAATTTAGAAGAATATCCTCTCGGTACCAGATAGGACCCGCAAAGGGGTTAAAAACATGTCCGTAGCACTGAAAATACAAATGAGAAATCAATACTGCACTTTTAAATATGGTGATGAAAGACATTAGAATTACTTGCACAACACGCTCGCAAATCGCCAATCAAAAATATTATTTTTCTATGTTTCAATTCAGGTTTATATTGATCTCAGGAATCAATAAGGTAATACATATCAGGGCACCCACATGGACTAGAACAGTACCGGCATTCATTTTGATGAGTAATGGGGCAATTCACTGGGGCTGGGAGAGATCCCAGGGGCAATTCACTGGAGGTGGGGGAGGTGTTGGGGTAAATAACTGGGCCTGGGGGGTTACAGGGGCAATTCACTGAGGCTGGGGGATGTAGGTAAAACAGTCAGTGAATGAAGGGAATTTCTTTTTTTCATAAACTACTAATTCTCCTCTATCAGATGTATTAATAACCCAGCTTACTTGCATATGCCTTTAACCTTGCCGCACTTTTAATCTCATCCCATGATCTTTCCTCTAGTCGAACCATCACAGAGGGAGACATTTCAGTCACTGTCAGATCTGAAGAGTCTCGCTACACTTTCTCAAGCAGAATTTATGCTGGCATTTGGCCTATTCACTGATGTCAAGAGTTGAACCATTATCAATTTAATGTTGTAGACTATGGCCATGGCTTTGGTGGTTCAACCTTCTATGACTACCATCACTCATTCTCAGCCAAAGCAGAGCATTTCAATTATTATCTAAATGGGTAGTTAAGGCCTTGTTTAATTGATTATTTTACCGCCCTGAACTGCTACGTACAATTGCATGGTGCAACAAAACAGAGATCTATTTAACAGACTCTCCGCAGGATTTAAATCCTCTGTCTGCAATTATTACCAATCCACCCTCTATTTCTTTAACATCTGTATGTTCTACATTGAGTCAAGTACACAGCTTTAGCACTAACCTCCAATCCCTCCAAACTATCCCAATTTACCACACATCAACACATAAAAACAATGCAGACTAGAACAAGCCCAGAAGCAGATCATTGCACAGCCATGCCGAGCTGCCCATCATTTGCATAGAATCCTCCTAGAATAAGAGCAGTGCCTGATCAGAGCTGCCAATTGAGTCACAGGGAATAAAAACTAAATTTTAAAAATATAAGTTATTTTTAAATAATATACTCAATTATTTTTCTTTGGCATACTACCGGCAGAGATAGCATGCCTTTAAAATGACATATTTTCATACAGTGATCCTTAAAAACAACAGAGTTTCTTCCCTTCAAGTGGTGAATTATCACATCTTTGACAAACCTCTCTTACCTCTTGGGTTTCTCTTGGCTGGACACGCTGAAATATAACATAAATATAGTTTCAGTGCATACACTTCTCTATTTTTCTTTTAGATATTTACAGACCAGACAATAGTGACATGGTGTGGAAGATGAAGAAGTCACTGTATAAAAACATTTTGATGGCTTATCACAAAGCCTTGTTTTGCATCAGAATCAATCCCAGAACCATCATGTTCCTATAGTAGGATCTTATGGAAGATTATATGAAACGTCTGTGAATAGAGTATTACTTTAGGCCATACAGAATAAGAGATGTCAGGCTTACTAACCTGCATAATGACAGAAAGAGGATTTAAACTGTTTTTTTCACTAGAGATGTTGGATTGTTCAGAGCATTAGAGACTTGAGTTTTTACTTAAGGTATGTGAATTCTCAGTAAAAGGTTCAATGATTAAAAACTCATCTAAGTAGTAAATGACTATAGGATATATAGTTATATTCAGTAGAATCCAGTTAACAGCCTATCACGCCTTAAAACATCCAAGAAGTATCCAAGGCTCTAAGCATTCCAATATCTTCAGTGGAAACCAGTCTGAATCCTCTTCATGTCTTATGCAGGTTAGTAAGCCTGACTGGAAAAAGTATCTTATTCTGTATGGACTTAAATTAATGCTCTATTCACACAGTTTTTCTAAATAATCTTAAATATGATCCTAATAATCTGGGACTAATTCTGATGCAAAACAAGGCTTTGTGATAAGTCATAAAAGTGTTTTTATACAGTGAGTTTAAAATATGACTCACCATGTCACTATTGTCTTGTCTGTAAATATATAAAACAAAAATAGAGATGTGTATGCATTGAAACTATTTTTTACTTTATATTTAAGCTTGCCCAGTCAAGAGAAAGCCAAGAAAAAAAGAGAGCTTTGTCAAGGATGTGATAATGCACCACTTCAAGGGAAGAAGCTCTGTTGTGTTTATCACAACTGTATGAAAGGATGTTTTTTTAAAGTCATAAGGTTTCTGCAGTATGGCAAGAAAAAAAAAAGATTTGAGCATATGTAATTATTTATTCAGTTTGAAAACATAGTGGGCCATTGAATCGTGCAATTGTAAGTTACAGGCTCCCGTAATGGAGCCCATCAGCTAATTTGCTTTTCAGTTGGCGTCTTTTTGCAAGCCGTAAATGGTCTACAGGTCTCGGACTTGAAATGCTTGCAGTTGTTACAACCGTAACTTACACCCCATCTAATCCTTTGATCATTCCAGTCTGCAAGAGTTAGGATTTCTAAAATCGCTAATCGCTATTCCATTGCTACAATTCTGCAAGCCCGCAAATGTTTTCACACCCGTAAAGGGCAAATGTAGAAGAAAATCCTACACGTACCAGATAGGACCCGCAAAGGGGTTAAAGACATGTCCATAGCACTGTAAATGCAAATGAATAGTCAATACTGCAATGTAAATGACGGGGAAAGAGATGAAATACATTATAATTAATTACACAACAGTCTCAAGCTCGCAAATCGCCAATCAAAAATATTTTTTTTCTTTGTTTTAATTCGGGTTTATATTGATCTCAGGAATCAATAAGTTAATACATATCAGGCCAACCACATGGACTAGAACATTATTGGCATTCATTTTTTATTATTTTGTATTTTGCCGTTTTGCAAGTCCGATCACATATCGGACCTCTAAACGCTAACTGATTGATATGTAACCTCCATCTTATACTGCCGTAATGATGGCGGTCTCATTTTCTATTGGCTGTTTTGAAATGGGTAGTTAAGGCCTTGCTTAATTGATCAAAGAAAAGGGAGGGCAGATTTATAGTACAAAGGAGGAAAACTTTATACAAATATATTATTTTATATTCTTTATTTTTCCCACTGAAATTTTGTAGACAATAATAATAATTATGAGTCAGTCCAGTGGCAACCTCACTCAGTGTACATCCTGTCATATGTCCTGTCATATGTATGCAATACTGGAACAGATGATCCAGGGTCCATACCTCTGTGACAGGTGTGAGCATGTTGCCTTTCTGGAAGCTCAAATTGGAGATCTGGAGCGGAGAATTGCAGCACTTGGTGATATTGCTCCATTGGAAGGGGGGTTGTTGCTCACTGAGCACAGTTTAGCTGGGCCTAGAATGGAAGGCGGAGCTGGGGCTAGTGAGGATGTCCAGGGAGGTAGCTGGGTTACAGTTACAAGGGGAAGCAGGGGGAATAGGAGGAGGCAGGCCAGTTCTGAGTTGGCAAACACCAACAGATTTGCCAGATTGAGTGAAACTGTTGGGGATGTCCATTCAGGAATGGCAATGCCAAATAGAGCTGTTCCCTCTAACAGCCGGGAGAACAGCTCTACTGGAGGAGTGGGAGGGCAGCATAGGCAGAGCCACAGACAGGTTTTGGTTGTAGGCGACTCTATTATTAGGAAGGTAGACAGGGTGATTTGTCACCCAGATCCCAGCAATCAAACAGTTTGCTGTCTCCCGGGTGCTCGGATTCGTCATGTTGTCGATCGGGTAGACAAATTATTGGGAGGGGCTGAAAATGAACCGTCAGTCTTGATACATATTGGTACCAATGACAAAGTTAGTGGAAGATGGAGTGTCCTAAAGAATGATTTTAGAGAACTAGGTAATAAGCTGAAGGCAAGGACCTCCAAGGTAGTATTTTCTGAGATACTACCAGTGCCATGTGCTAGCCCAGGGAGGCAGAAGGAGCTTAGGGAGGTTAATGCGTGGCTAAAGATGTAGTGCACTAAGGAGGGGTTTGGGTTTTTAGAGCACTGGGCTGACTTCTCACTTCGGTACAATCTCTACAGTAGGGATGGATTGCACCTTAATGATGATGGAGCTTTTGTACTAGGGGATAGAATGGTAGAAAGGCTGGATACGTTTTTAAACTAGTAGTTGGGGGTGGGAGGGACTAGATATAAGTAATGGGGTAGATAGTGTAGAGGGTATAAGGGATGAATTAAAAACTCATACTGGAGGAGATGGGGGGAGGGGTAGTATAGTCAATTGGGAGGTAGTACTAAGTAATTCAAGTAAAGTGGCATGCACTTCAGAACTACAGACTCATAACATAAGGTGTATGCTTGCTAATGCCAGAAGCTTGCCAGGAAAAATGGGAGAGTTAGAATTATTAGCAATTAGTGAAAAATGGGATTTAATAGGCATTCCTGAAACGTGGTGGGATGAATCTCATGACTGGACTGTTAATCTTGATGGTTATAACCTATTTAGGAAAGATAGAGGCAATGGTAAACGAGGAGGAGGGATTTGTCTGTATGTTAAGCCTGAATTTAAGCCTATAGTCAGAGAAGATATTTATGGTGGACCTAGTGATAAAGCTGAATATTTGTGGGTAGAGTTAAATAGCGGAGTAGCAAATTCCAAAAGAATATTAGTAGGAGTATGCTAGGCATGATCAAGTTCTAATAATGGGAGATTTTAATTACCCTGAAATAAACTGGAAAAATGAGACCAGCAGTTCATCTAAGGGGAGCAGGTTCTTGAGTACACTAAGGGATCATTATCTGGCCCAGGTTGTACAAGAGCCTACTAGAAATGAAGCTATCTTAGATTTACTCATCACAAATAATATTGATATAGTATCTAATGTTGGAATAGGGCAACCTTTGGGAAACAGTGATCACAACACAGTCTCGTTTGAGATTGAATTAAAAAAACAAAATTTTAAGGGGCCAACAAAATCTCTTAATTTTAAAAGGGCAGATTTTAACGGTCTAAGGGCAGCAATACAAAGGATAGACTGGGACAGAGAACTGGCAGGTAAAAACACTGACCACAAGTGGACAACATTTAAATCCTTATTAAATATACATACACATCGGCATATACCGTGTGGGAATAAAAGTAAAAGGAATAAATCCCATCCAATGTGGCTTAACAATGATTTAAAGATCAAGATACGGAGTAAAAAACAGGCATTTAAATTATACAAACAAAAGAGGACAGAGACTGCTTTACAGGAATACAAGGAAATCAACAAGGCTTGCAAAAGGGCGATTAGACTGGCTAAAATAGAAAATAAAAAATGAATTGCAAAAGAGAGTAACCCTAAAATATTTTTTAAGTATATTAATGGGAAGAAGGTGAGGAAGGAAGCTATAGGAACATTACAATGTGACACAGGCCGTCTGATAATTAGTGACCAAGAAAAGGCAGATGAGCTAAATAGGTTCTTTTCTTCGGTATACACAAGGGAGGTACCAGTGGTTGGGGCACGGCAACATAATGGGTCTACACTACCATTGCCAAATAATTGGTTAACACAGGAAGTAATCCAAAAGAGGTTGGGAAAAAAAAATGTTAATAAAGCCCCAGGTCCTGAAGGAATACATCCAAGGGTACTAAGGGACCTGGGTTCTGTAATAGCCAAACCATTATATTTAATTTTTCAAGATTCACTGAACACAGGGTCTCTACCAGATGACTGGAGAAAAGCTGATGTGATACCTATATTTAAAAAGGGAGCAAGAGCAAATCCGGGGAATTATAAACCAGTGAGCCTCACTTCTGTAGTGGAGAAGCTTTTAGAAGGGTTATTTAGGAGTAATATACAAGAATATGTCTATTTGAACAGGATTGTAAGTAGGAGTCAACATGGATTTATGAGGCATAGGTCATGTCAAACAAATATAATTAGTTTCTATGAGGAGGTTAGTAGGAACCTGGATCAAGGCAACTCAGTGGATGTAGTCTTTTTGGATTTTGCAAAGGCTTTTGATACAATGCCACATGGGAGACTATTGTACAAACTAAGAGATACAGGAGTTGGAGTAAATATCTGCTCATGGATTGAGAGCTGGCTTAAAGACAGGAAGCAAAGGGTTGTTGTAAATGGAACATACTCCGATTGGACTAATGTGGTAAGTGGGGTTCCTCAGGGTTCAGTATTAGGTCCTCTCCTTTTTAACATATTTTATTAATGACTTAGAGGTAGGATTGGAGTGTGGGGTCTCCTTTTTCGCTGATGACATGAAGTTGTGCAAGGTAATTAAATCAGATAGTGATGTGCTTTCCCTCCAAAGGGATTTATATAAAATTGAGGAATGGGCATCTAAATGGCAGATGAGATTTAATATGAATAAATGTAAAGTTATGCATCTGGGAAGGAAAAATAGCCATGCAATTTATAATCTTAATGGAGCAAATATAGGGGTATCGGATATTGAAAGGGATTTGGGAGTGCTTGTGGACAACCACCTAGGTAACAGTGCTCAAAGCCAAGCAGCAGCTGCAAAGGCAAATAAAATATTAGCATGTATTAAGAAGGGTATAGAAGCCAGGGAAGCAAATATAATTCTGCCACTATACAAATCTCTAATACGCCCTCATTTGGAATATGGAGTACAATTTGGGGCACCACTTCATAAAAAGGACATTTTAGAGCTGGAAAAGCTACAGAGGAGGGCAACAAAACTAATAAGGGGAATGGAGGGGCTAAGTTATGAAGAAAGACTAACCAAATTAAACGTATTTTCTCTAGAAAAAAGGCGTCTAAGAGGAGATATGATTACCTTATATAAATACATTCAGGGTCAGTATAAAGATTTGTCAAGGGAGCTTTTTGTGCCAAGAGGTTTTCAACTGACAAGAGGACATCCCTTGAGGTTAGAAGTAAAAAGATTCCACCTTAAAGAAAGAAAAGGGTTCTTCACAGTAAGGGTGGTTAATCTGTGGAATTCTCTACCAGAGGAGGTAGTGACAGCGGATTCGATAGATAACTTTAAAAGGGGACTGGATTTATTTCTAATTAAAAAGGGAATTCAGGGTTATCATGGATGATTAGAGAGGCAGTATTGATCCAGGGAAAAGTCCGGTCGCCGGTGTCTGGGATCAGGAGGAATTTTTATTTTATTTTTTATAGACAACTAATTAATTAATAGTTAATCCGCATATTGCAGATCAGAGGAGATCTTGAAGTTTTGAACTTGATGGACTGAAAGTCTTTTTTCAACTTTAAATACTCTGGGCCTCATTCTATTATCGGCCGTAGGAGATGCGGGGCCGCAAGGACTGGCCCCAAGCTATTTGCCTATTCTATTCCCTTCCGGCCGGGGACTCCGGCAGGCTTGCAGCCGGCGCCTTGTTATCCCTTGGGCCGCACAACAAAGCCATAATAAAGCCATCCTGCACTCTGAGGAGACTATAAAGTGATTGTAGGTGTTAGCATTCATAGCACAACATTCCCCTACACTCAAAGTAAATTTTTTTTTTTTTAATTTATGTCACATATCTATGTAAAAAGTTCAGAGGGCTTGGAGCACCTCAGATCTGCCCACGCTGCGGCCGGAAAATAAACAGTTAATTAAATCTTGGATTTGGGCTGATGTGCAAGCTTGAGAGGGGGTTGCTATTAATCCTCATGTCCCCCATTATGATCCCTAGCATTTACAGAGCTTTACAGTGCCGTCTTGAATTTATTTTTGCTTTTAAAGTTTGCAGAGCTTACGGCCGTTTGCAAGATATACGGCCGGCCGTAAGGGGATATTCTTGCGGCGCCGTCTATTTGAATTGCAAGGTAACGGGAGCCCCGCAAGGAATCGCAGCTTTGCGGCCGATTTACGCCCGATAATAGAATGAGGGCCTATGTAACTATGTAACTATGTAACTATGTTCCTGCCCTGAACTGCTACGTACGATTGCATGGTTTGCGGTCTCAGCTTTTGGCCCATAACTTGCGGGCTTGTTCAATTTAATAGCAGCGTAATTGTAGCAGAATGCGAGCCCGCAGCACGCCCGCAGACATACTTCCTTTATATCGCAAGATGCAGACTTCTAATAGAATGAGGCTCTTTGTTTTAATTCCCTGTGACTCCATTGGCAGATCAAAAACTGCATTCCTTTTTTGTTACTGAATCATTCTAGGAGGATTCTGTGCAAATTATGGGGAGCTGTGCATGTCTGTGGCCCTGATATATATCTGCTAAATAGATCATTATCTTGTTGCACCATATTTAGATCATAGATAAACCGTTCTTTAGTAGCTGCTGCTTTGATTTTTATTAAAGAGGAAAAGATAAAGAAGGCTGGGGATTGGTTTGGTTGATACTGAGAGATCTTAAAAACAAAAACTGGAATAATTGTAATTCTTGCGGAAGAAAAAGCACTCCACATATGGTGCCAGAATACTTATGTCCAATAAAATGAGACAAATACATGTAGAAATTAAAAGCAATATAATAAATGATGCAAGAATATTTTTAAAGGTTATTAAAATGACTTTTCTGGATCTCTACCTTGTTGGGGTGAAGGGACTTGTGTACTTTAATGAAGCCATGAGCCATGTAGGGCCACCCAAGATGGTAGGTCACAGCAGAGAGGTCAAACAGACTGCATTCCACTGGAGAAGAATCTGGAAACCCACTCCAGTGTCTTTGTCAAGATAACCTTATGGATAAGCACAACCTGAGGCTTAATGATATAGCACCAGAAGTTGAGCCTCTCACATCAGAAGGTGCCTACCACAATACTGGGGAAAAGTAGAGGGTGGGTCGAAGTAGCAAAAGCTCTAATTAAATAGTTGGGTCAAAATCCCCCATTATGATCCCTAGCATTTACAGATGCTAGCATTTACAGAGCTTTACAGTGCCGTCTTGAATTTATTTTTGCTTTTAAAGTTTGCAGAGCTTACGGCCGGTTGCAAGATATACGGCCGGCCGTAAGGGGATATCCTTGCGGAGCCGTCTATTTGAATTGCAAGGTAACGGGAGCCCCGCAAGGAATCGCAGCTTTGCGGCCGATTTACGCCCGATAATAGAATGAGGGCCTATGTAACTATGTAACTATGTAACTATGTTCCTGCCCTGAACTGCTACGTACGATTGCATGGTTTGCGGTCTCAGCTTTTGGCCCAGAACTTGCGGGCTTGTTCAATTTAATAGCAGCGTAATTGTAGCAGAATGTGAGCCCGCAGCACGCCCGCAGACATACTTCCTTTATATCGCAAGATGCAGACTTCTAATAGAATGAGGCTCTTTGTTTTAATTCCCTGTGACTCCATTGGCAGATCAAAAACTGCATTCCTTTTTTGTTACTGAATCATTCTAGGAGGATTCTGTGCAAATTATGGGGAGCTGTGCATGTCTGTGGCCCTGATATATATCTGTTAAATAGATCATTATCTTGTTGCACCATATTTAGATCATAGATAAACCGTTCTTTAGTAGCTGCTGCTTTGATTTTTATTAAAGAGGAAAAGATAAAGAAGGCTGGGGATTGGTTTGGTTGATGCTGAGAGATCTTAAAAACTGGAATAATTGTAATTCTTGCGGAAGAAAAAGCACTACACATATGGTGCCAGAATACTTATGTCCAATAAAATGAGACAAATACATGTAGAAATTAAAAGCAATATAATAAATGATGCAAGAATATTTTTAAAGGTTATTAAAATTACTTTTCTAGATCTCTACCTTGTTGGGGTGAAGGGACTTGTGTACTTTAATGAAGCCATGAGCCATGTAGGGCCACCCAAGATGGTAGGTCACAGCAGAGAGGTCAAACAGACTGCAGTCCACTGGAGAAGAAACTGGAAACCCACTCCAGTGTTTTTGTCAAGATAACCTTATGGATAAGCACAACCTGAGGCTTAATGATATAGCACCAGAAGTTGAGCCTCTCACATCAGAAGGTGCCTACCACAATACTGGGGAAAAGTAGAGGGTGGGTCGAAGTAGCAAAAGCTCTAATTAAATAGTTGGGTCAAAATCGAGGGTACGCCCTGCTGTGGAAGTGTCTAGAGGGAAAGGAAATTCTGGTACTTTAAAAATCAATTCAGCATAGGATCCTGGAACATTATAACTATTAACCAAGGCAAACTGGACATGGTCAAACATGATGACAAGAGTAAACATTGAGATCTTGGGAATCAGTGAACTTAAGGAGATTGGAATGGAACATTTCATATTAGACAACCACCAGATCTTCTAGAATCCCACAGTAGAAATGGTGTAGTCCAATAAATTACAGAATAATGTACATTTAAATTCAAGGCAAGCCATTCAACATTGCAGTAACCAAAATCTATGCTGCAGCCTTGGATGCTGAAGAGGTCAAAGTTGTCCAGTTCTACGAGGATATTCAACACCTCATAGATATAGCAACAAGAAAAGATGTAACTCTCACTGTATGAGTTTGTAATGCTAAAGTAGGGAAATAAAAGGTACCTGGAATAACAGACAAGTTCGGCCTTGGAATGCAATACATTATATACAAACATGGTTATAATAAACACCATCCTCCAATCGCCTCAGAAACAAGTCTACACATGGACATAACCAGATGAACAATATAGAAATCAGGTTAACTAAGTATCTTGTAGCCAAAGATGGAGGAGCTCTATAGAAGGAGCAAAAGACAACGCTGGAACTGACTTTGGCCAGGAACTCTAAATTCTTGTTTCAAAGTTCAGAGTTAAAGTAAAGAAAATAGTGAAAATCATCAGATCAAGCAGATATAAAATAAACAATATCCCCTTTGAATAGTAGTGGTGGTAACGAATAGATTTAAGGTAAAGATAATGCCCAAAGAACTTTTCAGATAGGTTTGTGACAGCAAAAAAAAAATATCCTCAAAAGAAACAAAACTAAGAAAGCAGACTTGTCTGATGAGGCTTTGAAAGTAGCCCAAGAAAGAAGGAAAATTAAATGTAGTGGAGATATGAAAAGATTTGTCCAACTGAATGCAGAATTAATGGGATAGCAAGAAGAGACACTGGGATATTTTATAATGAACAATGTAAAGAGGTAGAAGAAGATAACAGAATGGGAACGTCAATCGATCTTTTCAAGAAAATTGAGGATTTCAAAGGAATGTTTCATGCCTAGAGTGGGCATGATAAAAGACAAAAATAGTAGGGACTTAACTGAAGTAGATCAGATAGAGTAGAGGTGGCAGGAATACACAGAAGATCTTTACAGGGAGGATCTTAAGGGCACTGATAATCTCAATAGTTTGTTCCAAACCTGGAACCAGATATCTTTGAGAGTAATTTGAGATAGGACCTATGAAGCCTTGCTAATAACAAGGCTGCAGGAGTTGATGGAATCCCAGCTGAACTGTCAAAATTCTAAAATATGATGCTGTGAAAAGGTTGCTTGCATTATGCCAATACATTTGAAAAATTCAATAGTAGCCCGTGGACTGGACTAGAAAAGGTCAGTCTACATCCCATCCCATAAAGACGCAGTGCCCAAGATTCGAAGAATTACACTCATTTTACATTCCAGCAAGGCAATACTTAAGATCCTGCAAGCTCAATTCCAACAATATATGGACAGAGAACTACCAGATGTGCAAGCCGTTGTTGAAGCAGAGCACAATGTCTGCTGATTAAGCAAGCCAATGTCTGCTGGATACGAGAGTTCCAAAAAAGAACATTTACCTCTGCTTCATAGACTATAAAGTGTTTGACTATGTGGATCACAACAAAATATTACAAGTTCTTAAAGAGATGGCGGTACAAGATCATGTCATCCTCCTCCTGAGGAGTCTGTATTTGGTGATTTTGAACATGATCTTGAACATGGAACAAACAAATGGTTCCAGGTCAGCAAATGAGTGTGACAAGGTTGTTTAATGTCACATTATTTGTTCAACTTCTATATAAAATATTTATTATGTGTAAGGCTGGGCTAAATTAATACAAAGCAGGTTCTATATTGATGGGAGAAATATCAAAAACCTTGGATATGTGGATAAAACTGCTTTGACGGTTGAACATGAGGATGAACTAAAAGGCCTATTGATGAGGGTAAAAGAAGAGAGTGCAAAAGCTGCCCTGCTACTCAACATTCAAAAGACGAAGATCATGGCAAACTTAAACTTAAAAGACATTGACTTCTGGGGAGGAAAACTATGGCAAGTCTGGACAAGTTATTTAAAATATGTAGTGAAAGAAAGTGAAAGAAATTTGGATCAATATATTTATATAGCCAGCCTTTACATAAGCTGCATATATAGTAGTGAAATATCTTAATTTGTTTCCCTTATTAAATTAGTATATTTCAGGAATGCTAGATCATCCTTGCACTGTTAAAATATACATATGTATTATTTTAACACACAATTGAACAATATTGCACATATATAAACTTCAAAGAGGTAAAGTGCAGCCATGTACTGTTTTATATTTTAAAAACACAATACAGAGAGCATTGCAAATATAATATAACATAAAAATGACTACCAGCTTCCATAGCATTTATATATATATATATATATATATATATATATATATATATATCACATATAATAGTTTTCAAACTGCGAGACGTTGTTGCGCTTTGAGAGGTGCTTACGACTAAGGCGATGAGCACCCCAGGCATTCATCGCTTCGAGTCTTGCGAAGCGAGCCGTTATACCGTAGCACATAGCGGATGAGAGGCGAGCCTTTAAAATACGAGACGCAGAACTTAGAAAAAAAAGATACGAGATGCAAAAATTTTCGAGATTTGCGGCCAAACAAAAAACTGGAAAAACACACAAAATTCACCCCAAAAAATAAAAATAAATTACAGACAGCATGGGGCTACAGCCAGGACGTCTGTTAGTGAGGTGGAACACAAATTTAATTTGATTTAGACGATTTTCGCCACCCAAAAATTGCCTAAGCGAGGAAAAAATGGCCGCTGAAAAATATGAAAACCAGGCTACATGACCCCGGACCGCGCAAAACACTGCAAACCGCGTAGTACTTTACACATCACCTACAAGATACACTATACAATGCCGCTTTACACAATAAACCAACCGCTTTACCTCGCGCTCGTAGCCTATTTAGATGCGCACTTCAAACATTCATTACACTTTTTAAGCAGGGCACCAACACTCAAAATGTATATTGTATGCAGATGCAAAATACAAACAGATTGTTAGCTCTTCAACCTATTGATCGCTGCATATATCAATTAGAAATAAGTATATTAATTTGTTGCATAAATAATTAATTTGTACTTAATTAATTAATTGAATAAATCATTAATTATTACTTAAGTACATATACATAGAAATATATATCTCTCGCAGAGGACTAAAACTACATGACAGGAGAGGCTCGCAATGAGCACCGAAGGCGGTCAGCGCAAGCCTCGCAATGAGCGCCGAAGGTCCTCACAGTACAAAACGGTTTCAATTATGTCTCAAACAGCATTCCCATGGCTTCAAATTTTATTGCCACGTCATTTTTGACGGGCAAGTCGCTAGTATATATATATATATATATATTTAAGGCTGCTTCATCTGAAGCACAGAGGTCTCTAAACACTCACAAAACAACATATTTGATTTACTTGCTGCTGAGGCTGCTCCTCGAATAATGTTTCAGGTTTCTGAAATGTATCATTCTCTCTTACACCTACTCAGCCTGCTTGTCTCCACAGGCAGGAACACTAAGTGGAAGAGCTAGATATGTTAGTATGTGCCAGTCACCACAGTATGTGATTTCTGTTCCTTCAATCCCTCATGATAGTTATCTAAGTTATCTAAAATTGCATGCCAGCATGGGGGGTCCTTCACAAAAATACCCCCTGTCAACTGCACATATGTATACAAAGCAGATATATATATATATATATATATATATATATATATATATATATATATATAGTATATAAATTGTACATTTGTTTTGACATTTGAATGTCTAACACAAGTTAAAAAAACTTGCTACCTGCTCAGAAGTCCGAGAAATAGTTATTACACTGCATTCTGGGAACCTGAGCAGGGACATGCAAATGTGCCCACAAATACTTTGTTCTTCAATCCATAACCATTTTAAACATGGCTTCCTTTAAGCTTATGCCCTCTGAGTTACACAGCTTCCCAGAATGAAGTGTAATAACAGTATTTCTTGGAATTCTGAGCAGGAAGCAAGTTTATTTACTTGTTTTTAACCCCATTTATTATTTTCTTTATATCACTAGTTAAGCCAAATGAGACTCTGACTCTAAGTTAGAGTTGCCTGGTTGAGTGACTTCAGGGCTTTCTCTGTCTGTTCACAAGTGCATTAAATTAAAACTCCCTTAGTTATATCTTGATTCACATCTGTTGCTGTCATTGTTTCTGATGTTCCTCAAACGGTTGAATGCTGCAGTTTCCACCTTACCATTCATTTCAATATATTTTTGAATTTCATTATTTACTAAAACTAATTTATTCTAGAACAAGCTGCTTGTATTTCTAATCTCCTTTGACAATTAATTCATTCTTATCAACACGAGAAAGAAGAAATGTGAAAGTTACAGCAGGGTAATTTTGCCAATTATTGGTGTTGATGTTACATAAAAAGTTTGCATTATGTCAATCCAACTAGAATAGCAAAGTTCCAGACAAAATAAGGCAAAGAATATAACCAAGGGACATGACCTACTCCTGGTTCCTACTGCTGTCCCCTCTCTGCATAAAGAAAATTGTATGGATCAGCTATATAATTGCACCTCAATACTCCCACTTGGTCTATTATGGTGACAATACATGTGTCATACATAGAATTGAAATCTCCTATGAGTATGAAATTAAATAGGGAACAGTGGCTCCAACACAAATGGCCACCTCAGGCCCAAAATCACCATTGATTTGAGTCTTTGGAATAAAGAGTGTGTGGTACTTTAAATGAAAAAAATATATGTTTTGGTTTAGCATTTAAATATACATTAAGCTAAAATGAAGACAAACAAAATAAAAGAGAAACAAAACTGAAAGGTCTCTATGTGGCAACCCATACAACAACATTTCCTTTCTTAGAAAGACCAGCTTATGATCATTGGACATATAATACTTATATAATGCTAGCTTTTACCAGATCGTATATGGCAACATTTGCAAACAGCAAAATTTGAACAACTTTGACAGAGGTTTAATTGATTTAAATGGAACAAACTTTTAAAATACCCTACTAAAGTAATAAATAGCTAGTTTTATCAAATATAGCTCATTACATTTTCTAAAAAGTCAAATGAATTTTCATTGTTGAGCTTTAAATATTAATTCCTCCCACAAATAGATCTGAAGGTACCTGGAGAATTTAAAAATTTCCTTGGCATAATGACATAGTATCAACCACAGTTGCACAGTAATGCAATCACTAGACAAAAGAGAACCCAAGCTAGCACAATACGCACACAATGAATGGCGCTAGAATTACTACTGGTATAAGTGTCTCATACTAGACCTATGTCAATAACACAAGACGATGCATGTCATATCTGATAGTCTGTCTGCCAGCTGCCTGCAGATATATAAAATAAAAACATTTAAAAAATTGAAAAATTTGTTTAATTATGACAAAATAGGTTGGGTCTTTGGGTACATTTATTAACAAAAAAAAGTATAATCACAAAAAACTGTGGGTGATAGCAAAATTAGTTTTGCATATTCAAATAGTGTGCCATAAGATATTGTAGAAACACCTTCATTTTTCCATGTGACAAAGATTGTATTTACCAGTGTAATTTCCAACATCTGGACTCAATAACATGGAGATTATCTGATAATTAAGATAACCAAAGGTATGTTTGTAGTGGAATTTCCACCTAAATACAGAGTAAACTTTTATGTGTTAAAGATTTAGCACTTGTCATATTAAGTGATATGAGATACTGCGTAGCATATAATATGAATGTATCTGTCTCAGTTTAGAAATGCAGCTGTAGAGTGATTGGCTCTTGATTTGGCTCATTATTATTTGATCTTGCACAGCATTCTTAGTGTCAGTGATATAAGCAGAACTTCTAATTGTAGTATCAGCTCTCCACAAAGTTCCCTAGATAATTCATTGTGTTTAAAGAGCCACTGTACAATGACAAATATATATATTTAAAGTATTAATTATGCACAATTAAGAAGGTAAACATCAATAAACTAGTTTTGAATTAGAAACAAGATACATTTTGAATCCTCAGCTTGTCCCTGGGGACATCCATGATAAGTTGATAGAAGCTATGTGTTTCAGAGGAGTAGTTTACATTTCTGGAACATAATATTTGCATTTCCGATGCAACCAGGCTGCTTCAGGGCCAATGAGGGAATGTGGTGTCAATTAAAGTCAGATACAGTTATATAACAAAGCCTTCTTGCTTCTCCCTGTTCCCTCTCCCTTTATCCCTCCCTCTTCTGATGATTCATCAAACACACCCTCATGAGCCAAAATTCTACTAAGAGTCTTTAATAGTTCTGACTTACACAGCTGCTTATATTACTACACCATCAAGTGCCTTTTTTTAACTACAGTGGTGTTTGCATTTTAATGTGAAAGAAGCTTAGCTAAATAAATCCATTAAAGTTCTAATGTATTATTTTCATGTCAATGTCATTAAATACAAGAGTTGTCTCTTTGTAACAACTGATCACATTGGACGGAATACATGTATTATAAGGTTTAGCTAAAAGGAAAGAACATTCCATAATGCTGATAATTATTCTCAACAATTTGACATTGACCTACAATGAAATCAAACAAAAGATCACGTTTTGGTATTTTGTAGAATTATTGTTTCATACAAGAGTGAACACATGTCTAAATCATATTGTTATGTATCTCATCACAAAATAATCCTAGGCTTTCATCTAACCTTTCAATACTCTGCTTTGTTATGTGAAACTATGACTATATCAGGGATTCAAATGTACTTATTATTTCATTTCTTTGGAAAAAGTGTTAAAGCTAGTGATAAACTAACAAAAATACAGAAATATTAAAGTTTTTTCCATAGAGAGGCTTGATGAAACATCTTGATGACGTTTTATCTTTGAACTTAAAAGAAAGCTGACTACAGAGGGTTTAAGAGTTTGAGTTTCTCAATTCCAGGGAATTGGCGATTCCAGGCTAACTGCATTGTGTTATTAAATTCATTTGATTTCTTTGATATTCAAATGAATGGCATTTTGATCAAGGCAATCAAGTTCAATTACTGAAAATCAAACATTTCTTAACGACATGAATAGACAGATCTCCAGAAAGAACAGAACCAGATCAGTATGACAACTGGAGCAGGAAAGGAACTGTCCCTAGGTGAAGCAAATGGTGACAAACGATGGTTTGATATGTCAAAAGCTTTATAAGGTTTAATGAACAAAGTAGTCCAAGTCAAATAAAGAGTAAAATACACCAATAAAGGCTTCTAAAAAAATAACATAGCATTGCTCTCAAAGAACCTCTGTGTTTAAAAGCATAGCTTGCATGTTTGTTTTTTGGGAATAGGCTATTAAAAACAATATGCTGTTAAAATTAAATTAATTCATGGTAAAAAAATAAAAAACTAACAAAAAAACACAGTTTGTGCTTTCAACACTTTAATTAAGTAAATATATATTATTTTTCAATATATCTTCAGCATATAGTTTCTGGTTAGCGCTTTGAATGGCTTATTATCAGTCCTTAAAATAAGTAAAATACACCCGTTTTACATGATCACATAGTAAATTGAATTTGTTATGGTAAGAATTAACCAACTAACGAATTACTAAACTAAATTTTAAAATATCTTCTATGACAGAGGAGCAGATAAATTGTTGAAGCTCCAGTCATTTGAATGAAAGCTTTGATTGTATCAGGCAGAGGACACAGGTAGCTTTGTCCCAAAGCTTCAAGTATATTTGTTAGCTTAATTTACATTTATCAAAAGTTTCTATTTATTTTAAAGTGAAAAAATGTTCTTTATTCATGAATATGCATTTCACTGTTAATCTAATATTAATTGTAGGGGGGGTGACCTGGTCCGCATGGCCCACTTGCCCAGGGAAAGTGTATGAGCAATACATTGCCTCTCTTTTTCCCGTCTAGTGATTGCCGTGTGCCAATCATTGCATATGGCCTCTTCTACATTACTGTGTCCGTAGCAACATCTTCTCATTGGTGCCCCCCGTTTTCACAGAGCTTGCTATGTTATGGCGCCGGTATAACCGGATGGGTAGGCTGGACTCGTTAGCCTTGGTTTGCAGCCAGCCTAGCAGAAGGAAAACTCTGATTTAAAACCCGGGCAGATGCAGCTTGTTAGCCCTGTAAGGCCATGCATCTAGGAGAAGGACACTCCAAAATAACACCTACAACTCGAGGAGCTTACTGTCACCATCCCAGCTTGCTAGGCCATGACAGATGAACCCGAGTGTAAAGGGTGGTACCAGTACTGCGCACACTGCATCTCACATAAAAACTCCATTGCACATGCCCAATGCGGCACGTCTACATCTAGATCAATCCAAATTTATGATTCCGGCAGCGATCGAACAGGGACGAAACGACAGGTGGAAGTTTCAGGTGTATGGGTCTCCTGATGCCGACCCAGGAGACGATGGCATAATTCGGCAGCACCCTGCACGACCCAGCAGCCTTCTCTAGGGACAACACAGCTTGCTCCACATGGAGAGGGGCCTATAAAATGTGGCCTAAAGAAAGCTTGTCTCCACTTCACCTAGTTGGCAAGCCGTGGTCAATGGGCATCTCCAAATGTGGTCGAAACTCAGTAAAAAAGAAAAGGCTCACACCTGCCTCACAAGGTGTACTTGGACTGAAACTCGCATGTTGGAACATCAGAACTATGCTTGACACAACAGACAGCAGTCCCCCAGAACTACGCACTACTCTAGTAGCCCACAAACTATCAAGGCTGGCTATTGACATTGCTGCCCTCAGCGAAGTCCGCCTCCCAGAGGTAGTAAACCTTCAGGAACATGGGTCAGTCTATACCCTCTACTGGTCAGGAAAGCCAGAAAACGTCTCTCTGGTGTGGGCTTCATGGTCAGGAACCATATAGCCTCTAAACTTGATAAACTGTCAAAGAGTGACTCTGACTGCATCATTTATTTGCTCCTCCCACTTCAAAACAAACAGCATGCCACAATTTTCAGTGTCTATGCCTCAACTCTTCAAGGGAATCCTGCAGAAAAGGACCTGCGCAATCTTGTACAAAATATCCCTGCAGACAACAAGGTCATCATCCTCGGCGACTTCAATGCCAGAGTGGGCAAAGATTCAGGATCCTTTCCTGAGATGTGTGGAGCTCTCGAGTAATCTAAGCTTTATTTAATGGTACTGCAGGCAAAAAAATATTCCCCCCTCCAATTTGGCTCATAAGACGCTTCGATAGAGGAGGCTTGAGGTATGAGAGGCACGTCCGAGGCCCTTGAGGGCTGAGTGCCCATGCCGAACATACCGATGGCCTTTCTGTCGATTCAGCGCTACAATAACAGGATAGGACCGGATTCAGAAGCTTGGAAAGGTGTACTTGGCAATCACGGTGTTGGAAACTACAATGACAATGGGCGCCTTCTGCTAGAGTTTTGCAAAGGAGCGAAAAACTAGCCATCACCAATACATAGTTACATAGTTACATAGTAATTAAGGTTAAAAAAATACTTTCAGTCCATCAAGTTCAACCTTTTAAGATCTCCTATGATCTGCAATATGAGGATTAGTTATTCATTAATTAGTTGTTAATTGTTAATTAATTATTATTCAACTATTTATTTATTTATTTTAATTAGTAATTAATCCAGAGGAAGGCAAACAGAAAAAAAAACAAGTGATCAATACAATCTCTCTAATTATCCAGGATAACCCTGAATTCCCTTCTTAATTAGAAATAAATCCAGTCCCCTTTTAAAGTTATCTATTGAATCTGCTGTCATCACCTCCTCTGGTAGAGAATTCCACAGATTAACCACCCTTACTGGGAAGAACCCTTTTCTTTCTTTAAGGTGGGTTCTTTTACTTCTAACCTCAAGTGATGTCCTCTTGTCAGTTGAAAACCTCTTGGCACAAAAAGCTCCATTGATAATTCTTTATACTGACCCTTGATGTATTTATATAATGTAATCATATCTCCTCTTAGATGCCTTTTTTCTAGAGAAAATAAGCTTAATTAGTTGTGTTGCCCTCCTCTGTACCCTTTCCAGCTCTAAAATGTCCTTTGTCCACAAGTACTCCCAAATCCCTTTCAATATCTGATACCCCTATATTTGCTCCATTAAGATTATAAATTGCATGGCTATTTTTCCTTCCCAGATGCATAACTTTACATTCATTCATATTAAATCTCATCTGCCATTTAGATGCCCATTTTATGTAAATACAGTTTTGCAGCAGAAAAACAGGATAAAGACAACCCTGATGCATTCTTGGGCCAAGCACTGGCATCTTATAGAGTATATTCTGGTGCGCCAGCAAGACCTTCTAGATGTTCTGCTCACCCGAGTGATGCCGAGCGCAGAATGTAATACGGACCACTGTCTGGTGTGCTGCACACTTTCACTCCACTTCAATTCCAAACCAAAAAGGAAAGAAGCCTCAAAGAAAAAGTTACAGATCGGTAACCTTCAGTCAGCTGAAGTAAAGGCCACCTTCCAGGCTAATCCCCAGTCAAGACTAGAAGATTGCAGATGCTTCACGAATCCCTTCTCATATGCTCTATGGGAACATCTCAAAACTAGCATCCTCTGAAGAGGTCCTAGGTTTCTCCACAAAGAAAAACAAAGACTGGTTTGCCGAAACAGTTAAGAGACCCACGAATTACTGTTGGAAAAGAGATCCGCCATCAAGCGCATCTCACTCAGCCGTCTTGCCCTAACAAGAAAGCAGCCTTCCATCTTGTGTGCAGCAACATCCAATGAAAGCTTTGAGAAATTCAGAACCAGTGGTGGACCAACCTCTCTGAAAAAACTCAGCGTTGCACAGATGTCAGCGACTACAGAGGGTTTTACAAAGCCCATTGCGCAGTGCAGATGGTCAAACACTACTTACAGATAAGGTGTTGATTCTGAACCAGTTTTCTAATCACCTTCAGACTCTGTTCTGTGCCAACCTCATAGTTTCAGTCATAAAGCTCCGTTGCATTCCACAACAACCAATGAAAACAGAACTGGATGAAATCCATACTCTTGAAGAGACTGTAAAAGCTAATGAGCAGCTAAAAAATGGTAAGGCAGAAGTTGATAGGATCCCAGCTGAGATCTGGAAACATGGGGGGCCAGCACTTCACAGTAAACTCCATGAGCTCTTTGTTTGCTGCTGGCACCAAGGCAAACTGCAACAGGACCTTCATTATGCAATCATCAAGGGAGAAAAGTCAGACTGCTCTAATTACCGGTGGATAACTCTGCTTTGAGTCGCAGGGAAAATCCTTGCAAGAGTACTCCTCAAGAGACTGGTGCTCCTGATGGCTTTACCATCAGGAGCACCACTGACATGTTTTTGGTTCTTAGGCAGCTCCAAGAGAAATGCAAAGAACAGAACAAATAATTTTATGAGTCGTTTGTGGAGCTTACCAAAATGTTCGACTGTGGGTAGGAAGGGTTTGTGGCAAATCCTGGAATGTATAGGATGTCCTCCCAAATTCCTCAACATAATCATCCAGCTACATGAAGTCCATTTCTCTTAATGCTTGTTCTCCACTGGAGAAACTGTATAAATATGTCCATAGTTCATAATAAAAGGGTTCAGTTCTGTTTTCTCATAAACAGAGTGTGGAACTATTTACTGTATGCCTGTATCCTGAGTGGGGAGTGATCCTGTTCTGAGACCACTGATATGCTGTCTGCATTATCATCTACACATATTTTGGGGTGTTGTCTCTGAAGCCACCTTTTGTGCCAGAGGAAACAAGAACTACACGCTCTTTCTGGGCTAGGTTTGAACTAGGTTCTTATCATGCCCAATTGAAAAAGCAGTTTGTGACACTTCCATTTACAACAACCCTTTGCTTCCTGTCTTTTAGCCAGCTCTCAACCCATGAGCAGATATTTACTGCAATTCCTGTATCCCTTGGTATGCACAGTAGTCTTCCATATGGCACTGTATCAATAGCCTCTGCAAAATCCAAAAATACTACATCCACTGAGTTGCCTTGATCCAAGTTCCTACTAAACTCCTCCCTCTGGTCTCTCTCCACCCTTGTCTCTCTATCCCCCTCCTCTCTCCCCCTTGTCTCTCTTCACCCCATCTCCCTTGTCTCTCTCCCCCTCCTTACCTTCTCTCCTACCCCCTTGTTTCTTACCCCCCTACTCCACTTGTCTCTCCCCCCTCCTACCCTTGTTCCTCTACTCCTCTCCCCCTCTGGATTCTCTCCCCCTCTCCCATGTCTCTTACCTCTGTGTATGAGCTTGGGTGATGGCTCCTTTCCCTGCCAGCTCTTTCTCTTCAAGGTTAGATGAGAGCAGAGGCCAGCAGGGGAAGGAGACATCATCCAAGCCCCAGTACACAGAGGTAAGAGACAGGGAGAGGGACAGAGAAACAAGGGGGGGAGAGAGAGAGAGAATAGTGGGAGAGAGACAAGTGGGGCGAGACTAGAGGAAGGCACATGAGTGCTACCCCCAAGGAGCTGACACCCGGGGTCTAGCACCCCCCAAGTCACCCCATAGCTACACCACTGCATTTATGCTTATGGATATCTCAGCTGCTAATGCAGCTAATTTCTACAACACTTTAATGCAGAATGTCTCTAGCAAATGAAAAGTACTCTTTATTCACAAAAATGTATCTGACTATTTGTGACTGATTATTTCATAGGCAGTAGAGATAAACATCTCGGCTGGATGGCATCTATCCTGTTATGCGCATGCATGGCACGGGAAGCCTCCTGCTGCCAGATGCACTCTCGTCCTGAGGTACTCCATAAGCCCCTAACCCTAAGCCCCTAACCCCCTACACCAGTTAGCGGCCCTAACCCTAAACCTAACCCCCTAATCCTAAGCCCCTAACCCCCTACACCCCTTGCTGACCCTAACCTCCAAACCCTCTTAGCCTAACCCTAACCCCCTAAAAGTAACTTCCTAACCTTAGCCCCCTACATCACTTACCGGCCCTAACCCCCTAACCACTTACCGGCTTAGAGACAGCTACATCGGGACATCGGCAGTGCGCTTCCCGAGCGTACACCTAACAGGATAGGTCCGCTGGATGCTAAGAAGTTAATGTATGATATTAAGTTTGATACTGAATATTTTTTTTTAATCATTGAATTGGGATTGCATTAAGGATCAGTGAATAAATAAAACATATATCTCTTGTTGTTGGTCTTTAAAATTCATTTTTCATAACATTAATTTTAAGGACCATAAAATTATCTATATTTAAGACCTTAGAGAAATAAACTTTAATATTTGAAAAGTCGTTTAATTAATATACCAATCAGTTATGTCCAAGGCTCATTGTAAATCCATAATACCCCTAGGCTTGTACCCCAATGCCACACATCTTTTAAGATTAATATTTTAATGAGTGAGTTCACAAAACATGAAGTGTGTGCATGTACCATAACATGGGCATAAATAAATTAGAATGTGTGTATTTTTAATGACACGCAGAACATTTGATGAATAACATGTTGTACAGCAGTCACTAGTATGTTTATACCTAGGCCTAGGATGGGCAGAATTACAGAGGCAGCAACTTCTGAGTCAATGTTACCAGAAGGAATTGAGTTCTGCTGTAGGCATCTGGTTTCCGGAAGAATGCTGCAGTAGACTGTTTAGTTTTAAAAAATAGGCAAGGGATAAAATAAAGCGATAATTAAGGCAACAGGCATCACAACTGCTGATGAACTGGTTCCTATTTGCATCAGTCCAGATTGCGCAAGTCAGTAATTTCAATCTTGCCCCCTTGCATACATCCAATGCAAGAAATATGAGCTGACAGACTACACAGATACATATTCTATCAAACTCACCTCCATCGGTCAATCAGCTCAAATAGCTCGTCATTGTTTAAAGCATGCTCTTTAAATGCATGGAAAAAAGAATTGTGTTCCATGTCAAAATAATGTTAACAAAAATGGGAAAATATGCAGTTTATTTGCAGTACAGTATAAGTTTGCAAGTTTTCAATCTTGTGTCGGTGCTTTGGAAACAACCACTTAGTACATTTGATTTTAAGATCAAAACCTCCTTTCTTTGTAAGGTGTTAATTTTGTCATGTACTTAACCCTTGTATTCCGCTGCGGAATATGTTGGCGCGTTATAAATAAAGATACCGGTAATAATAATAATAATTTAGTAATTCCCTATTTTTCCTGTCTAGCTGCTGTAGAGTATGCTGTTCATTTCAGCTTTCGATAGAGGAGTGGAAGTTGCTTTGTTGTTTGTATTGATAAAAGGTAGGATTGAAACATTGTAAGTATACTGTAAATATATAATTTCCTTCTATAAGTGGTGTCTGGAATGTCCAACTCTCCTTCCCCTCTATTTTTGTATTTGCATTTCTCCTGCACCATGGAACCTACAGCCACTAGTCATATATATGGTGGTCAGTGATCTTCTTAATGTTAAATCTATGACCACACAGATTTAATTGTTTAATTGTTGTCCTTTTGCCTTTAGATTTGAAACAACTTTCAGGGCCATCTTGGAGAGGACATGATCACACATGTTTTGGTAGAAATTGGATTGTTATATTGTAGGTTATAACAACTTAAAATCACAATTTTATTTGGCTCACAGCACACATTGATAATCTTGAGTCTGTATCTCAGTAGTCTCCAATGCAAGTCAATGCAACACTACCCACTACGTTATGCCAACATGCTACACTAGCCCTAAAATCCTCACCCCCAAATTCTATCCATTTATCTACCCATCCATCTAGCTATATAAACCCCCTACCATAGCAGGAAAAATGTAAATGTGCAGGAATAAAATCTCCTTTGCCGTTTTTAAAGTGTATTTAATTCTATATGGAACATTGTATTGCTGAATTTGTTAAGGAAAAGGTCTTAAACCATTGAGTTTCATCCCAAGTTTGATCTTTGATCTTTTTCCCTAAGTTCCATCTTTGTCATTTTTGTATTCTCTGTCTTTAAATTTAGAAATTTAAAGCATTTAGAGATTATATGTCTTTTGTCCTTACATAAGCACGTTTTTTTTTCCCGAAATTGGTTTATTTATTTATTCTTATGTTATCATAATTTGCTTGTTTTAAAATAGTTTTTGGATGGAATATCGTATTTCAGTTGTAATGCTTCAAAAAAGACATTATATGACCTTTATCATAAAGATCAACTATATTTTTATGTTCCATTTGTCCCATTCATCTTTTTCATGAGGTGCATTCTTTTATTGACTGTATAGAAGCTGCCAAAGAAGGAGTATTTGATAGCTAATATATTTTGTTCTTATGTCCAAATTTTAAATTTGATTTAATGACATGTGAAAGATTCATCAACTCATTTTTTTTATTTATCCACAGTATTTGGAACAGTGACGTTTTATTCAGCATGTCAAACCAATTAAGGTATTCTTCTGCCGGACCCCAATTTTCATCATGTGATAGTGTCACAGCAATATAATAATCTTTATGATTGGGAAAGATCAGCCTCCTCTATTGATTCTTCATTTAGTTTGTTCTAGTTTTATTCTAGCTTTTTTTCCTGTTATAAATGTATTTTATTCATTAAAGATTTAAATTTGTTTAGAAGATATATTGGAGCCTTCAATGGTAGGTGATTTTATGTAATATAGTCATTTTGACCTCTGATATTTTAACTGTCCGTGAGATGTTTTTCTTTTCCCATTGATTTAAGAGTAAAAGTAGATTCCTATATAAGTCTGAATATTTTTTTTGCACATATCTTTGAGGTTAGGGCAATATTTTATACCCAACTGAGTTTATTCGTTAAATTCTAATTGTAAGGGTAGGCTTCCTTTAAAGATTGAAGCTCTTTTCCATTAAAGCCTATCCAACAGTTGAGTTTTATTATTATTAAGCCTATAGTTTGACAATCTTCCATATGTTTCTAATAGTTTGTGTAATCAGTTTAAAGAAGTTTTGACAAGTCAGAGAAGAGTTTTAAGTTGTCATAAGGATGGCTAAAATTTTCTTTTCTCTTGAGGCATTAAAAATATCCTCTTTATACAAAAGGAAGGGTCTTCTAACAGTTACATCTCTAGGTGTGTCTTTACCTGCTCTTCAGGTAATGTAATTCTGTATATTTTATACAAATTTTTATCTGTTGGGTTTCACCAGATAACAGAGGAATTTAGTTATATAATTATTTAAATCCATTACAGAAAGTGTTTCTCATATTCCTCTGATTCTGATGTTATTTTGTCTGGCACAATCTTCCTGTAATTTTCCAAATCTTGTAATTTATTGGACATATGTCTAATTTCCCTTGTATTATTTGATATGTCTTGTCTCATTTCTACCTTTAGAGATGCTTGAAAATCAGGAAAGAGTATTTCATACTCGAAACTGTTAACTTCTCCTCCTCTATTAAATTGTCTCCAGATAGAGAATCTTCAATGACTGATAATGTTTTACTTATATTAGGATGAGACAAAACTGAATGAGTAGTGGTTTCTAATTGTGAGGCATCAGAAGTTGACATTTTTTCTTTTGGAAAACAACAAAGTCAGAGGTGCTCATCAGAGAACGAACCAACCTTAATAGGTTGGTTCTATAGCCATGATAAGCTACTCTGAGAGCAACCTCTTTTAGCTCACTTGTGCCCTTCACAGGGAGAAATCTCCTGTAGTATATCAGTCTGGTCCCACTCAAAAGAGTGACCCAGCCCCGAAATACCAGGCAATTCTACCCTGGACAGGAGAAACAGCAAACCCCAGACGCGTTTCGGCCTTTATGGGCCTCGTCAGTGAGGTGCAGCTGAACTCCCTAAGGCACAGTGAGCAAGGGGTCCACGTCTGGAGTCCCCTATTACCCTGGTATTTCGGGGCTGGGTCACTCTTTTGAGTGGAACCAGACTGATATACTACAGGAGATTTCTCCCTGTGAAGGGCACAAGTGAGCTAAAAGAGGTTGCTCTCAGAGTAGCTTATCATGGCTATAGAACTAACCTATTAAGGTTAGTTCGTTCTCTGATGAGCACCTCTGACTTTGTTGTTTTCTATGTGCATATTACCTTTAGGGTTTAGTCTCCCTAAGGGTAATAGGGGACTCCAGACGTGGACCCCTTGCTCACTGTGCCTTAGGGAGTTCAGCTGCACCTCACTGACGAGGCCCATAAAGGCCGAAACGCGTCTGGGGTTTGCTGTTTCTCCTGTCCAGGGTAGAATTGCCTGGTATTTCGGGGCTGGGTCACTCTTTTGAGTGAAACCAGACTGATATACTACAGGAGATTTCTCCCTGTGAAGGGCACAAGTGAGCTAAAAGAGGTTGCTCTCAGAGTAGCTTATTATGGCTATAGAACTAACCTATTAAGGTTAGTTCGTTCTCTGATGAGCACCTCTGACTTTGTTGTTTTCCATTTTTCTTTTGGACAGAAATAACTAGGTATTGTTTTCGTACTGGATTTTTTATTTTAGATTTAGCGACTGTTGAGTTGAGGTGTAAGAAATTAGTTATTTTCAAATATTTATTTTTCTTTCCCATCTCCTCTTCTCTTTTTTTTTTCCTACCTTCTTAACAGGACTCCCTTGTATGTGCTTTCCTACAGCGATGTTATAAAAATGTTTTCTCATCTTACTGTCTGAGTGTACTGCTCATCCCAGTCTGACTTGAAAGCCTCTGTCTTCTCTCTTGGTTTTTCAACCTTTCTTTAATTAAAAAGGGCATTCAGGGTTATCCTGGTTAACTAAAGAGAGAGTATTGATACAGGGAGGAATCTGATCACCAGTATCTGGGGTCAGGAATGTCACTTGTTTTTTTTTTTCTGTATGTCTTCCTCTGGATCAATTAACAACTAATCCTCATATTGCAGATCAGATGAGATCTTAAAAGGTTGAACTTGATGTACTAAAATTCTTTTTCAACCTCAATTACTATGTAACTATGTAACCTCTCTTTGTATTCTCTAGCGGTGCCTAGCAGTATTCTAGGTTTCAATTAGGCTTCTGAGCAATCCACTTTAGATGCTCCCGCCTCTGGTCTCTCATGGCCGCAGTCGTGTATCTTATTCTCCCTTCATCATTCCCTTCTCACCATGGAGTACTGTAAGGAGCGTACAGAAAAATTGTCCTTTGGATCCTATTTAGAAATCCTTAAACAACCAACCAAGGTTGTAGAGAAACACCTTTTATGCAGCCTTTATTTTAATTATTATTGCCACATACTAATTTTAAAAAATTCATGTTAAACCCAAAATGTTTAATCCTTTGGGTTTTTTGACATCCAGCAAATTATTAAAGGTATGTTTAAGTTTTATTTTTGTTGTTATTATATCCTTTGCTTTGATCACAGTTTTTTTATTTAAATACTTTATTATGCTCCAGTCAATAAAATATTTTGTTTTTCAATTCAACTGTATTTGTGTTTTATTTCTAGTTATTTTTCCTTGTTCAAGTCCTTATCAGGCACCCTGATTTTTAATTTACATAAGATAGGATTTCTCTTTTGTAATCCTTTTATTTGTTTATAGTTTTGTTTATTCATACAGCACTTCACTTGAGTATATGCTTTAGGTGCCTTTATGTGCCTTTATGTTTCTTTTGTGTTAATCTTTTACCCGCTTTATTTAAGTTAATTTTGTGATTCAATTACTTAAAGTGCATTTTAATTCAAATTGTGCTATTCAAAACTGTTATCTTAAAGTACTTGTGCTATTGTGACTTAGTGCTAATTTATTCTTATATTGTTATATTAACCTTTTACCTCATGACTGTTAGTTTGTCACAGTCACTACTTATTAATTTAAACTGCTGGTGCTGTGCTATTATTTAAAATGTATACACTCCTGATTTTATGCTTTATCTTGAACTGTATGTTTCATTAATGCTTCTGTCTATTAGTTTTTTTAAAAGGAGGTTGTGTCCTCCTTTTTTGTTTCGTTTTTTGCTTTAATTATGCTTTCACTCCTTTTTTCTTTTTCTTGCTTTTCAATTTTCTTATTCTTGTATATTACTCTGTTGTTTCTATATTTTAAATTTGTGGTTAAAGTATTGGCTTCCTATCTTTCTTTATAAGTTAGTAGTGGTCCTGGAGCTTTAGAGCTATATCTATCATGCTCCACGCGATGTTGGCGTGGTCTGTGCTGTGATTGTGCTTACTGATGACATCATAATCTCCTGACGCGCGTTTTGTGAGGCTTATCAGTCTCTCACTCATCAGCGCAATAATAATTAAAATAAAGGCTGCATAAAAGGTTTCTCTACAACCTTGGTTCATTGTTCAAGGATTCCTAAATAGGATCCAAAGGATAATTTTTTTGTACGCATCTAAGTAACAACACCCAGGCCCAATAAACAAACAAAGATAATTTTTTGAGCATTATGAGTCCTGTAAGGACTCTTAAAACCTGCACAGTGCCGGCCTCTCAAGAGAAGCTAAGTATTGGCATTCTTAGAGTAGTCATAATGCTCCACCCCCCTCAGCTGTTGTGGGAACACACAGACATGGCGTTCTAGCACCCACCTCCCCCCTCCACCACCACCACCACTGCATTGTGTGGGCCAAAGATTTAGGTATTGATCTTAATTATATATTTTTATGTAATTATTTCTCTTTAAGTCATTTTTATGTAGTTTTTTTCTGTATTTAGTTTAATGTAGGTAGTTTGAGGAGTTAGTGATATAGACTACGGTGGTCCATTTGGAGGATTGGCCCCTTCTCATTTGTTTCATGTACATTTTGTTATATATGTTTGAGGGTTTATGTTTTGTGTCACTTTTTATTTCTTTGTGTACAGAAGTAGTACTGTAGATTTGAGATCCCGCTTTCTCTGCTCCATACATCACCCTTCATGCACTGGACAGGAAGAATATCAAGCATGTCAGCTCTTTTATACAAACCTGGTCTGCTAAAATTAGGAGTTTCTCTAAAATGCTTTATGCTCTTGACTTGCTTAGTTTCTAATGTAAGTTTCTTACTTACTTCACAAATATTATCTAGCTAATGAGATTATCTCTTTTTCACTGGTTCTGCAAGAATAAATACCATGTAATGCTTCTTTTATCTTCTCTCTAAAATATTAAAGAACCACTGAAGTGTCATATATATATATATATATATATATATATATATATATATATATATATATATATATAGTGAGAGAGAGAGAGACTATGCTAACACATCCTAGAGTGATCCTTTAACAATAGATTGTCAGATTACCAAGGACCAAAAACACAATTTACATTGATCTTTTGACAATAGTGTCAGATTACCAAAGCTTTCATTAAAAAAAAAATCCTCTGCAGCATGCAAATATACACTTTCTATAAAATATGGATGAATAATCAGAGTATTGCAGTATAAAGTGACACATTTATAGTTACAACTTTTCAAGATGTAAACCTATCTTTATACAGTCACTTTATACCGCAATACACTGATTATTCATCTGGTTTACTGGGCATTTATGGCTACTATAAAAAATACAAAACTATAAAAAATTCAAAACAATTCTGTAAACCCTATGCCAAGATTTAATCTAGCGAGACATATGGTAAAATTGTAGTGTTCATTGATGCTGCCAGTTGGAAGTGCTGTTACTTTGGTTTTGGGAAGCCGTTATCAACTACGCTGTATCACTGATTGAAAAGCAATAACAGAACCTACATGACTGCACTTACACTGCTTCAACTGGGATCAATCTACTATCTACTGTATTTCAGTGCAGCAATAGAGCTGTTCATAACTTTTTACATTTCACAATGCATTGCAGGTATATTGCAGGCTTAAAGGCAAATCTAAGTTTCCCTGTTTGTACCTTTTTCTACTCTAACACATGCTGCTTATATCAGAAACACACATTACATTGAGTCATTCTATACAGACTTATTTTATTTAACAATAAAAATTGTTTTCCACACCCCAGAGATGCTTACATAGGCACAGTGTACTTCCCAATAGAAACACTGTATTTGATATGGATTTTAACCCTTTACTAACCTCAAGCCAACAGCAGCCCAATGCATAGATCTTACACTGCAGTGTCTGCCCCCCCTGTTGCAGAGGACTATACATCTTATTATTCCTTCCTGCACAAACTGCTATTACAGATTACTACAATGTATTAAAATGTGTAGCTGCCTGTGATTGGTCAAAACAAATGATGACGTTTATGCTAATTTTAGCTTGGATATGCGGGGGTGTTAACTCTGAAAGATAACTACGATGTAAACTAAAGAGATTTAGCAAATATCAGTGTGAGTTTGTTAATGTTTATTTTGGTATTCTTTCATGCACTACTGATTCTCATAGTCCAGGAAACTTAAATATGCCTTTAAAGGGTCATGGAACACAATTCTTTTTTCAGGAATTTTAAAGAGCATGCTTTAAACATTACCAAAGTTGTATTTTGCATGAAAAAATATTTAGTAAAACATGTTTAAACTTCACTGAAACTAATAGGAAGTACATAGAGCATTTTGAGACAATTTTAAATTAACCAAAGTCTAGCTGTGTAATGATGACTATCATCATGGATAGTCTGAGGAATAGTTTAGAGAGATGGTATTGGTAGGAATCCTGTGGATCCGCAGTATCACTGTTGGTAGGGGTATTAGTGGGGGGATCTAATAGATCCCTAGGGTAATTTTATTTAGTGTGTGTTGGGCGCTCATGGGGACATTGTTAACCCCTTAATTGTGTTGGATATGAGACATTAAGCCTCATATCCAGTTAAGGTTGATAACAGTATCAGATCTAATACATGTTCCCTTCTCGGAGGCATAATTTATCCACAAGAACAACCATAGTCTCTAATACTACCCCCTAAAGACAATTAAATATAAAATTTTAAAAAATTGGAAAATACAAAATATACAGAATATAGACTATACAAAAATAAAAAGGAATTACAGAAAAATGAAAAAAATAAAAATAAAAGACACTACAAAAAACAAGAACAAAATACACCTGCTGGGGAGAAATAATACTTCTTCTGCCCTCCTTCGTTGCCCTGGTCCTCCATCTTCAGCCCCCAATAAGCAGGTACATACATGTTGATAGAAGAAATTGGTCCTCTTCGTTCTTGCTTGTAGACCTGTGATCTTCATCTTCGACCCACGGACAGGGTTTCTGCATAAAAAAAACAAGTCACTAAAAAACAAATTTAAATACTCAATTCTGATTGAGGATCTCCCACCTAAATAATGGCTTTCTAATTATTTAGGTGGGAGATCCTCAATCAGAATTGAGTATTTGAATTAGTCCCACCCCATTTTCGATTACATAAAAGTTAGTCAGATTGAAATATTTGCATTCCAATTGGTTAGCCTTTAACCAGCCATAAGGCTCGATTTTTCCCTGTTCTGATAGGATGAAATGCCAATCAAAATATTGTTTTTCTTCTAGTGTTATTGAAAAAATATTTAGTAAAACATGTTTAAACTTCACTGAAACTGGACACCCTATTTTACACCAAAACGGGACGTATCATGGGGGATACCCAGGCTCTTAGGAGTTGCTGTAACTGAGGGAAATCCCGGGAATACCCAGCTCTTAGGGGGTAGCAGGTCATAGGCTCAGAGTCTCCTATGGGTATACTTTAGGCAGGCTGTGATCACATATTACAGTTAGAGAGCGACGGCAATCCCTCTGGGTGAGAAGTATAACAACATACATTTTAACTTAATCAGTCGGGGGAGATTCTATGTTGTTGTTGCTGCATTTATATGCAAATCAGAGGCATGTGCATATTAATTATCTGCTAATTAAGCTCAGTCTGTTTTTGTTTTTCCCTGTAGTGACCAAAAAAAGAGCTGTTATGTTATCTGTCAGTTAGATCACTCTCCCTTAACAAGCACTCTGGGCCGTACATTAGCAAAATCAATTTAACATATTTCAGAAATTGTTTACTGTAAAAAACAAACAAAAAAACAACAACTGCTCATTCAATCAGTTATTCACATTTAAATAATTTTGCTGTTGAGGTGTCAGATTCTTTAAAAATAAAGCTGCTATGTTTGTTTGTTGGATAGACACCATTAAAAACTTGGAATAGCTCTTCAAATTTGCTTTTCAAAAATCCCGTAGGTGAGAATAAATAAAACACTGAACGTAGCCTCTCTGGAAAAAAAATCAACAAAGATATGGCATAGTAGGGTTAAAAATATTCTTCATGCTCCTTTTATAAACAGTAAAGGATGGCACCAGGTGGACATGTCGCCTTCTAACAAACACAGGACAGCTATATATTTTCTGTCTCCCCTCTCTAAATGAAATAATCAATGGATAAAAAGATATCTCATATGAGTCAGAACAATTTCTAACTTGAAAGCAGCCTCTGAGGAATAACTGAGAAAGAAGTATTACTTGTTTTTTTTTTACCTGAGAGTTAAGAAGCAACTCCAGGGAAAGTCAAGGTGTTCCTGCAGTTTAGTCAGCTTGTATATACAGAAGTTTATTTTGTGTTGCTGAATTAAGCAACTTAATTTTTTTTTTTAGGTCTTTGAGCTTTTAATAAAAAGATAAAAGCTATTTGGACTCTCAGCTGTTTCTGTATTTACACCACTTAAACGGATCCCCAAGGGCCACCCTACCACAACTTGTGTTTGAAGTGGGATACCATGTCTTGGATTTAAGGACCCCCCAACATAGGAAATGAAGGAAATAGTAAATGCCTTATTGCCGTTACAAAAGAACAGCAAGAAACAAATATGCAACAGCAGGGGTATAACTGGTTGCTGACGAACTAGGTGACGCAAAGCCAAGCCAAGCTAAAATCTGAAAATACTGAGGCTTCATAATGCACAGTATTGTGTGACTTCTATTTACTGGTACCACAGAGGCGAGAGCTTGTTTAATTTAATGTATGCTAGTTGTTATTTAAGAATGGATTTCACCAGGACAAATTAAATAAGTAAGTCAATGAATAGAGTAAATATCAGGATATCAATGTTTTTTCCTGGGTTTGGGTGAATGCATCACCCCTAACCCCCCCCCCCCTTAATCAACCGCAAACTTCCTTGACATCATCTTCAAATACAAACTTCTTTATATATCAAGACAAAAAACAAACATTAATTGTCAAAACCTCTGTTCCAATTAGATGAGTGTAAAATAACAATTGAAATGCCAAATGATCTTTAAAATATATCTACTTCAACACATTTTATATAGAGACATTTTATAATTCTGGTAGCTAAACTGAACGTATTGCAGAGATCTGATTAAATACATCACACAGATCTGTACTATAAACAGTTTCACTGTTTAAATTTGATGGATAAATCTTTATAAAGGAAATATATCTTACCAATTTGATTTGTGTGAGGGAAAAATATAAGTTATTGAGGCTGAAGCTAGAACAGCTGATTATGTGAAACTGTATGGAGACCAGGCTGACAGTTGGAACTGACATTTCACAAGTCAGCTGAAAGATTACAATTCATTAAACTACAAGATCTGCATTTAATATATGCAAATTATATATATATATATATATATATACAGGTAGTGCAGAATTATTAGGCAAATGAGTATTTTGACCACATCATCCTCTTTATGCATGTTGTCTTACTCCAAGCTGTATAGGCTCGAAAGCCTACTACCAATTAAGCATATTAGGTGATGTGCATCTCTGTAATGAGCAGGGGTGTGGTCTAATGACATCAACACCCTATATCAGGTGTGCATAATTATTAGGCAACTTCCTTTCCTTTGGCAAAATGGGTCAAAAGAAGGACTTGACAGGCTCAGAAAAGTCAAAAATAGTGAGATATCTTGCAGAGGGATGCAGCACTCTTAAAATTGCAAAGCTTCTGAAGCGTGATCATCGAACAATCAAGCGTTTCATTCAAAATAGTCAACAGGGTCGCAAGAAGCGTGTGGAAAAACCAAGGCGCAAAATAACTGCCCATGAACTGAGAAAAGTCAAGCGTGCAGCTGCCACGATGCCACTTGCCACCAGTTTGGCCATATTTCAGAGCTGCAACATCACTGGAGTGCCCAAAAGCACAAGGTGTGCAATACTCAGTGACATGGCCAAGGTAAGAAAGGCTGAAAGACGACCACCACTGAACAAGACACACAAGCTGAAACGTCAAGACTGGGCCAAGAAATATCTCAAGACTGATTTTTCTAAGGTTTTATGGACTGATGAAATGAGAGTGAGTCTTGATGGGCCAGATGGATGGGCCCGTGGCTGAATTGGTAAAGGGCAGAGAGCTCCAGTCCGACTCAGACGCCAGCAAGGTGGAGGTGGAGTACTGGTTTGGGCTGGTATCATCAAAGATGAGCTTGTGGGGCCTTTTCGGGTTGAGGATGGAGTCAAGCTCAACTCCTAGTCCTACTGCCAGTTCCTGGAAGACACCTTATTCAAGCAGTGGTACAGGAAGAAGTCTGCATCCTTCAAGAAAAACATGATTTCATGCAGGACAATGCTCCATCACACGCGTCCAAGTACTCCACAGCGTGGCTGGAAAGAAAGGGTATAAAAGAAGAAAATCTAATGACATGGCCTCCTTGTTCACCAGATCTGAACCCCATTGACAACCTGTGGTCCATCATCAAATGTGAGATTTACAAGGAGGGAAAACAGTACACCTCTCTGAACAGTGTCTGGTAGCCTGTGGTTGCTGCTGCACGCAATGTTGATGGTGAACAGATCAAAACACTGACAGAATCCATGGATGGCAGGCTTTTGAGTGTCCTTGCAAAGAAAGGTGGCTATATTGGTCACTGATTTGTTTTTGTTTTGTTTTTGAATGTCAGAAATGTATATTTGTGAATGTTGAGATGTTATATTGGTTTCACTGGTAAAAATAAATAATTGAAATGGGTATATATTTGTTTTTTGTTAAGTTGCCTAATAATTATGCACAGTAATAGTCACCTGCACACACAGATATCCCCTTAAAATAGCTAAAACTAAAAACAAACTAAAAACTACTTCCAAAAATATTCAGCTTTGATATTAATGAGTTTTTTGGGTTCATTGAGAACATGGTTGTTGTTCAATAATAAAATTAATCCTCAAAAATACAACTTGCCTAATAATTCTGCACTCCCTGTATATATATATACATACATACACACACACACACACACAAGCTTACCCTGATGGTAAACCAGCATTTTACTTGCTTTAAATACTTCACAGCAATTATACAATTTTACAAAAAAACTATATTATAAACAATGATATTAACTATACAGGGCTTGCTTACAAAAAAAGTAAGGGAACTAATAACATGAAAAAAAACACATCATTTTCTGACAAAGCTAAACTCACACAATGAGTCTGAAATATGAAAACACAAGATTCCAGAAAAGGGGGAAGGAAGAAGAGAAAGAAAGACATATAAAACACAGGAAAAAAAAAAGGAAAAATGCTTATTAAAAAAAAAAAAGATAACATACCTTTTTATATATATAAGGAAAAGCATAAGAAAAACCACTCAATCAGTGATTGCACCAGGAATCCGGCAGAATTTCATGTAAGAGACCTACAACCAGAATGATTTTAGTGTTTTCCTTGGTTATGAACTTGGAACTACTGAGAGAAAGACTGACAGTATTTTGAACCTGATGGAAGGGACTGCTGAGATAGAGGTCTTGTTGCAGAAATAGCTGCACCTGTGCTTAGGGAAATCTGAGACAAACAATCTGGAGACTGTAATTGGAGATAACCTAAGTTCTGAGAAACACAAACCCCTGAAGAAACACCAAAAATAAAACGGACCATTTAAAGATATAGTATTATTTTACCCCACAGAGAAGTGTGTTTGTGAATAGGAAACAGGATACTAAAAAGTGTTAGGTAGGGTAATTTGAGAGAAGATCGGGTCAGAGCCCCACCCATCTCCTTTGTGGTATAACGCTAAAAGCAGCATCTGAAGAATACCTGAGAAAGAAGAGTTTTTTTTTATTTGCAAATAACTGTTTTCTTTTGCTACAATTTAGGCTGATTTCTGCTAATGTTTATTTGTTGCTGCTGATTTAAGCTTTTTTACATTATGTTTTTTATTAAAAAGATTGAAAGCTATTTGTACTCTCTGTTTCTGTGTATATACTGTACCACTTAAGATGTGGGTCCCCAAAGGACCACGTTGCCTCAATACCAAAATAAACAATGCCACATCTGTCAACACAGATTCAATTACTTTCTGAAGATTCAGATAATGAAATTGACTTATATCTGTCTACCAAACCATGTCACAAAAAAAGACAAAAAAACATGCTTTCTAGCCTTGATACAACAGGAAATTTGGGACACCTTACAAAATTAAATCAGAGATAACTTCAATAGGAGATAGAATCACTTCACTAGAAACTAAAATAGATGACAACACAAGAAGAAACGGATGTGGAGAATTAATGGAATTACAAGATTTGTACAACGGTCATAATTTATGTGTCAAAAAAATTCCTGAGACTATTACAAATCACAACAAATTCCTTATGCAACTGTATGCACTGCTAGTTCCACAAATTCCAATGTCACAACAATGTATGCATTCAGGGCACTAAGAACTATACTAAAGCAAGAAGAGCCTCCCGGAGATGTAATTGTATGTATGCAATATTTTAAAACAAAAGAATAAATCCAAAAACTCTACAAATAATTCCTACAGATATATATTCAGTTGTCTTTCTAATTACTTTACTGAAGTGTAGGATATTCAATCCTAGTACAGATCAACTTTGAACACATAATATCAGTTACAAATGTTGCTACCTATTTTGTCTCATTGTACAAATAAGTGAAATCATCATATCAATAAAACAGATACATGAAGGTAAAGCCTTTGTGAGCAAGTAGGTCTCAAACTTCTTTCACCATAAAGACACGCTCCTAAACACTCAAAATTCTAACTTTACCAAAAAATATTATATTGCACTAAAAAAATGGACTAAATTCTCTCGATCGCAATTATGGGCGAGGTTGTAGCAAAGTAAATCCCACTTAGCTATGCTATTCCCCCATCCTGAAAACATTGCGAGAGAAATACTTTGAGTTACTGCTGTACAACACAGCCGAAAAGCTCAGCACAAATCTACATTGATTTTTGCACTGCTAAAACATTATGAGTTAGACCATTAGACTTTACAACTTTAAAAGCAGGGCAGCGCCATAATAGCAAAAATCTTAAAAGTAGTTATCAACACAAAATGCACTACTTTCTATATATTAAAGCTATAAATACAATTGTCACATCTATTAAATGTCATAAAATATAAATAATTAAAAGATAATAAATATTTGCAGTATCTCACAAAAGTGAGTACACCCCTCAAATTTTTGTAAATATTTTATTATATCTTTTCATGTGACAACACTGAAGAAATGACACTCTGCTACAATGTAAAGTAGTAACTGTACAGCCGGTATAACAGTGTAAATTTGCTGTCCCGTCAAAAAGACTCAACACACAGCCATTAATGTCTAAACCATTGGCAACAAAAGTGAGTACACCCCTAAGTGGAAATGTCCAAATTGCGCCCAAAGTGTCAATATTTTGTGTGGCCACCATTATTTTGCAGCACTGCACATCCTCAACATATTCCGGGAACAATGATTAAACAGGACCGAATCAATATGTTATCACTGCTCGCAGATGACGTTCATGTTAATTGGTTTATTGTAGTGTCCATAGCAAAAACAATGTAGTATAATAACAGCTTATGATTGTTCTATCACCTCCTCTCTATCATCTATTTGTGGGTCAGCAGTAATGTATTAAAACACATTGTGTGTGGAATTGATTTGTATCACATGATCAATGATTTCTAGCATCTGTTTAATATAGCAGATGGAGACCATATAGTTGCTGTATTTGCATTAATGGTTATTTCTATGAAATGGAGTGTTCTATGATGTTCCTATGCCAACTCCGATTATGGTTTCTGTGGTGTCCTGACCACATGTGACCCTAGTAGATGCTATGCTTTATCTGTATCATGTTATCTAGCAGTTAACCCTGTAGGTGTCGTTTGATTGCCCACACCCTCTTGTCCTCCCAATATCCGCCCACACCACACCCATAATATCAATGCACAGTCTTTTTCATTGCTGATTGTGCTCTGTGTATGAAAAAAAGATTTGTTTATGTTTATTATTTTGTTTTGTTTTAGGTACAATTCAGGTCCATGAAGGCATCTTCTGCATCTGCAAGCATTGTGAAGGAAATGTATGAGATGTAAGGTTTACCCAGTGCCTCTCAGGTAAACATTCCTTCAATGACAGCCCCTCTTAAAATGTAGCTCCCACCATCGTAAAGCTATGATATAGCAAGATATCTAAGACATGAAGGTTTTTAGCTTAAATGTAGACTAATAATGCTATGGTGGTGGACTTGCAAAGTCTCACAATGACATTTTAATGACAGCCAGCATTGGTATATGCACTAGTGAAGCATGTGATTCTGATCTCAATATCGGTCTGAGTACAGATCCATGGGTCTGATGTAAGTAACAGTGAATCTGGCTGCTGACCTTTGTGTCCTCTCCTTATTAATGGGTATTTTCCCATATTCCTGATTATCCAGAGTCCTAGCTAATAGTTAGTAATGCTTGAAGATGGGAATCAGGTGAGTTGGTATATTGGTACAGTTACAGTATTTAGCACTGTACTGTACATGCATATTGATTTGATGTTTCTACCTTTTTAAGTTGACCACTTTTTTCAGATTTTTGTTTTGAAACTGGATTGGATTACACAGTCTAGAGGTTTAATCATCTGTTCCATTGACCAGATCTAGACAAGTTGTAAGTGCTATGCACATTATTGTTTTTTTCAAGTAAATGGAGTGATTTCTGATGATCCTTTTTTTCAACAGATTCCAGTTGCAGTGGTGTAGTGACCACATGTGACCCTGGTAGGTGCTATGCATCATGCTTATTCTAGACTATGACATTACCCCCTGTAGGTATCCCCTTTTTTCCACAAGCCTCTTGCCCTCCGGGGATCCGCCCACGCCACACCCATGATATTAATGCACAGTCTTGACCATTTTTGATTGTGCGCTGTGTATGAAATAAAGCTTTGTTGTACCGTTCTCACTGTGTCAGTGTGTTTTCAATGGTTGGGGTTATGAGACATCCACATACATCACATTTGTGTCACATTCCTATATATGTAAACTAATGAGTCCTAGTTACTATGCAATAGATTAATACATATAATAATAATAATAATAATAAGATCATAAGACATCATAATATGATGTAAATTATATATGATAATAAAGGTTAATACACATGACAGGTCCAATTTGTGATAGTGTGGAGTGTCAACATTCCCCTGAAGGCCTGATGGGAATATGACAGGTGATAATGTGAATTGATTGATTGCAAAACACATAATGGGAGGTCAGCCACTAATAATGGGTATATACAGTGCCTTGTATTCACCCCCCTTGACTTTTTACCTATTTTGTTACATTACAGCCTTAAGTTCAATGTTTTGTTAATCTGAATTGTATGTGATGGATCAGAACACAATAGTCTAAGTTGGTGAAATGAAATGAGAAAAATATATAAATAAAACTATTTTTTTAGAAATGGAAAACAGAAAATTGGCATGTGTGTATGTATTCACCCCCTTTGTTATGAAGCCCATAGAAAGCTCTGGTGCAACCAATTACCTTCAGAAGTCACATAATTAGTGAAATGATGTCCACCTGTGGGCAATCTAAGTGTCACATGATCTGTCATTACATATACACACCTTTTCTGAAAGGCCCCAGAGGCTGTAACACCTAAGCAAGAGGCACCACTAACCAAACACTGCCATGAAGATCAAGGAACTCTCCAAACAAGTAAGGGACAATGTTGTTGAGAAGTACAAGTCAGGGTTAGGTTATAAAAAATATCCAAATCTTTGATGATCCCCAGGAGCACCATCAAATCTATCATAACCTAATGAAAAGACCATGGCACAACAGCAAACCTGCCAAGAGACGGCCACCCACCAAAACTCACAAAAAGGGAAAGGAGGGAATTAATCAGAGAGGCAGCATAGAGACCTAAGGTAACCCTGGAGGAGCTGCAGAGTTCCACAGCAGAGACTGGAGTATCTGTACATAGGGCGATAATAAGCACCATAGAGTTGCGCTTTATGGCAGTGTGGCCAGAAGAAAGTCATTACTTTCAGCAAAAAACAAAATGGCACTTTTTGAGTTTGCAAAAAGGCCTGTGGGAGACTCCCAAAATGTATGGAGGAAGGTGCTTTGGTTTGATGAGACTAAAATTAAACTTTTCGTCCATCAGAAAAAACTCAAACACATCACATTACCCAAAGAACACCATCCCCACAGTGAAAGGTGGTGGGAGCATCATGCTGTGGGGATGTTTTTGAGCAGCCGGACTGTGAAACTGGTCAGAGTTGAGGGAAAGATGGATGGTGCTAAATACAGGGATATTCTTGAGCAAAACCTGTACCACTTTGTGCGTGATTTGAGGCTTGGATGGAGTTTCACCTTCGAGCAGGACAATGACCTCAAACACACTGCTAAAGCAACACTTGAGTGGATTTAAAATCCAAGTCCTCAATCCAATAAAAAATCTGTGGTCAGACTTAAAGATGTTCACAAGCACTGTTTACAAGCACAAACCATCCAACTTGAAGGAGCTGGAGCAGTTTTGCAAGGAGGAATGGGCAAAAATCTGTTTATTTGCTTTTCAATTGGCTTCTTTTTGTGGGCTCCAAACGGTTTACGGTTACGGTTTTGAAAACTCTGCGAAAAATCCGGAACTTACAGCCTCCCGATGCCTTTGATCTTTCCCGTCCGCAAGAGTTACGATCGCTAAAATCGCAAATCGCTTTTTCAATTGCCACAATTCCTCAAGCCTGCAAATGTTTTCACACACGAACATATCAGGCCACCAATATGGACTGGAACAGTATTGGCATTCATTTTTATTATTTTGTATTTTGCAGGTTTGCGAGTCTGATCGCATATCGGACCTCCAAATGCTAATTGATTGAAATTTAACCACCATGTTTTACTGCCATAATAATGGAGGTCTCATTTTCTATTGACTCATTTTCTAATGGGTGGTTACAGCCTAGCTATATTGTTTATGTCCCCACCCTGAACTGCTACATATGAGTGCATGGTTTACAGTTTGAGCATTTGGCCCATAACTTGTGCAATTGAATAGCACCGGAATTATAGCTGAGTTAAAGCTGCAGCACGCCTGCAGACATACGGACGGCCTGCCTACCGTGAGATGCATTCTTCAAATTGAATCTGCTTGTAAACATAAAAAATATAAGAATATAAATGAGATGCCCATATGTCTAAGGACATTATTATATTCTATACTGCTTTTAAAGAACCACCGAAGTTTATGAACATTTTTGAAGACTCAGTTTATGGGTTCAGGAATCCATTTTGTTTTTGTTACATCTCATCCTGAAAGCTGGATGATGGAGGTGTATGTTTGTAGTTATCAGTGGAGGGAAGGTAAGGGAGGAGGGAAAAGGCAGAAATACAGAGCATAAAAATAAAAGATTGAAGCTAACACCACTCTTTCCCCCATAAGCCTAGAAGCAAGACTTTGCATCACATGATGCAACCATAGCTCTCCATAAATGTAAATACTCCTCACACACACACATACAACCTCCAACAATGTATCATAGATCCCTTTTCTTGCTTAAATAATTTTCTTTGCCAAACTTAAAGTTTTCAAACATATATAATTATTCCAAGGTGCAGTGGTCCTTTAAGACAAAATACAAATATTGGGGCTTGGTTTTATTAGCGATATGGTTATTCCATGTAAGGAGGTTGAACGTCTCAACATGTACTACTTGATTAACATTATAGGCTCCACTAGATGCTGCGTGTTTATTTTTAAGCTGTCCTATACTAGTGTTACTCTTCTATAAATGGCTATAGAAACTGTTATCTATAGCCAATATATTCATTCTGATTTATTAGACTCTTAACTAATCAGAAATGGGGCATGGGTAATTCAAATACTCAATTCTGATAGGCTGAAATATCTGACACATATCTGAGTGAACACAAAAATTGTATATAAGATGGATGCACAGTCAGAAAACGGTCGGTCCACAAGGAGCTCCTCAAAGGAGGAGCTATATTAGTTTAGGTAATTACTTTTTGTCACGGATGCCTTTTTCTCAGCCTGGATGTTGGGCTATTGAGCCACCAGCCTTCTTGGCTCCAGCACTGGATTATCTTTGTAAATCTGCTTTGTTCCATTGTTTGCCAGATTAAGGTAATCCCATCTGATATGTGCTAGAGACGGCAGGATGTGTATTGGAGTTAATACTATTGATCATCTCCTGTAATTGTGTACACCTGCTCTGTACCTATCCCCTATAAATACTGCTGTCATTTTCAAAAATAACTCAGTTTACTTGGATATACATAGAAATCATGTATCTCTGTTTATGTTCATGGTGGCTGCGATACTGAACCTATCTCCACCCTACAATTAACCTGTCCTGGTCACTACCACACGAAGGTTACTGGGACTCCTGGAAGTGCTGATTCCTGATGGAGAGACTCTGAATGATACAGAAGCCAGATATCAGGGTACTGGTGCAGAGACTTCAAAGAACCCAACGGTCCTTTTATGTAGCTAACATGTAGTCTATAGCAGGGGGCTCTTGGCTTCTATAGCACCTACCTTTGCATCATCACAACTAGGTATGTGACACTTTTAGAGTATGAATATTATTCTTTATTTGTAAAGTGCCAATAGCCTTAGAGCTATACAGGGATTATTTGTTTTGATGTGGAAACTGGAAGCCTTGCTAAATTGGATGATGAGGAAGATAAGAATCTGGAGATTCCAGGGTTAGTGAGATGAACGTGAACCAGCCTTAGCTGTAGTGCCTAGAGGTCTTGTGGTACATGGGACAACAGAAGGCTAATTCCTCCATTGAGAATGGACATTTGGCAAATTTATAGAACATCCTACAGATTGTCCATGAGGAGAGCTGTAAAATTACGGCTCTGTCTGAATACAATGCTGACAACAAAACCACTTTCCAAGACTATCAGAAGCACCTGGACATCTGGCATAAAGTAAAGCTGAATCTACAAGATGCCATCCAGTCACTGAGGGATGCCTTAATGCAGGTGATACAGAGGAAGAAGAAGGATGCATGATAATGGACAGGGCTGGAGTCACATCATTGCCACCATCTATTTGTTTATTTCTATAGTAATAATGGGAATATGTATTCTGTTTGTTTTGCATAGACAATGGAAAAAACAGCCTGAAATTATCAGCAGAAGTTCAAGATGTGGGTATACCATTATTAAAGTGACATGGAAGGTTTCTGGATTTCACTAGGAATATAATATAGCTATGAATCTATTTGCTTTGATGTACTTTATTTTATTAAGAAGTGCTTTAAAACTCTGTTTTTCTGCCTAAAGCCCATACCATTTTTACTTGCTTGGGTCTACCCTCTGTAGCTCATGTAGCTCCTGAATACAAAGATTGCGAAGTACACTGTTTCAAATCAGCCTGTCAGTAACCCCTCTCAAGGACCATATTGCATAATGTGGCCACTGATTGGTTGTTATGAGACAGGTCACCCGCTGTACTTAGAAGTGCACAGTCTTCATGAGTTGCAGAAGAGAAAACAGTTGGAAACTATTTGTAAGATTTTGGTCAGGGAAAGCTTTTAAGCACATTATTATGACCATCAGCTAATAACCCAAATAACTGTCATTTGCAGTACAGACATCAGCTAGACGCAGTGATAGCGAGTCAATAAGATGTTGGAGCCATGCAGACTGCAGTGCTTTCGACAGCAGCTGAAGAGTGCGTGGTGGAAAAATCCATATGGCGAACATGGAGTTTAAGGTGGTCGCACAGGTGCTCGATAGGTTTCATGTCCAGGGAATTTGGAGACGAGGGAAGAACTTGGAAGTCTTTGTTGTGCTCCTCCATCCACTCCCAGACAATTCTGGCCTTATGACATGTTGCATTGTCCTGCTGGAAGATCCCACCCGCTCTAGGGAAGACAGTTAACATGTGTGGGTGCACTTGATCTGCAAGGATGTATAGATAACACAATCAGTTGAAAGTGCTTTCAAGAGGTATGAGTGTACCCAGACAATGCCAAGAAAACATTTGCCAGACCATAATGCTGCCGCCACCAGCTTATGTTTTTGCAACAATGGTTAAAGAGTTTGTGTTTTCTGAGTTTTCATGAATGACATGCAAACGTCTGTTCAGTTAAAACATGACTCAAAGAGAAGGCATCTCTTTGCTAATCAGAAGAGGTCCAATTTCATCACTGGCGTGCAAATTGATGCAGTTTCTGCCGCTTAACACTTGACAGCATGGGTGCAATGATCACTCAATATGTAGTGTTAGAAGGTGCTATGGATTTTCATATAAGAGTCTCTCTCTGCAGCACATTCACACTTGATTACCACCCCTGCAAATTGTCCATTCCCTGCATCAACTATTGCTGTTGATTATCTTTCCTTCATCTCACTGTATGGTAGAGCTAAATAGCAGCTGAGTCTACTTGTGTCATTACCACCCCTGCATATTATCCATTTACTGCATCAACTCCTGCTGCATGCCGTTTCTCTATCTCTCTCTCTCTCTCTCTTTCTCTCTCTCGCTATGTTTCTCTCACGCACCTTTCACACTCTCTCTGGTAACTGCTATAGGTCTCATACACACAAAAGCTCTGTCTGTGCTGATCTCTGGTGGGAGCGGGGCAAAGCAGCACAGCAGACACAGGAAGCAGACAGGTGGGTCACATCCAGCAGTGACTTCAGGGACATCAGTGCTCTCCTATTGGCTGAGGAAGATACAGTAGGTGAATAATAGGTTAAAATTGGTCCCCAAATGCTCCATGCTGATTTGGGGCATCAGGTGCCTGTGTAGACACACCTTGGGCCATAAACATAATCATTAGAGGGATTTTCAGATATTAATAAAAATAAAACTTTATTAAATGTGCTGCATATATCAGGGATGCTTTTTGCCTAAGGAGTTGAGAAATGTTATAATCCAGGAAACTTAGATATGCCTTTAAGGGATTGTCAAGCTTATTTTGTAACAGGGGACTTGCAACTCATCATAATGGGTTCCTCACAAGTTTCAGGTTTTTGAAACGTATACTGAATAAAATAAACTAAATTGGAAGTTTAGGCAGAGCAGAAGCTGTGACGATTATGTCCCTTTAATACTATACATAAAATACTGTCTGTCACACAGATGAACATTCCTCATGTCTTTCACACTAATTTAATAAGACAGTACATTTTATTGATAGCAGGATCAAAGGCATTAAACATGAAATAACCACTCAATGTGTCCATCATCCATCATTACCACTGCTGCGGGATATTTTGTTTAAGAACTATGTTCATATTTTAAAGAATTCCCAATCAGCAGGATTTAACATTGGCACAGCATGAAAGTTAAAAATAAATTACTGAAAGTAAAAAGAACTTATAAAACGAGACATGGCAGCAGTTAAAGCAATAATGCTTGTCTTTCTTAATTTATAGTAAACTGCCTTAATTAATCAGTGGTTTTGACTGTCAAGGATAGCAACTACTGTTTAATTGAATAAAAAATTGAAAACATAATATGTTAATTCATAAAAGTGTAAAAAGTCAAAACCTTATAAATTAATTATTTATATGAATCACTCTTAACCATTAAATCAACTGTTAAATGTAAGCTTGTTTTTTGAACTTCGGTAAACTTTGTTACATTTCACAAGTAAAATGACTTAATACATTAGACACTGTGGGCCTCATTCTATTATCGGCCGTAGGAGATGCGGGGCCGCAAGGACCGGCCGCAAGCTATTCTGCTATTCTATTCCCCTCCGCCCGGGGATTCCGGCAGGCTTGCGGCCGGCGCGTTGCTATCCCTTGCGGCCACTCACTCCGGAGAAAAGCCTTTGATCTAAAACGGCCGCAAGAGAATCGGCCACAAGAAAATCCTATTTGCAATTCAATTGCTCCGGGAACCCTCTCTGCAAGGCTAAAACCGAGCCGCAGCTTACTTGCAGGAAAAAGGTCCCGCCAACACCAATTAAGCACAAAATATAGCCCAAATAAAGCCATCATGAACTCTGAGGAGACTATAAAGTGATTTTAGGTGTTAGCAAAAATAGCACAACATTCCCCTATACTTAAATCCGTAAATAAATTATTTTTTAATATATGTCAAATATCCATGTAAAAAGTCCAGAGTGCTTGGAGCACCTCAGACCCGCCCACGCTGCGGCCGGAAAATAAAGAGTTAATGTCAACTCGAGTTTGGGCTGATGTGCAAGCTTGAGAGGGGGTTACTATTAATCCTCATGTCCCCCAATATGATCCCTAGCATTTACAAAGATTTACAGTGCAGTCTTCAATTTATATTTGACTTTAAAGATTTTGGAGCTTACGGCCGGTTCCAAGATATGCGGCCGGCCGTAAGGGGAGATCCTTGCGGGGCCGTATAATAGAATTGCAAGGTAACAGAACCCCCGCAAGGAATTGCAGCCTTACGGCCGATTTACGGCCGATAATAGAATGAGGGCCTATGGCCCTCATTCAATTGTGATTTGGCCAGTTGAATTGGGCTCTAAATATGCACATATCATAATTTTTTTAAAGAAGTTTTTAGTTAGTAAAACCCTTGCTTTTAGATACATGCTTACTAACTAAAAACTTCTTTAAACAAAATAAGTTATTTGCTTATTTAGTGCCCTATTCAATTGGCCAAATCGCAATTGAATGAGGCCCTATTAATTTACCCAAATCTGATAAGATGATTCAAATTTTATTTTAGTATGTGTAATGCACAAGCTCAGGCCCCTTCATTTAATGTATTTTTGCAACTTTATATATAGACTAGCGACTTGCCCGTCAAAAATGATGGGGCAATAAAATTTAAAGCCATGGGAATGCTGTTTGAGACATAAATGAAACCGTTTTGTATTGTGAGGACCTTCGGCGCTCCTTTGCAAAGCTTGCACTAAGCACCTTTGGCTCTCATCGCATGCCTCACAGTGAGCGCCCTTGGCACTCATTGCGAGCCTCTCCTGTCGTGTACTTTTGGTCCTCCGAGAGAGATATATTTCTATGTATATGTAGTTAACTAATAATGAATGATTTCTTAAATCAATTAATATACTTTAATTATTTATAATTGATAAATGCAGCGAGCAATAGGCTGAAGAGCTAACACTGTGTTTGTATTTTGCGTTTCATACAATATACATTGTGAGTGTTGGTGCCCTTCTTATAAAGTGTAATGAATGTTTGAAGTGTGCATTCTAAATAGGCTGCGTGCGCGAGGTAAAGCCGTTGGTTTATTGTGTAAAGTGGCATTGTATAGTCATAATGTTATTAATGTGGTACACGTCTCGTGAGCATTTTACAGCTTTTGTAATAGTGTATCTTGTAGGTCATAGTGTGATGTGTAAAGTGCTACGCGTTTTGCAGTGTTTTGCACGGTCCAGGGTCGTGTAGCCTTGTTTTCATTTTTTTCGGCAGCAATTTTTGTTCCTCGCTTAAGCTTCACGAGGCTCGCAGCGATGATCGCCTTTGGCAGCGCTCATCACCTAAGTGCTACAGTTTAACGGCTCACCTTGCTTCGCGAGGCTCACATCGGCTAAGTGCTACGGTTTAAAGGCTTGCCTGCGGAGCTCATCACCTAAGTCGTACGCATCTTGCAAAGCGTGACGACGTCTCGCAGTTTGACAACTATTATATGTTATAGGTTTATGTTTATCAAGGTTATGCCTTGCCCTAAACATAGCATTCAATACAAACAATAGCAAAGATAGCTTACATAAGCTTTGATTAACAAGAACTAAGGGCTGACCTACATGGCTCCAGTAGGAAATCTTACAAGTAAGAACTCACAAAGCTATTATATGCTGCCCATAAGAAACCATCTTGTGTAAGCCATTATGAGTGATTGATATGTGTCAACTATTCCCTGCTCTACTAATGTGCGATTAAATGGCTCCCATAAGGAATATGGGTTAATGCTATGTGTGCTCGTAAATCTTGGCAGATGCTCTTATAGGCCTATTCAATTCCCTCAACGTTGAAAACCGTAGCCCGTAACGTAGCCTGCACGGCTTGGGCTATTAAATTGTCCCCGTAAAGTAAGCCGTCAATGACTTGCGGGGTAAGGGAAAGAAAAGGCGTGCCCGCAAATCCTTTAATCTGTCAAGCCAGTAACTGTTAAGTTTCCAACGTGCGGAAAATGGTATATGGGTTTGCGCCTAAATCCCGTAATTTGTGGCATTGTCTAATTTAAGTGCTCTGGAACTCGGCCAAATATTAAACCTGCAGTTTTTGTGGGTCTCACGTTGCAGCTACGGGCTTCAAATTTAATAGGGCTATTAGTGACCCTAAACATTACATATAAAATAAGCCTCCCATAACAGCAGCAAAAGGCTTGTGCTGGATACATAAAAAAACTGCTCAATAGTCATTCATTATTTAGATGACTTCCTATACATATAATGAACTTCCTCTAAGCCATCCAATCTACTAAGCCATCTACTGAACGATGCAAATAATTTAGGTGTCATCACTTTAGACACAAACTTAATGATAGCCAGCCTCCCTAATATCAAACTAGAATGCATACACATTTTATTGAATTTTCAAAAATCAAGGAGATGCACCAGTAAATAACTCCAGTCTTTACTGGAACATCTCACTTACATCTCCAACATCCAGATCATTCACCAGAAATGTGTTTCCCTAAATCTCAAAACATCCCAATACTCAACAGCCGTTCTTACTTAACAAACAATCTCTAGCCAATCTCCATGTGTGGACAAAATTCCTTCTCCAGTGGAATGGCAGATCGTTCTTTCTCACGACCCAACAGCCCTTTCCCCAAAACTACTTTTGTACGTGTACGTTTACCCTAGTCACTTCAAGCTACTGTACAAAACAGAGATAATGTATCTACTTTACACAAACCTACATACCATCTCATACGTTATCCAAACAAAAAACTGACAATATCTCCACAAAGGTTCTTCTTCGGCAACTAGCTTACTTATGCTTAACAAAACAATGCTGTTTCACATCGTATGTGACTTTTCTCCACAGGACCTTGCTTCACAATTCGACCACCGCCACAGATATCACAAGCTCTGATTTAATCCCATTAATCCAAGCCACTCAAAAGGACCAAAGGATTTACAGCCAACACTCAACTGACTTACCTAAGATCCTGATGTTTGTTCTCTGTGTTTGTTTCCCACTACAAATTAAAGCCACCGTTTGACACCACTACCATAACAGTCTTTGCCTCCCATTCTAATTGTCACCTTCATTTACACCCCCACAGGCTAAAAACATATTTAGTGGGTGTCCAGTTCCATCCCACCTCCCAATTCATAACAGATATGTCATATCAAGCTTCTCTACAACTCAAATCATTCCTCGGAGCAATGATATCCACTCCACAAATCTCCCCTAATAATTCTATTTCCTGGCCTCTAAGTGGGCAAAAATGTCTCTAGTAGCACATGCAACTTACCAGCTACTAACGCAGAAAAGGGTCCGACCATACATAACCAGGTGTAAACCTGGGGGTTGTGTGAGGAGGTATCTCACCTTTGAAGCCCCTCCTAGCCTGACCCAACTTACCCCATATCAAATCTTTCTCCTATCGCCCTTGCCCTTTAAGCAGGCAAAATTATGTCTAGGAGCACATGCCACTCGCCAGCTACTAACATAGAGAAGGGTCCGACCACCAACTGTATATTGTATATTGTCAGTGTGTGTTAGCCTAATCATGATTTCTAAATGTATCGGCATGTATTATTTCCCTCTTAAAATAAATGCAAATAAAATATAAATACAAATAAATAAGTAACCAAACTAGTATCACAGTATAAAAATGCATAGCATAAAATGCATAGCACTTACATTTAGATCAGAATAAATATCTGGATAAATATGTCCAGTTCCTCCTTCACCTCCAATGATAATAGGATGGCTATAGGGAAGTTTATGCCAGTATGGTTAATGTTGCTACTGCAGGGGGCCATGCCGGAGCCAGTCTATCTGGTGGTGGTGGGGGTGGAGGGACATTAATCTGAGTCCCCTGCCCAAAGTCTATGTTGAATGGCTGCTCAATTTGTGGGAGGAGGGAGCTGAGGGGTCAAAGACAACATGATGGATGAAGGTCATGCCAGTTCCTCCATGTTCCAAAAAATATCTTCCCCCTTCCCCTGGGCTATGTCATTTACCCTTTTGCTGCTCCTTTAGTTCATTGTGAGTGGGCTTTAGTTCATAGTGAGTGGGCTTTAGTTCATAGTGAGTGGGTATTCACTGTATTCTAAAAATTGTATGAAGGAATTTAAACATGTCTGGGATAAGCATAAGGCTAGCCTGACACTTATTTAAAATGAACATTTAGGTATATAGAATTGGGAGGCCAGATGGGTGCTTTTGTTTCTAGTTCAGCATTTTGTTATTTATATTATTATATATGATTACATTTCATTTGGAAAATACACTTAACTTTGACTTGAATACTCAAATCCCCAAATAAATTTGGTTTTGGACTAAAGCAATGCATTATTTCACCCTTTTGAATATAAGAACCGTTTGCTTGTTAACAGGCTTGACAGACCCACATTTTTCCCTATAGTTAGGTTGAAAGTGTGCTTTATTTTGATCTAATATTAGTTATTGTTACATAGTTCTCAGAAGGATTCATAACTTTAAATCCCTGAGTGCTTGCTACCAAGTAATTAAATATAAGGAGTATAAGGAGATATGGAGATCTGCTTGAGGAGAAAATACACTGTTTCAGACAAAAAATGTTAACTTTGATTTATGTTAACTGTCTACTGTTTTTAATAGCCAGCAAAAAAAAAACATGTCAGTGGTCCTTTAATCTATCACCCTTAACAGTTGCCTTTAGCTCTACTTTAGTTGTTAACAGGTAAAATAGAACCAATTACTTTATTTGAGTTAAGAAGGATTTCAATGTGCCAAAATGGATCCAGCCCTTGTACCATGTCACACACCAGACTTTTATTGGGCTTTTTGCGTCCTATAGTACAGATATTCTAATCAAATAGATTTTATTGCAGATGTAAACTTTCCCAGCATCTTGGATTGTGACTGTCATTTCATTCTGTGTATACTAAAGATGTATTCTTTACTCCTTGCATAATAAATGTGTATCATATACTACACCAATTTCCATGTGTTAGGGAGGTAAGAAAGCTTTAAAAAAATACATATATTGGTTTACTTTGGAATAAGAATGGAAGATAAGTTAGGTGATGGCCCAGTCTTAAGTAAAAGAATATTAATCTTGGGTTTAAGAGTTCTTTGCTAACAGTCCAAATCTTAATGTAAGTCAACACCAGAAAACTGAGCCTACAGTTCAGTGACCTGTCACATGATGCTTTTGCTTCATGAACCCATTTCTTGTAGTATGAGTTTTTGCTTCAGTACACTTATCCCTCTCTGTTTTAGACGCCTTTCCCGTCTTCATTGTGCAAGAAAGAATGCATTCAAGAGTCTAACCAATTCACTAGCCTCTGAACAATATTCTATGATGTGTAGCCACTTTCTTTTTATGAAGAGCTTGAGATTTGAGCCTTTTTCACATGATAAGAAAATGGACTGTATTTATAACAGTGAAAAATTAAGAACCACAGAATCCATTATAAGCCCTTAGTCATTACAATAACTTTCGACATGGTTAGTATAACAGGCATTTTAAACATACGTGCTTTTTATTTTTCTATAAATATGTAATAATAATAATGGAAAATAGCAATCCACCCAACAAGAGCACATACTTTATTCATATTTTTATTACACCTACTCCTTTCATCAGTCATTCTAATGGCTCAGATGTACACTTTACTTAATGCAGCAAGCCTTCAGTATATAGAACATTAATATAGTGCATATAATAGTGTATACAGAACACTCAAGAGAATGGTCTACTTATTGGGCTTTTTGCCAGGTTTGCATTTTTCTATACATTGGTAAAAATTATATTATTATATATATATATATATATCAATGAGTAATACTGCTTCTTTTTCCAAGTTAAAATGTGTTCATGGAACAGTTGTTCTCAAAAGTTTGCATACCCTTGGCGAATTGGTAATATATGTACCGTTTTTAAAGAAAACATGAGTGAGCAGGCAATACACATTTATTTGATTTCTTATGGGATTCATATTCAACTGTAGGTTATAACAGAATGGCACAATCATAAAACAAAACATGGCAACAAAGGAAAAAATTAAATTACCCTGTTCAAAAGTTTGCATACCCTTAGTTCTTTATACTGTGTATTGTTCCATTTACCATCAATAACAGCGTGCAGTCTTTTGTAATAGTTGTCTATGAGGGCCCTCATTCTTGCTGGTGGTATAGCTGCCCATTCGTCTTGGAAAAGTGCCTCCAGGTAATGCAAAGTCTTTGGTCGTCTGCATGAACCGTTCATTTGAGATCTCCCCAGAGTGGATCAATAATATTAAGGTCAGGATACTGTGATGGCCACTCTTCAACCTTCACCTTTTTTTGCTGTAACCGCTGGTGGGTCAACTTGGCCTTGTGCAAATTATCTGCCAGCATTTTCTGATAACATGATGCATTCATCTTGCCTTCTATTTTCACTAGATTGCTCATGCCTTTAGAGCTCACCCCCCAAAAACATCAGTGAGCCACCACCATGCTTCACAGTGGGGATGGTATTGTTTTCACTATAGGCCTTTTTGACCCCTCTCCAAACATAGCGCTTACAATAGTGACCATAAAGCTGTAGTGCCAGAAGCTGTGAGGCGTGTCAAGGTGTTGTCAGGCATATTGTAACCATGCTTTTTTGTGGTATTGGTGCAGTAAAGGCTTCTTTCTAGCAACTAGACCATGCAGCTCATTTTTGTTCAAGTATCTATGTATTGTGCTCCTTGAAACAACCACACCGTCTTTTCCTGAGCAGCCTGTATTTCTCCTAAGGTCACCTGAAGGTTTTGCTTTGTATTCCGAACAATTATTCTGGCAGTCGTGGCTAAAATATTTCTTGGTCTACCTGACCTTGGATTGGTATCAAGAGTTCCCCTTATTTTCCACTTCTTAATAAGTGATTGAACAGTAATGACTGGCATTTTCAAGGGTTTGGATATCTTTTTATAGCCTTATCCATCATTATGAAGTTCAATTACCTTGTTACACAGTTCTTTTGACAGTTCTTTTTTGTTCCCCATGGCTTAGTATCTAGCCTGGTCAGTGCATCCATGTGAGAGCTAACAAACTCATTGACTATTTATACACAGACACTAATTGCAATTTAAAAAAACACAGATGAGGGAAATTAACCTTGAATTGCCATTTTATCCGGTGTGTGTCACCCTTTGTGTCTGTAACAACTCCAAACATTCAAGGGCCATTTGAGTGATTTCTGTTATCATTATGATTTTAAAAGGCGCCAAACAACTTTGTGATAATAAATGGCTTCATTTGAACACCATCCTTCAATAAAAGAAAAAAAATTAAAGTCATATTTTCAAAATAAATGCCAAAATTTCGCAATTTCTTCCAGGGTATGAAAACTTTTGAGCACAACTATATATATATATACACAGTGCCTTACAAAAGTATTCACCCCCTTTGGCATTTTTCATGTTTTGTTGCCTCACAACCTGGAATTAACATGGATTTGTTTGAGGATTTGCATCAATTAATTTACAGTACATGCCCACAACTTTGAAGATGTTTTTTTTTATTTATTTATTGTGAAGCAAACAACAAATAGGACAAAATAACAGAAAAAGTCCATGTGCATAACTATTCACCCCCCTAAAGTCAATAGTTTGTAGGGCCACCTATTGCGGCAATCACAGTTCCAAGTCCCTTTGGATAAGTGAGCTTGCCACATCTTACCACTGGGATTTTTGCCCATTCCTCCTTGCAAAACTGCTCCAGCTCCTTCAAGTTGGATGGTTTGCACTTGTGAACAGCAATCTTTAAGTCTGACCACAGATTTTCTGTTGGTTTGAGGTCTGGGCTTTGACTAGGCCATTCCAACACATTTAGATGTTTCCCCTTAAACCACTCAAGTGTAAACAGCGCTTGTGAACATCTTTCTGACCACAGATTTTTTATTGGATTGAGGTCTGGGCTTTTTAATCCACTCAAGTGTTGCTTTAGCAGTGTGTTTGGTGGTATTGTCCTGCTGGAAGGTGAAACTCCGTCCTAGCCTCAAATCACACACAGAGTGGTACAGGTTTTGCTCAAGAATATCCCTGTATTTAGCCCCATCCATCTTTCCCTCAAATCTGACCAGTTTACCCGTACCGGCTACTGGAAAAAACATTCCCACAGCATGATGCTGCCACCATCCATGTTTCACTGTGGGGATGGTGTTCTTTGGGTGATGTGATGTGTTGGGTTTGCTCCAGACATAGCGTTTTTTTTTATGGCCGAAAAGTTCAACTTTAGTCTCATCAGACCTGAGCACATCCCTCCATACATTTTGGGAGTCTCCCACATGTCTTTTCGCAAACTCAAAACATGCCATTTAGTTTTTTGCTGAAAGTAATGGCTTTCTTCTGGCCACTCTGCTATAAAGCCCAACTCTATGGAGTTTACGGCTTATTGTTGTCCTATGTGCAGATACTCCAGTCTCTGCTGTGGAACTCTGCAGGGTTATCTTAGGTCTCTGTGCTGCCTCTCTGATTAGTGCCCTCCTTGCCTGGTCTGGGAGTTTTGGTGGGTGACCGACTCTTGCTAGGTTTGCTGTTGTGCCATGTTCTTTCCATGTGGTTATGATAGATTGGATGGTGCTCCTGGGGATCAAAGATTTGGATATTTTTTATAACCTTACCCTGACTTGTACTTCTCAACAACATTGCCCCTTACTTCTTTGGACAGTTCCTTGGTCTTCATGGCAGTGTTTGGTTAGTGGTGCCTCTTGCTTAGGTGTTACAGCCTCTGGGGCCTTTCAAAAAAGGGGTGTATATGTAATGACAAATCATGTGACACTTAGATTGCACACAGCTGGACATCATTTCACTAATTATGTGACTTCTGAAGGTAATTGGTTGCACCAGAGCTTTTTATGGGCTTCATAACAAAAGGGGTGAATACATACGCACATGACGATTTTCTGTTTTCTATTTCTAAAAAATAGTTTTATGTATATATGTTTCTCATTTCACTTCAATAACTTAGACTATTCTGTTCTGATCCATCACAGAAATTCAGATTAACAAAACATTGAACTTAAGGCTGTAATGTAACAAAATAGGTAAAAAGTCAAGGGGGTTAAATACTTTTGCAAGGCACTGTATGTACATTATGTATATATATATATAAATAGATATAGATATATATATACTGTATATATATATTTATATATATATATATATATGTTCTGTATATATATAAATAGATATAGATATATATATATATATATATATATATATATATATATATATATATATATAGATCAAAGTCAAGGGCGTTAAATACTTTTGCAAGGCACTGTATGTACAGTATGTTATATATATATATATATATATATATATATATAGATATATATACTGTATATATATATATATATATATATATATATATATATATGGATAGATAGAGATATATAGATAGATAGATATATAGATAGATAGATATATATATAGATAGATATATAGATAGATAGATATATAGATATTATTATTATTTTTATTATCGTTTATTTGTAACACGCCAATATATTCCATAACGCTATACATAAGTTAAGTTACAGGCAATGACAAGTTCAAGAATCACACATTGCAAAGAATGGACAGCCCTGTCTTTGAGCTTGGAATCCGGTGTCATAAGCGCTTTCCCTAAAGCACCTTGCAGGATTGAAACTCAAAGACTTACAATCTAAAGGTTGAAGTGTGTATGTGGTACAGTAGGGAAAGAGTAGTGCTGAGCATGTTAGGGTGGAAGGTTATAGGCTTCTTTAAAGAGGTGCGTTTTTATTAATGTTTTGAAGGATTTAAGGCAGGAGGATAGTCTGGTGAAGCGAGGCAAGGAGTTCAAGAGAATAGGGGCAGCACGAGAAAAATCCTGGAGGCGGGAGTGAGAGGAGGTGACAAGAGTGGTAGAAAGAAGAAGGTCGTTAGCAGAACGAAGAGGGCATGTGGGGGAGTATTTGGAGATGAGAGCAGAGATGTATGCGGGTGTGCTGTTGTTGTGGGCTTTATAAGTTAGGGTCAAGATTTTAAACTTTATTCTGGAGGATAAGGGAAGCCAGTGAAGTGATTGACAAAGAGGAGCTGCCGACACTGAACAATGTGTACTGAAGATGAGTCTGGCGGAGGCATTTATTATGGATTGAAGTGGGGAGAGGCGAGTGATGGGCAGGCCAACAAGGAGCGAGTTGCAATAGTCAAGACGAGAAATGATGAGAGAGTGTATTAGAATCTTAGTAGTGTCTTGTGTAAGGTAATGGCGTATTTTGCATATGTTTTTTGGATGGAAAAGACAGGATTTGTTTAGAGACTGTATGTGTGGGATGAAAGAGAGGGCAGGGTCCAGTAGAACCCCGAGACAACGGTCTTGGGAGGTGGGAGTGATGATGGCATTGTTGACAGAGAGAAATGTGAGGAATTGAAGCTGTAGTAGAGGGTGGGAAGATTAAGAGTTCAGTCTTAGACATGTTGAGTTTCAGATGGTGGGCGGACATCCAAGAGGATATACTAGAGAGGCAGATTTGGGTGTCATCTGCATAGAGATGGTACTGGAACCCAAAAGAGTTTATTAGGGTGCCGAGTGAGGATGTGTAGATGGAGAAGAGGAGGGGGCCTAGACTGATCCTTGGGGTACGCCAATAGACAGGGGGTCAGGAGAAGAAGATGTGCCGGAGAAGGAGATGCTAAATGATCGTTCTTGGAGGTATGATGAGAACCACAAGAGAGCAGTGTCTCGAATGCCGAGGGAGGAGAGAATGTGGAGTAGAAGCGGGTGGTCAACTGTGTCAAAGGCGGCAAAGAGATCCAGAAAAGGCAAAATAGAAAAGTGGCCTTTAGACTTGGCGGTGAGCAGGTCATTGGTGACTTTTATGAGGGCTGTCTCAGTGGATGGTTGGGCCCGAAAGCCGGATTGGAAAGTGTCCAGAAGAGAGTTAGAGGAGATGAAACTGATAAGGCGGTTATAGACGAGCCGCTCCAGCAGTTTGGAAGCCAGGGGAAGTAGAGAGATAGGGCGATAGTTAGATGCAACGTCAGAATCTGAATAGGGTTTATGAGAGTGGGTGCAATTATGGCATGTTTTAGAGATGATGGAAACGTGCCAGTGTTTAGGGAAAGGTTGAAGATGTGTGTGTGATCTGGGATTAGTGTAGTAGAGAGGGTAGGGATGAGCTGAGATGTAATAGGATCCGAAGGACAGGTGGTGAGGTGAGAGGATGATATTAGGATGGAGACTTCATATTCTGTTGCAGGGGTAAAGTAGTTCAGAGTGGCTGTGGGAATGGAGAGGGGAGTAGATTGGGTGTTGTTGGTTAGTTGAGTTAGTTGAGAGAGTGAAGTGTGTGAGCCACGGTGAGAGGAGAGTTCATTGTGGATAGATATATATATATAGATATAGACTTGACCACAGTGGTTTCAAGGGAAAGCTTGCTCTGGTTTGGCTGCTGCATTGACACAATTTTTCCTCCATCTATTTTGTCCTCAAGACCAGTCCTGCATGTGCTCTCGAAAGAGGAGACAGCCTTTTGGATAGTACTTTTAAAGGCCTTTCTGTTCAAAGCTAAAGCTGACCATCGATAATGATCAACACAACAGGCATCAAGGGAGTCCTTGTACCTCTTCTTCGGTCCTCCACTGTCACGATTACCAGTGGTGAGCTCACCATATAGCACAATCTGTGTAACTGCATCTTCAAAAGCATGGCCTGAAAGCCTGTTCTAGGACTTCAGCGTTGGTGATGTGGTCTGTCTTCTTCAAACGGACTTCTAGACCAAAGAGCACGGCAGTCTCAGTGAAGCAATATTTAATTTTGCAGCAGAGCTGTCGCCATATGGTAAATAAGGGCAGCATCGTCTACAAACAGTCGCTCTAGAACAAGTCATTCCATTGTCTTGGTGTAGGCCTTTAGTCACCACAGATTAACAGACTACCGACGGTGTGATCTCAGATGTAGAGACTATTCTCATCATCAAGGTCTGCTGTGGCCCTTTGCAGAATCATACTGAAGAATATCATGAATAGGAGTAGTGCACAAACTTGCTTCACGCAGTTACTTATTGGGAAGGGCTACGACAGGTCGTTGCTGTGACCTGCTTGGCCACGCTGGTCTTAATGTAGCTAGATTATAATGTTGAGGAATTTAGTATGACATCCTATACTTTCCAGGATTTGCCACAGACCCTTCCTCACAGTGACAAACACTTTTGTAAGGTCAACAAATGTCACATAAAGAGCCTTTTTCTGTTCTATCCATTTCTCTTGGAGCTGCCTGAGAACAAACACCATGACCATGGTGCTCCTGTTGTCTCTAAAGCCACACTGACTCTAGGGGAGTAATTTTTCTGCAATAGTGGGCACCAATCTGTTGAGGAGTACTCTTGCGAGGATTGTGCCTGTGACAGAGAGCAGAATAATCCTCTAGTAATTGGGGCAATCTGACTTTTCTCCCTTTTGCTTGTACAGGGTGATGATGGTTGCGTTACGAAGGTCCTGGAGCAGTTTGCCATGCTACCAGCAACAAGAGCTCATGGAGCTTAGCTTTAAGTGCTGGGCCCCATGTTTCCAGATCTCTGTTTGGTTCCTATCAACTCCTACAATTCTTTAGCTATTTAGTAGCTTTTATAGTCTCTTCAAGTGTAGGGATTTCATCCAGTTCTGTTTTCATTGGTTGTTGTGGAATGTGATGAAGCACTGAGACTGAAACTACTCGGTTGGTGCAGAAAAGAGTCTGAAAGTGGTTAGACCACCGGTTCAAAAACAACTCTTGTCTGTAAGGAGTGTTTGACCATCTGCTCTGCCCAATGGGCATTTGGCGAGGGGCCATACACCATCTTCAGGGTTTAGTTCTTTCTTTGGTCCACTACTGGGTCTGAATTTCTTAAAGCTTTTATTAGAAGTTGCTGCACACATTATGGAAGGCTGCTTTTTTGTTAGGGCACGACGGCTGAGCTAGATGTGCTTGATGAGTGGATCTCTATTTCAACAGTAATTCATGGATCTCCAGAATGTTTTCATTAAACCAGTCTTTGGTATTCTTTTTTGGAGAAACCTAGCACCTGGATGCTGGTTTTGAGGTCCCCATAGAGCATCTGAAGAGGGATCTGTGAAGCATCTGCAATCCTCTAGTCTCGCCTGGAAGTCAGCCTTCTCTTCCTCTTTGGTTTAGGATTAAAATGGAGAAGAAACTTGCAGTGCGCCAGGCAGTGGTCCGTATTACATTTTGCGCTGGGCATCACTCGGGTAAGTAGAATTTCTCGAAGTTCTTAGTGGCACACAAGAATATAGTCTATAAGATGCCAGTGCTTGGACCAAGGATGCATCCAGGTTATCTTCAGCCTGTCTTTCTGCTGGAATACAGTGTTGGTGATGGTGAGTGTCTACTCCTCACAAAACTCTATAGAAGGAGCTGGTTGTAGCTTCTGATACCATGGTTACTAAGTACCCCTTTCCAAGCTTCTGAATCTTTGCCTATTCTGGCATTGACGTTGCGAAGGATGATAACCTTGTCATCTGCAGGGACTTTTTGTACCAGATAACGCAAGTCAGTGTAAAACTTGACCTTTTCCGCAGGATCTGTTTGAAAAGTTGGCATAGACAGTGGAAATTGTGGCATGCTGCTTGTTCTGAAATAGGAGACACATGAAAATTATGTGGTCAGAGTGATCTTTTGGCAGGTTAGCAAGTTTTGATGCAATCTGGTTCCTGAGCATGAAGCCAACACCAGAGAGGCGTTTCTCGGTTTCTGGCTTGCCTGACCAGTAGAGGGTGAAGCCTACACCATGTTCCTAAAGGCTTCCATCATGTGGGATTCAAACTTCACACAGGGCAGCAATGTCAATAGCTAGCCTTGATAGTTTGTGGGCTATTAAAGCAGAACCTTTTCTTCTTTGTTGAGTTTCGACCACATTTGGAGATGCTTGTTAACTAGGGCTAGAAAAATGGGTCCCTTTCCATGTGAAGCAAGCAGTGCTGTCCCTAGGGAAGGCTGCTCGGTTGTTCTTGAATAATGCCGTTGTCTCCTGAGAAAGCATCAGGCGACCCATACACCTGAACCACCTGCATGCAAGATTGAGACTGTGATTTCCAGTAACATCTTCCATCTGCCTTTTTTGCCCCTTTCCCATAGCTGCAGGGCTTAAAAAAGTTGTTTGTACAGATGTAGATGTACCACTTGGGCATGTGCAATGGAGTTTTTAGGTGAGATGCAGTGTGCGCAGTACTTGTCCCACCCTTTACACTCTGGTTTCATATGTCATGGCCTAGCAAGCTTGGACGATAACAGTAAGGTCCTCGAGTCATAGCTGTTATATTGGAGTGTCCTTCTCCTAGATGGATCGCCTGATAGGGCTAACAAGCTGCATATGTCCTGGCTTGAAATCAGGGTTTTCCTAGGCTGGCTGTAAATTATATATATATATATATATATATATATTGTATTTAGACACACAGATATGTGTGTGTGTGTAAAATATTGCTACATGATCCCTGATATGAAAATACCCGCACAACACTGCTTTAAATTTTCATGTAACAATAATAGAAAGGGATGCTAAACTTATTCTTTATTGTCCTGGTTCCCATATTTTATCACATCCAAAAGAGATTATATGAAATGTTAACACAAGACATATTGGATATATCTGAACCCCCGTTCAACAAACCAACCCTGTTAAATAATAGTGGATTTTATGATATTGTCTTAGACCAGAGAATGTATTTAAAATATCCAGGACAGATGTCCATGGTACAGAATATATATTTAATCATTCCCAGTGCAGCCAAGGCATCCAGATGCTTTTATGATTACATTATAGAAAATTATATTTATCACTATAAAACTGTCAATGAAAAATTTGTTGTTGAGCTTTTGTCTAAAATCTGATGTCATAACACAGGCTTTATTACCCTTCCCATTTAAAGGCAACATTTAGATGCGTGCATGTTAAAGGGACAGTGTCATCACACAAAAGCCATTAAAAGCAATCAGTTGTTTCAAAATGTAAGTGCAAATATTATTTTAAACATGTTAGCAAACTAGGTTATTTTTAATGCAGAGCAGTGCTCTTCAATCTTTTCTTATGCAGTATTTCCAAATAGTTTATTTTTACTAAATGATTAACTCAACATCATGATGTCTGGAATATTTCCTAGCATGCACCTCTAGGTCATACATTTTGGATTATTGCGTAAACATCTTCAAGCCCTGTTCAACAAGCCAAGCCTATAGAATCATATTAGATGTAATGGTATTTTCTTAGACCAGAGAATGTAATTTAAATATCCAGGACAGATTTCCATGGTACAGAATAAACAATATATGTAATCACTCCAGGGAAGCCAAGGCTTATCACTGCAAAACTATTTATGAAAAAATAGCTTTTGTGCTTTAATTTAAAATCTAATGTCATAACACATGCTTTATTACCCTGCCCATTTTTACACATGCATATATATATATATATATATATATATATATATATATATATATATAGTAATTTACTAAATAAATTAATAAATAGTACATTTGTGTTCACATTTGAATGTCTAGAACAAGATAAAAAAACTTTTTTCATGCCCAGAATTCTGAGAAATACAGTTATTACACTGCACTCTGGGAACCTTGGCAGGGACATGCAAATGTGCCCACAAAGGCTTCACTCTTGCAATGCATAACCATATATTTAAAAAAAAAAATCCAGTTCACAGCAAATACACTGTATTTTAATACCAAATGTATTCCACAATTGAGCTCACCAGGACACTAGAGAAAATGCAAGACTCTATTTTAGAATTGTGTAGCAACAAACTGAAGAAAAATACTTTATTAAATAAAAAACAACAATAGTGAGGTTAAAAAGATATATATAAGGTATTTACAAATCTAACATTGCAGGCTGATACGTGGGATGCAAGCTACTATAAATGACCCCTAAAAGATATATATATATATATACACATATAATAATATATTAAGACAGCACCAGTCTAATTGATAAAACTGATAGCTGACTGATGTTGCTTATGATTATTTAATGAATGGTTCTCTGTTTTTCCCGTGCTTATCGAGCATTTGTCAATATTTTGTTGTCAAATTATGAAGCCCATTTTTCCATAAGGTTCAGGACACAGAAATTCCAAGAAAAATGAAAAACAAGTCTTGAAAAGCAGAAATATGAGTACTGCTCTCAATTCCACTATATATGGGTAAAGTATATCAGTTTTTTCAAATTCCCCATTCAGTCAGTTATTCCATTTATTTAAAAGAAAACTATATATGTATAATAGGGAAGAGCTTACCCCATCAGCCTGCTTACCCTGCCCGACGCGCGTTTGCCCGTAATAGTCAGAACGGATTAATCAGGGGACACCATAGGACCAAAATCCTTGGCTTTTTATAATGCCCGCGAACGTATGTGCGATGACGTCACAAGGCTAACGTCAATGCAGTGATGTCACCACTCACAACGTATTTGCGTATATCGCGAGATTTTTAGAATCGAGTTTGTTATTCTTCTTGGTTTACCCATTATCAACGCGGTGACATCACCGCAATCGATGTACTCGCGTATATCGCAAGATTTTTGAAACAGAGTTTGTGGCTCTTCTGAAATCAACCAGGAAATGGTCATAGAAATCCATAACGTTCATATTAAAGGGCCAGGTATATATCTTGTGTATCATTATATAATGTCTAAAACTTAAATCTGAACATTAGAAAGTGAAAATTACTTACAGAAATAAGTGTGAATAATAAACCATTCATTAAACACCAGATATCCTTATCAAAACTTATACCAGATTGGTGGCATAGCATCTAAATTGCCACGTTTATTACTTTATTATACTAATGAAAAGAGCTAATACATATTCACACAGACCCACATTTTATACCATTGTGGTGGTAAGCTGATAAACACTCTTAATAATTATACTAAAACAGTGAGAGGATACAAAGATTAACTCTTATAATATAATACTATGCTAATACTGTGTTTAAACTTCTCTTTGTCTACATAGAAGCCTAATCCCACTTAATCAATATAAGGGACCCTTGTAAAGATAACTGAAAGTACTAAGTTAGAGAGAGATCCTACATTAAGATGGTTAAAGTGCTGCTGTTGTTGACATAACTAATTCTTTATTATGATTATGAGGGGATATAAAGAATATTGACTTTCTAAGGTTAAAAAAGGAAATGAGAACAGGAAAAGGAGTAAAAGGAGAAGAAGAAGGAGGGGGGTTACTTGATCAATGATATTGCTAGGCCAATGAATAACATAATCAATATGGGAAAAAGATAAGTTTTAATGGAATAAAATATCAAAATCAAATAAAAGGAGTGAAGGTAAAACCCTCATTAAGACCATGTGGTGTCAGGGTTTTAAGATGGAAAATCCACCAAGCTTCACGTTGTAATAATTTAGTCTCCATGTTGCTTCTCCTGACTGAGGTTTTAACTTGTTCAATACCTACACATTTTAGAGACATGACATTACCATCATGTATGGAATTGACATGTCTTGCAACGGATACATCCTGTTTGTTAATTATAGAACTGATATGTTCCAAAGTGCGACAACGTAATTGTCGCGTGGTTTTACCCACATATTGCAGACCACATCTACACAATATAAGATAAATGACAGACGTTGTTCTACAGTTGATGTGGTCCCTAATTTTGTATTCTTTCTGATGAACAAAGCTGCTAAAATTTGTTGTTGTATGCATATGAGGGCATGCTTTACAGTCACCACACGGTCTTGATCCTGCGTTTTTTTGTTGTAGCCAGCGACATCCTGAATTCTTTTGTGCCACAAAATGGCTATGGATCAATTTACCCTTTAAGCTCGGGGCTCTTCGGAAGGTAATTGATACTTGATTGCTTAACCTAGATCTCAGATCATTATCTGCAAGTAAGACATGCCAGTGACGTTGTAGGATGTAGCAGATCTTATCTCCAAATGTATTATATGTTCCAATTACTCAAATTGGTTGAGTATCTGTGGAAGATGGCATAGTATGGTTATATAGCAAGACCGCCTGTGAACGTTGTTTGTCCTTAGCGTACGCTTGCTTCAACACATTATAGAAATAACCGCGTTGTTTGAAACGATCATGTAAATCCTTTGCTTGAACTTCAAAATCTATTTCCGTTGTACACTTCCGAAGTATCCTTAGGTATTGGCCAAATGGTATACTACGTATTAGATGTTGAGGGTGATGGCTTGTCGCCAACAATAAGCTATTTGTTGCCGTGTCTTTCCGATGTGTCTTTGAAATTACGGCATTGGTTTCCGTTTTCATAATTAATAGATCCAAAAATTCAATCTGACCTTGATTGATAGTATATGTCAACTTTAGACCTATATCATTGATGTTTAATATAGAGATGAAGTTCATCAATTTTGACATACTGCCGTTCCACGTCAAGAAAACATCATCAATGTAGCGAATCCAAAGACCTATGTGATCAGTATAGTCAGTCAGATCTTCTCCAAAGACTGTACATTCCTCCCATAGGCCTAGATGCAGATTGGCGTATGAGGGGGCACATGGAGTGCCCATCACTGTGCCTTTAATCTGTTTGTAGAAGATGTTGTTGTATATGAAATCATTTCTAGTTAGTACAAATTCCAATAGTTTTAATATAAACTCACTATGTTTTGCATGTTGTAGACCGCGAGTTTGTAAATATTCTTTGACTGCCAAAATACCGACTTCATGTGGAATCACCAGACGCAGGCTATACAGTCTTTTTAGGACATTCTTCGTGTCCTGAACATAATAGGCCAGTGTTGCTACGAATGGTCTAAGGATCTGGTCTATATATGTACTTACATGTTCTGATAGACTATTTTTACCAGATACAATAGGTCGTCCAGGTGGTGTCGTTCTATTATATTCTTGTCTTGAAATTGTGTTGTTCCATAATCCTTCCATGAGGATTGATTGTAACTCTTGTTTGAAACCTAGTGTTGGATCGATCGTCAATTTGTGGTATGTACTCGTGTCACTTAGCAAACGTGAGTTCTCTTGGTGGTAAAACTAGTAGCAAAACAGATAATCTGCTTTTAGCAAAAGTTATATTTGTTAGAAGGTTTGTAAGGGAAAAACAGTGCACCGCCATATAATATATAGTATTGCTTAATTAAAAGTCAACATACAGTAAAGCGCACATGGATGCAGATAACCCAAAGTGTCCAGTCTAGGAAAGTGGTCCTGTGTCCTTGGATCCCATGGCAAATTGGATAAATAGATTCAATGTCTGTCTGCATGCATCCGCGTTTCACTACTCTTATGGTTGCTTCTTCAGGGGTAGTAATATATGTTACTGTTATCAGGCTTGGCGGTGTTTCTGATAGTTTTGGGATAGAAATATGTTTTGAGTATTACAATAAAATCATGTGAACTGGTATAATAATCATAATATGACACATGCATATGAAAATAAATACCATAGCGTTCAGAAATAATAATCCAAAAATCAAACGGGCTTAAGTAATGTGAACAAATAATGTTACAAAGTAAGGACTTAGGTTTTAAGGGCTCAGACACGTTGATTCGCCTTCTAGGAAAAAGAGAAAAAAACACTAAAAAACACTATTTCACTGTAGGCAATGTGTATAAAGCAATCCAGCAAAGGGGTAATAGCCATGAATGAGCCACTAGACACATTAATTATCCTATAAAGATATCAGATTTGAACATAGTAATATTGGTTTAAATGTAACACATTTAATTTGGAGTACTTGATTACGTTAAGGGGATGGATATACCAGCTCCATTCACAGCAACTACAAAATAATAACAATAAGCTAGGTAGAAGTAAGGTACAACTGCAGCCTTTTCAGACCCTTAGGGCCTCATTCAAATGCAATTTAGCCAATTGAATAGGGCTCTATATAAGCACATGGCATTTTTTTCTACAGAAGTTTTTAGTTATTGAACTTCTATCCAAAAGCAAGGTCTTCACTAACTAAACACTTCTGGAAAAAAAATGCTATGTGCTTATATAGAGCCCTATTCAATTGGCCAAATTACAATTAAATGGGGCCCTTAGCACCTTTTCATATATGATTCTACATGTATGGATACTGTTTGGACTGGTCTTGAAGCTTCAAAGATGATATATTGAAGCTACTAAGATGATATCAAAAGCAATCTTATGTGCAAAGCAAAGTTAACCTATTCCAATTATTTAGTTCATCCAGTTAGTAGTTGGTAGCTACAGCTCTCGGTTATTATTGTGCTTCGAGACAAGATAGAGTGGCAATGTGATGATTTTTAAGATTATTTGTAATATTCTCTTAGAAGCTTCAAGGGCAGTCCAAACAAGAGCATCTTTTAATATAGGATTTCAAATAGACATCTGTCATCAAGTAATACAACAATGTGACCTGCATTATAGAACTTAAAACATACTCAATACCAGCAGTGTATTAAATAGGGTATTGATTATTATGACATAAAATAAAATATTATTCAATAGCAAAAAAAATATTCTTAAATACATACCACATGAAAATGTTGCTTGTGGAATCTGAATGCAAGTCAAATTAATATAAAATGCTCCTCAGATATTAAGTTTAAGTACCAAATAATTACATATTGCAAAATAAACAGTCCAATCAGCACAAAATAATGCATATACCATTAATTAATAGACATTACAGTCCCACAATCTTTAATATTTAGAAAAATAGGAAAACACACACCTCAGTCCAGCAATCTTATATTTTATTCTGCTACACAGCTCCATCATTGTCCAGCTATTTGATCAGCATTGCTGACAAATAAACATATCCACTCTCATTTGTAGAACATTAATCCTTTGCAATGCGCTGCATGCTTCTTTACAAGTAAAGGGTTAAACAACCTTTTTCCATATATGACATTTTTAATTATTATGCTTGATGATGGGCAAAATGCTTCTATAAATCAAAAATAAAGTTTACATCCTTTACAATTGTATATTTTATATTCAGTCATTCTTTAACACATTGTTTCATTTCTTTCCTGCGTTAATTAGTCCTTTTGAAAGCACTGGTAGTTTTAGCTGCTACATTTAAAGTCTGATCTCACCTCAAGGAAGTTAAAAACCAAATTAGAAACCAAAATTGTAGATTCCACTGCACTATAATTGCATATAAATTGTAATAAAACAAAGGTTGTATTATTTTTTGTTTAAATTTTATTGTAAAACCTATAGAATAAACCTACTTAGGTATTATTTGTCCTCAGATTAGCACCTCTGACTATTTAATTGTCCTCTCCTTATGGGTGTTTGGGGCATCTAGACGTGGACCCCTTGCTCACTGTGCCTTAGGGAGTACAGCTACACCTCACTGACGAGGCCCAATGAAGGCCCGAAACGTACGTCTGGGGTTTGCTGTTTCTCCTGCTCAGGGTAGAATTGCCTGGTATTTCGGGGCTGGATCTCTCTAGTGAGTGAGACCAAACTGATATACTACAGGATATTTCTCCCTGTGAAGGACACAAGTGATAAAAGAGGCTGCTCTCAGTGTAGGTAGCCAGACCTATAGTTCAAATCTACATTTGGTATTGTTAGTTCTCAGATGACCTCCTCTGACTCTTTTTGTTTAAATTCTAAAATAGTTTTATTTTATAAGTGCAGTTGTTTAAAAATATATATTTTAAAGAAAGTATTTCAGTGGATAAAATTCAAATAAAAGTAGCATTATGATACTTCTAACCACTTGTTTTAATGTAAGGTTTCTAATTGGTAAAATAAACACTTGTACCTTTATAATGTTATCTAAATGTAGTTTCATTCTGGTATCAAAAATATAGTATATATATATTGCACACAATGTGCCCTTTCATATCATTGTAAGAAGCACTCTAACAGCAGTCTATTTCCAAAGTGCTCTATTTTTGCAAGAGTCCTGCAAAAGAAATCAGTCTTTCAAATTATACTTTGATTTCCTCCCAAGGTTTAGACATATGTGGAACTACGAAACCATTTTCTCTCAAGATTTGTATGGAAGTTACAAGTGGAAAACAGATTTTTCAACCACACTATTTTTTTGAACTGTCTTAAACTTTATAAACTGAATAAAGCTCTTACAAAGAAAATAGTGTGGATATAATTTTAGTTTTATCATCAATTTTAAGTGTCCAGAACCAGTTATCTGCACTGAAAAGCGATTTCAAACAGTAAAATCTGAATACCATGGAATCAATCAGTGAAAATTGGTTGAATCTCATTACTAGAAGAAAATGCATTTACAAAGGATGTTATACAAAAAGAATTCATAACCTGGAAAAGTGCAACCCAAGAAGTTTATTTAATTTATTTAGGACCCTAGCCTGGATATAGCATGGCGATTCAATGCAAATCAACAAAAACAACTCATATTGAAAAACATTCCATATTTATTTTAATTTATCCTAAAAATTTATATATGTAAACAAAAATTATATTTAATACTAGGATAGGAAATTAATAAATCTACGGAGGTTGCTTGGACTACTATGTTAGTGAAAAGACTTTCAGCTGTTTGGTGAAACCGGTTGAGCATCTTTTTGGTCCATAGATTTTTGATCTTTATTTTTAATACATTTTATTGTCACCATTAATTTTAAAACTATGCTGTACTCTTTTTTAATTTTCTTTTATTCTTACTGGGTAAATGAACAATCTATGCATTCATATCCCTCTAAATAGAGAAAACATATTTGCATTGTGAGCTGGAAACCTTTCTCAGATTCCATTTGTAATTATTTGGGGTCATTTATCAGTGTAACTGTTACAGATTCTATGGCAAAACAGGATTATTGATATAGTCTTGAACTGAGTATGTCATAATTCATGTGCACTTGCATTACCTCTTGTGAGTTTATTCCATTTTTTTTTACAGATATGGGGCCATATTCTATTAGCTGCCACAGATGCTTCAAACAGATTTGGCTGCAGGTGTTTTTATAATAAATGTTTAGATTATTCTATTGACTCCAGCTCGCAAATTCCGACCTCAAGGCTGAACTTGTAAACTCTCTTTAAGTCTGATTTCAGGGAGCGTGATCATATGATCTGACAATATTTAACCAAGCCCATAATTTACTTCTTAGACACAGCCAATAGTAAATGAGACCGTCATCATGATATCAGTAAAACATGGAAGTTAGACGTAATCTGCAGTCGGGGGCTAAAAAATAATTAGTGCCAATAAGTAATATTTGCTGATCGTGCTCGCAATCAAGCAATCTATAAAATGCATTATATCATCTTTTTTAGTCCATCTGGGTTTCATGATATCTATTGACCCCTTGAGTCCCAGAATCAATATTACTCAGAAATAATATTTGTGGGTTTGAGACTTTTGTGCAATTCATTCTAATGGGTTTACATGCCTTCCCATGCTTTTAAAGTACAGCATTGTTTAATTGATGCTACATGTTTGAAAAAGCCCTTGTGAGTCCTATTCAGTACTTGTAATATTTTTGACAGAAAAGTGATACTACTTACCGGTCAAATGTTATTTGCGATCTACTGTAGAGCGAAGGATCTAATAGAATTTTGTGTAACATGAATTATTTAGAGCTTGTAAAATGTAAGCTGTGCTAAAATCAATGGAGTTCTAAGGCCAGTAGGTTTGGCTGGCCCGTAGTGATTGTGGGCGGGGAACTCGCATTGAAAGTAGATAATAGAATCTGTGGCAATATGAAGAGCAGTTTTAAGTCTGTAGAAATTTACGAATTGGGCAACAGAATAGGGCCCATGGTGGTGTAATATAGTTATTTGTGCATAAGCATAGGAAGGCTCATATTATACAAAAGGAGTAGAGGTGCTCATCTGAGAGCGAAAAATACCGCAGTGGGTGTTTTCTATAGGTCTGGTTACCTACTCAGAGAGCAGCCTCTGTTAGCTCACTTGTGCCCTTCACAGGGAGCAATATCCTGTAGTATATCAGTCTGCTCTCACTCAAAAGAGTAACCTAGCCCCAAAATACCAGGCAATTCTACCCTGAACAGGACAGACCGCAAACCCCAAACGTGTTTTGGCTCCTGTGGGCCTTTTCAGTGAGGTGCAGATGTACTCCCTAAGGCACAATATGCAAGGAGTCCATATCTGGATCCCCCTATCACCCATAAGGTGAAGAAAATGTATGCAAAAAGAGTAGAGGTGCTCATCTGAGAACAAAAAATACCTCAGTGTGTTTTTTCTACAGGTCTGGTTACCCACTCAAAGAGCACCCTCTTGTATCATTTGTGCCCTTCACAGGGAGAAATATCCTGTAGTATATCAGTCTGGTCTCACTCAAAATAGTGAATCAGCCCCGAAATACCAGGCAATTCTACCCTGAACAGGAGAAACAGCAAAGCCCAGACACGTTTCAGCCTCTGTGGGCCTCGTCAGTGAGTTGCAGCTGTACTCCTTAAGGCACAGTTCACAGGCGCAGTTCAGCTACACCTCACTGACCATACCCAATAAAGGCCGAAACATACATCTGGGGCTTGCTGTTTCTCCTGTTCAGGATATAATTGCCTGGTATTTCGGTGCTGGGTCACTCTAGTGAGTGAGACCAGAACTTACCTATTAAGGTTAGTTTGTTCTCTCATTAAGAATCGCTGACTTTGTTGTTTTGTTTAGGCTCATAATATACACATTTACTTAAAGATCAGGTGTTATCTTCTTTGTTTTGTGACTTTGAGGCATTTTTGATGTTCAGCTTTTTTGTATTTTTTTTTATTATTTATGGTTCTTTTTCTTTGTAAGTTTTATTTTGTGTATGGTTTCCAGGGTGACTAACATTTCCACTGGTCCCTGACACTAGCCACAGTATTTAATAATGATGTTGCTTTCGTGATTGGATTTACTACTTGCTAGTGGAGGTGTTTGGTGCCAGATTATCACTTTCTGTAAAGTCTACAAGTCTTTTTAAACAATAGATAAGGAGATTTTTCAGGGGACAATAGAGATCAGTAACACAAATGTCATATTTCCGAACATGTGTTCTAAAAAACAAACAATGTGCTTGTAGTTATTAATTAAATCATCTCACTCAGTGTATGAGTTATTTCACAACAGCATTTGTCACCAAGTCAAGGTGCCCTTGCTGAAATTCAGAACTCGGATTTGTTGTTTGGAAACCTGTTGAATTCTGATTACAATTTTCCATAGCATTCATTTGCCATAATTATCTTAGATGACTGTGAAAATCAAATATGGAACCTGTGACCTTCTGTTCCTTAATTATGAAAAATGAAATAAAAGAAATGTACCAAGAAAACAGAAGCCTTATGCTTTTATCGTTATCAAGACTGGCTGCGTTCATTTTCTCAAAGTGCCTTTCCATTAAGAAATAAAACACCCACGTAAAAAAAATCATGTCTTCATGTTTGCTGTATCAGATGTAACAGATAAATTGTTTCAGTAAATGAGACATTTCATTTTATCTAAAATGTAAGAGATTTTTTTAATTTACAAAATGTGTCCAATTTTGGCTAATTTGTTCTGATTTTTTTTATACAATTGTTGAGTAAATTTATATTCCTTACTTATCTCTTAAATATGACTCCAAAGAACCAATCCCTTATTTGATTACTGGATGTTACATAAACGGATCAGACATCTAAGACACTATTGGATAAATTAGTATAATTATATATATACTGGGTTCCCTGGTGGTCCAGTGGTTAGGATTCAGTGCTCTCACCACTGTGACCTGGGTTCAATTCCATTCAGACAAACAAGTGGTCACACCAACCTGAAGCCGAGCAAGGTTTGGGCATGGTCAGTACTTGGATGAGAGACCACCTAGGAATACCAGGAGCTGCATGCCGTGGCCCACTGCAGAAGAAACTGGCAACCCACTCCAGTAATTCTGTCTTGAATACCAAGTAGATCAGCATGACCATGGCCATAAAGATGTCCTGGGGTGTTACAATTCTTGAGGTCACAGAGAGTCGGAAACTTCTGAATGAAGCAAAGAAACAAGCAAACAAAAAAAAAAAACACAATAAAAAAATATAATATATACTGGTATACCCCACTAATAGCTACCCCGTTTACAGCTGATTCCCTATACCACTGTTTTTTTTTCTCCAAAGAAAACAGAATCCAGGATGACCCAGAAGCTTCAACATCAATAATTTAAAGTTTATATTTCTGCTAATGTTCAGTTTGTGTTAGTTCTGTTTCTTTGAAGTTTCTTTAAAACCAAAAAAGTTAGAATTTTAATTGAAATTGTGTGTTTTTCCAGAGTTCTCCTATCCCTATCTTCCCCATGTTAAACTGCCCCGTTTAGAGCTGTTTCGCTTAACACTCCTATTGCCTGAAACCAGGGGCGGCTGGTGCATAGGGGCAAAGGGGCAGCCGCCCCCCCCCCCCAAAAAAAAATGTATCAATCACTTTAACATTGTATTTTAAATTTATATAGATAATACCATTTAATTATAACTGTATATCAGCTTTCATGTGATGTTGTTAAAAATATGTATCTATCACGGTAAATTAACCCTGTGTGTGCTCCCCTCTTGCCTCTCTCTATTGCTGCTATATTACAGAGTGAGTATCTGTGAGCGTCTGTGAGCGTTGAGCTCTAATGCTCAAATTCGGTGTATACAAATGCAGTGTTCAATTAAATGTATCAATTTCCTGACTGGCAGCTTCAACCAATCAGTGTTGCAGGCTGTGTGGTTGGTATGAACATCCTCTCTGACCGTTCCCTCTGAGCGCCCACAAGCCTATGGAGGCTCAATGTTATATATGACTGATCCTCCTTGGCTGTCTCTGATCTACCAAACCTCAAAATAAGTTTACCCAACACTACACTACCAAAGCCCCCTAGTCTTAATAAACTCAGCCCCCCACTAACTAAACTATATATGTAGGCCCAGGCACCTACTAGGGAGAATACAATGCCGCTGTAGGCCCTGCCATCCACATAACCCAGGAATGGCATGCATCTCTTTCCAGCATCTCCCCCATGTCCCTTCCCTGTGTCTTTCTCGTCTGTGTGTCTGCTAAATCTTTGCGTGGCACGCGTGACTGCGTTTTTTTTTTTTTTAAAGACCCGCGTCTCTCAGCCTCGTTTTCATCCTGTTTCAAAGTTTTTACGTTTTTTTGGCCGCCGTTTTTTTTTTCTTCGCTTAGCGGATTTTCGATCTACGAAACCCACCAAATAGGTTAAAATTCGCTTGCAACCTCACTCACAGGCTTCCTGGCTCTACCTCTGTGCTGTGTGTGAATGTGTTATTATTTTGTTTTAATTATTTGGCTGCCCCATGACACACTCTCACACAGAAACTCACTCAGACACTCACCCTCAGACACTCACCCACACACACACTCTCACAGATTCCCTCTCACTCACAGACACACTCTCACTCACAGACACACTCTCACTCACAGACACTCACACACACAGACATACACACACAAACACACACACAGACTCACACAAACACACAGACTCACACAGACACACTTACACAGACACACTCACTCACTCACACACACAGACAAAGACTCACTCACACAGACATACACACTCACCCATACAGTCACACACACTCACTCACACTCAGACTTACACACACATAGAAACGCACAAGGCACTCACACAGACACACTCACTCACTCACTCACACAGACACACTCACTCACACAGACTCACACACACAGACATAGACTCACAGAGACATACACACTCAAGCAGACACACACACTCAATCACTCACACACAATATTGTTATATCAATATTTGTTATAGTAATAAAGTAAAGTCATTATAGGGCCATTGTAGTAAAACAAAAACTAAAGAAAAACTTGCCTTTAAAAGATCATATTTAAAACATTACAAAATTAATTTTTGTTGAAAAATAAGTTGTCTATAGAGTAGATACATTACGTGACACAATGGGATTATTTTCTCCTCTGCCCTAAAATGTTACAGGAGACAACGCAACAGTGCATCTGTTGGAAGTTTGGACTGCCTCTTATTGTGCGTGTATTCCCATTCAATTGCATGTGATCAGATAAGAACAATAGAATTAACAGGCTTTCCATGAGACTTGTTTACACTTCTTTACTTTGAATTCGCTTTTAGGATAGAGGGCAGATTAAACACATTGTTTTATATCTATTTATGTACTTTATTGGTAAGCTTCTTACATGAATATCATTTGTTTTAAATTCAAAATAAAATTTTGATAATGCATATGACATGTTCTTTTAAATGCATAGGGCCTCATTCTATTATCGTCTGTAGGAGATGTGGGGCCGCAAGGACCGGCCGCAAGCTATTTGCCTATGCTATTCCCTTCCGTCCAGGGACTTGGCAGGCTTGAGGCCGGCGCTTGTTATCCCTTGCGGCCGCACCCGCCGGAGGAAAGCCTTTGATCTTAAACGGCTGCAAGAGTTTCGGCCGCAAGCAAATCCTGGTTGCTATTCAATTGCTCCGGGAACCCTCTCTGCAAGGCTAAAACCGAGCCGCAGCTTACTTGCAGCAAAAAGGTCCCGCAGGCACACAAATAAGCACATAATAAAGCCATCCTGCACTCTGATGAGACTATAAAGTGATTTTAGTTGTTAGCATTCATAGCACAACATTCCCCTACACTCAAATCCGTAAATATATATTTTTTTAATTTATGTCAAATATCCATGGAAAACGTCCAGAGGGCTTTGAGCACCTCAGACCCGCCCATGCTGCGGCCGGAAAATAAACAGTTAATGGAATCTCGGATTTGGGCTGATGTGCAAGCTTGAGAGGGGGTTGCTATTAATCCTCATGTCCCCCATTATGATCCCTAGCATTTACAGAGCTTTACAGTGCATTTATTTGAATTTAATTTATTTTTGCTTTTAAAGATTTCTGAGCATACGGCCGGTTGCAAGATATACGGCCGGCCGTAAGGGGATATCCTTGCGGTGCCGTCTATTTGAATTGCAAGGTAACGGGAGCCCCGCAAGGAATCGCAGCTTTGCAGCCTATTTACGGCCGATAATAGAATGAGGGCCATAGACTACAGTGGCCCTTTAATATCCCAGTGCTTCATTTAATGTGAGCTTTAATCAAATGGATGATCAAAGAATCTTTTTTAAAAATGTGTATTTTAAAATAAATACTGTAACACTATATGAATTAAATACTCAGTGAACCTAAGTGCACTCACCATACCACACATATAATGCAGCAACAACACATTATGTTTATATGTCATTATATATTATCAAAGAAAAATGCATCTATAAATAACACTTTTATGCATTTTTACATATGACGCAAACACATCAGGAAATAATTGTTTTACATAGCAATGCAGACAATTCAAATCCTTTTAGTCTATTATTAAGGATGAGAAACATGACAATTTTCAAAGCACAAATGTATGTTTGGTACTAATATACAAACAATGGATGTGTAAATGGGTTGGAATGACAGGTCCCATAGTGGTAATGCACATGTCCTAAAGAGACACTGTAAAATATGTTTTCTTTGCATTATCAAAAGATAATATTTAAAAAAATGTTCTGTTCAGTGGACTGTGATCTGTGCACAGACCACTGAACAGAACATTTTAGTTTCAATGCAAATCTATCAAAGCTGCTTCGGGCATGAAAAAGAGAGGTAACTCTCGAAAGCTAGTCATGAAAACTATGAATATGTTTGTCCAATAAAAAAGGTATCACTATATACTGCAATTCTCTGATTATTCATCTATATTACTGGACACTCTCTCTTTATATAAATGTATATATATATATATATATATATATATATATATATATATATATTATAAATGATTGTTGTGGTGAACTACCTACTCATAAAGTCCACAACACAGGCTGAGATCGCGCTCCATGCTGATGACAGCCAGTAAGCTTGCAACAGCTATACATGGGTAGGATACTCAGCTTGTGTTTAATCCAACCTTTGCTTTAATTTAAAGCTGTGTAATACAGCATGCATAAGCTTAAAGAACGCCATGTTTTATAATGGCTTAGGATTGAAGAGTGAGGCATTTGTGGGCATATTTGTGTGTCCCAGCTCTACTTCCCAGAATGCAGTGTAATAACTGTTTTTTTCTAAATTCTGAGCTGGAAGCAGGTTTTTTTAACTTGTTTTAGAAATTCAAATGTGAACACAGATGTACTATTTATTTACTATATAAATATATATATATATATATATATATATATATATATATATATATAGATATATATATATATCAGATATAATAGTTGTTAAACTACACAGTTCGGGCCGCAAATGCAGACCCACGCAAAGCGAGGGGTCGCATTTGCGGCAGGTGGAGGCTCCAACGTCACTTGCAATGAGCCGAAGGCTCATTGCAGGCCACAAATGTGGGCCGCATTTGCGGAGGTGGAGGCTCTACGGCGCCTGACAAGCAATTACAAACAGGCACAGGAGAAGGACTTTGAAAAAAACTCTAACACGCAATGACTGAATACGGACTTACACAAAACGAGGCTACACGACCCCTAAACACACAAAACACCACCAGGCATATACAACTTTTCCAAAAGGTACAAGGTACTTTTCCAAAAGGTAAAAGGTACAAGATACACTGTTAACAAGGACGCTAAATCATCCACACACGCGTACCACATACACATTCAACGCCATTTTACACATTCAACGTAGCCTATTTACACTACACACTGCACACATTGCTGACACTTACACCTCAGCTCACCAACACTGCAAATCCACATTGTATGCTGCAGGAACATCAAAACAGAGTGTTAGCTCTTCAGCACAATGCTTGCTGCATATATTAATTACAAATAGGTAAATTATATTAATTTATGATTTCATGAATTCATTAATTATCATGAAAACCTACATATACACAGAAAAAATCATAATAAACAATGGCAATAAACGCCAAAGCCCTTCACCGCGTGCCTCACAAGGAGCCCCAACTGTTCTCATAGCACAGAAACTACACCAGGGGACAGGCTCGGAATAAGCGCAAAAAGGAGATCAGCGCGGACCTTACAATAACAGCAAAAGCCCCTCTGATAACAGAAAATACACCAACCAAGAGGCTCGCAAACAGTGCCGAAGGTGCTCATTGCGAGCCATGCGATGAGCGCCAAAGGCGCTCAGCTCGAGGCTCGCAATGAGTGCAAAAGGATCTCAGAGCACCTAAACACTTATTGTCTGGGGCAAACAGCATTACTGCCCTGTCATTTTTGACGGGCAAAAACTTCTACCCAAAAGCAAGGTCTTCACTAACTAAAAACTTCTGTAAAAAAAATTGCGTGCTGGGTCGGGTGGCGGAGGAGTGGGAGAGACACAGGGGTGGGAGAGACACAGGGGAAAAGAGAAACAGGGGAGGGAGAGGAGGGAAAGAGAAACAGGAGAGGGGAAGAGACATAGGGGAGGGAATACACAGAGGAAGGAGAGGGGGGGGAGACACAGGGGAAGGGGAGAGGGGGGAGACACAAGGAGCGATAAATCAGATTTGATACTTTTGTAAGGCTCATTTTGGTATCAGAGAGGAAAGTTGGAGATAAATGAAGCTACTGCTTAGCTTTTGTTTTATCAGAATTTATGTCTGAGCATTGCATTCTTATTTATGTTACATGGAAAATCAAATGCAAAGCCCTGTGAAGTAATTAACTGTGAACAAAGAAATACTGGTTAGCATATTGAGTGTAAAAAAGAATTCACAGATAGCATACTAATGGGATGCATGTCATTTATATGACTTTTTTTGCAATAATGTATTTGTCATTTTTGATAGACTTTTTATCTTGTTGATATTTTTTTGTAGGAAACTCCTCCAATGTTGTAAATAGTTCTTGTCATTCGATTGTGAATTAGCTGCTTTTACAACACAATTTAATATACTTTTTTTTGATGATTCTAAATGCATTTCTATGCAGTTGTTTTGTTGCATTGTGTGGTCAAATTGTTTTTATTTTAAATGGGGTGTGTATCCCCATGAAAAGGTCAAATGAAATATATTTGAAGTTCTAAGAAATAAACATAGTAGAACTGCAGACAGAACATTATATCCTATAACGTTCAGTCTCAGCATCACCTCTCTGTCAATCACTCATCTGGCTTACCTTAGCCTCAAGAATAACATTTTAAATCATGACTCTAACTTACAAAGCCCTCGACAATAATGCTCCCCCTTACATCTCTGCTCTCATCTCTAAATACACCCCCACCCACCCTCTTCATTCTGCTAATGAGCTTCTTCTTTCTACAACTCTTGTCACCTCCTCTCACTCCCGCCTCCAGGACTTTTCTCGTGCTGCCCCATGTCTCTGGAACTCCTTGCCTCGCTCCACCAGATTATCCTCTTGCCTCAAAACATTTAAAACCTCACTTAAAACGTATCTCTTTAAAGATGGGTATCACCTCCCACCCTAACACACTTATCACCTCCCTCTTTTACCACTCACTATACCTTAGATTGTAAGTCTGCGGGTTTCAATCCTAAATACTTTGGGAATTCACCATGGGCATTGGATTCCTAGCTCAAAGACAGGGCCCTCCTTCCTTTGCTATATGTTAATCTGTATTTATCATTGTCTGAACCTCATTAATGTACAGCGCTACAGAATATGTCTGCGTGTTATAAATAAACTATAATAATAATAATATCCTAGACCAGTGGTTCACAATAGCTTCTCCTAGGACTTGTATCTATGTCCTTGGCCATATCTGCCGGTCTTCAAGAACAATGAAGGATTAGGAGATCCTAGCACTTTAAACATTTCACTACAATTAATAATAATTATAGACAGATTATGAATACTGTATATACTCAAGTATAAGCCGACTTTTTCAGGAAATATTTTATGCTGAAAAAGCCCCCCTCGGCTTATACTCGAGCGAGGGTCCCCTCAGCACACCATTCCTCCTCCCCATCGTCCTCTTCCCCATTTTCCTCCTCAGCCCTCCTCTTCCCCATCCTCCTACTCCCTCCTTCCTCCTTCCCCTCTCTCACCTCTTCTCTGTAGCCTCCGATCAGCTCCTGCTAGTGATCGGAGCCCCGCAGCGCATCTTATGCCTATCTCTGGAACCGGCACATGCTAATGACGTGACATCACAAGCACGTCACATCATTAGCATATGCCAGGAGCTGATCGGAGGCTACAGAGAAGAGGTGAGAGGGAAGAAGGAGGGAGGATAAGGAGGAAAGAGGAGGAGGAACATGAGGATGAGGGAGGAAGATGAGGATGAGGGAGGAAGATGAGGATGAGGGTGGAAGAGGAGGATGAGGGGGAAGAGGAGGATGAGGGGGGAAGAGGAGAGTGAGGGGAGGAGGATGAGAGGGGAAGGGGCAAGAGGAGGGTGAGAGGGGAAGGGGGGAAGAGGACGATGATGGGGAAGAGGGGATGAGGGGGAAGAGGAGGATGGGAGAAGAGGAGGAAGAGGGGAAAGAGGAGGATGTGGGGGGAAGAGGAGAGTTAGGGGGAAGGGGGGATGAGGGGAAAGAGGATGATGGGAGAAGAGGAGTAAGAGGGGGAAGAGGGGGATGAGAGGGGAAGAGGAGGATGATGAGGGAAGGGGGGATGAGGGGGAAGAGGAGGAATGGAGAAGAGGAGGAAGAGGGGGAAGAGGGGGATGAGGGGGGAAGAGGAGGATGAGGGGGGAAGAGGGGGAGGAGGGGGGAGGAGCAGGGGAAGAGGAGGGTGAGAGGGGGAGGAGGGTGAGAGGGGAAGGGGGAGAAGAGCAGGGTGATAGGGGAAGGGGGGAAGATGGGGATGAGGGGGAAGAGGGGAATGAGCGGGGAAGGGGGAAGAGGAGGATGATGGGGGAAGGGGGGAAGAGGGGGATGAGGGGGAAGAGGGGGAAGAGGAGGATGAGGGGGGAAAGGAGGAGGATAAGGGGGAAGGAGTATGAGGGGGAAAGAAGGAGGATGGGGGAAAGGAGGATGATGAGGGGGAAGAGGATGAGGGGCTTAGGGCTCATAATATATGTTTTTGTTGACCCTATTTTCCACTTACACAGCTAGTTTACTGTTTTTCTTTGAAATATTCAAAAACATTTAACCTACTGATGCCTCAATTAAGGTAATTTTATTGGTATCTATTTGTATTTTTGAAATCTATCAGTAGCTGCTCATTAAGAAAGACTGGATCTCAAATAAAGATCAAAGAGGGTCTGAGCACCACTCTCCAACATTACTTACATCAAGGTCAGTTGACCAACTGAACCTGTGGCAAATTATCTGGTAGCTAATGCTTCTATTGTCATTGCATAACACAAGAGACCACAGCTTAAAGGGACTCAATCACGATAATTTAATATTTGAGATAAGAAACCAATAGTGTGTAAAAAAATAAAGAATATTTTATTTTAAATGATTGATAAAAAAAATTCAAAGATGAACCGAAATTACTATCTTAAGTTTTAATATATAGTGCATTAGGGGGCAGTCATCTTCTCTAGTGGGCTGGTGCCTCCACCTCCATGGGCTGGCTAAAGGGGTAGACAATTTATATAACCTGGCAATGATTAGTGCCCTTTTGATTTTAATGGTAGTTAGAACAATTACTGTAGGACAAGGAAAGAAAGTAAATGGTGATTAACAAGTAAGTTTTGTTTTGATATGAAGTTGAAAGGTTTTATATAAGAGAGCGAGCTGGTTGGCACGGGACAGGTTAAAGGGCCATTTACTTCACTATAAGTGCTCTTCATGGTGTGAAAGAGCACAAGATTGTATGTTAAAATAATCTATTGCTTTTTTTATTACACTAAAAACAGCTAAACATTTACAGTCTTAGGTCTGTTTACAAACACACTCCTAACTGTTCCATGATTAACAACACAAGCCAACACCAGTCGGTGCAAGCCCCAAGATGTATGTCTTTTCTCTGCATTCAGTAATGTAATCAGCCATCAGTAACATATTTTGGAGTTTTCAGCAGTCCTTTCCATGCATAGATGAATTTGTGAAGGGTTGACCCTCTTTCTGTTTCTGCTTTCTGCACGGATCTGTTGCTGGGACTCTGTCTGGGGACTTGTCAGAGTCTAATTTAATCAGACACTTCATTTATGATTTTTTCAGTAAAAAAGGCACCTATTTTAAAAATTCTAATAGTATTTCAACATGTTTTTAGGAGTACTTTATAGTGGTATGCTCCAAGTTGTATTGAATTAACTGGCCCTTTAAGTGATGTGCATTGATTCAGTGAACTAGTGGGGTTGCTGGGAGAGTACGTTTGTAGTGTGTAATATGGCTGAGGCTCTGCCCTTATCAGCTGAGTGCTACCATTACATACAAACGCACTGGAGATATATGCTCTATGGTGGGGTAGAGACTAGCTGTCAGTCAGAGAAAGAGAGACATTTAGGCTCATTCATTTCAGCCTGCCTGGTGACGTCACCGGATGGGTTGAGCTATGTGTACATATTGCCCACGAGCCGCTCATTTGCATATTGAGCCTCGCTAAGCCGCAGTACAAAGTCATAAGTAAGCTGAGATACATAACAATATATTTTAAAACAGCTCGAATTTACCTATGTTTATGTTTTACCTATGTATATAAATAGGGATTGCCTCTCTATTAAAAAAAAAAAACATTTTTTGCACGACAGAGTCTTTATAAAGCTATTCCTGGGATAGAAAAGTGTTTGAATATGACTGACCATTAATTAACTAATTAGCTGTGCCAAGCAGGCATATCTTAGGAACCTGAAGTGCTGTAGGACTTGGAACCTGGAGGTGCTCAGTCTATCACTTTTATGCTATAGAGCATGTATCCTTACCGATTACCAGGCTTCAACTTAATCTGACTTTTTCCATTTCTCTTTTCTTCACAAGGGAATGCATTTATCAGTAAGTTTACCAAAAGTCCCTAGACATTCCTCCTAGGAAAACTGCCAAAAATGTATTCAGACAACTAGGCCACTCCTGAATCAATACAGGATATGGAATCCTGTAAAATCATACTAACATTGTATTTTACTGTGGCATATTAATAAAAATAATGTATCCCTTTGTTTGTGTTCCCGGTCAACTTGGTCAACTCAGTACTCTCCATCAATAAAGGGGTTGTGGCAGGAATTATGTCACCAATTTGTTTGTTTTATTAAATCATGCTATGGTTGGTATATAAAGATACTTATTCTTGTAATATAATAAAATAAAATAAAAACACCTGTTTTATTGTAGCAGCTGCTTGATTGTTTTCACATGTCTCATTATCTAGTTTTTGTACACTGCAAGTATAAACATTATGCAGAATGAAAACATTTTCACAAAAGTATCCATACAAAAACTCATGGAAAGTGTTTTGTGATTTTATAAATTAAATTTTAGTGCTCATTTGACATGTGAGGAGGACATGCATTTTAATTTTGAATTTATTACAGTTTTCACTATTTCAAAAATGTTTTGCCCAATGTAATCTTTAAGCAATAACTAGTATAGTTCACACCTCCCAATAGTAGAGGTCAATCTGTGCTCCCTAAGTCTCAAACAGGATGGCTTCTTGAATTGGGCATATTTTTTGGGATTACTCTACACATTATAAATAATTGTTTGCATGGTCAATCATTCTAATTGCTCATGCAAAAATATAAGCCTTTATTCTATGACTCAATGTTGTAGAGTTATGAGTAAAGTTGACTTGTAAATCACTACCAGGCAATCACTTCACACTACTCAAACCAATGAGAAATGACCACAGAATGTTGACAAATTTCCAAAAATTGCAACCCTTGTGTAGCTGTCCCAATGACTTTTTTTCCAGCCAAGAGATAAACATTAACTTAAGAGTGCTCGTAAGTCCTCAGATCCTAC